>JAVIAB010000051.1:118252908-118637908 GCA_032433765.1 Megaustenia siamemsis | reverse complement strand
GAGGGCTGACCGAGTTGCAATTTGTCACTTCGCGACAAAATTGCGACAATGTTATTGGCTACTGATTTTCAGGTGAAGAGTTGTGGTTGAGTATTTAAACTTCAACACTATAGGTTTGAGACAGTCAGGAAAATAGTAAGTCAGGATTAAATTAGTCAGGAATGAGAATAGTCAAGATGTAGCCTAAGTAAGCTTAGTCCGGCTTCGGCCGAACTGCCGAAGGCAGTTAGATAGAGTCAGAACAGTTAGAAAGTTAAGATTAGAAAGTGATGCCAGTTAGTTAGGAAGTTAGAATCTCCAAGTTGTAGTTCAAGTCAGTTGAGAAGTTTTAGTAGAGGTTGATAGAGAGTAGTGAGTAATGCAATGAAAATATGAACTTTAGTGTTGTGAAAGTGCTTAAGCTTATTTCAAGTTGTTTCCCATTCTTCATGAACGTAAATTGAATAATGTATGAAAAATAAATATGCACTTGGGGCGGATCATAGTCATCGGCGGTAGCCTAAGAGAAGTCCCAAATTAATTAACATTAATTTAAGATAAGTGCATCCAACCACTAGTCGATCATTGTGCCTAGAGATCAATAAACTAGATTATCATTATGTATTCAGAAAAAGAGTCAGTCTTGAATTACCTGTTGTGATCAACTAAAATAAATGTGATGTACTGTCAAGAGGATATTATAAAGAATAAATAACATTACAGCTCTATAACATAAATAGCTCTATATTACCGACTTCAGTACGACTAATTATTTGAACAGATTCCATAATAGACGCCTTCTAAGCAACGACCTCTGGAATTTATTGTTGTGAAAGCTTTCACAGTCTTCTTAATTAACATTGTCAAAACCATCCCATGCTAAGAAGCAATCTCAAACAAACGTGCACTAAAAACAGTTGCAATAGACAGCAAAGTATAAAACATAGTACAATACAAATCGCTATGTAAACGAAGAAACTTTAATTTTCCCTTTTTTCATTACGCTGCGCCCCTTAGAAGCTCGCAAGCGCTTAGCTCACATATCTCTCTTAATTCTCCGAATCATGCATGCTTAAGGAACGCGTCCCCAAGGAGCACATATCCTGCCAAAAATGTCGATACTCCAACAGTTTTATGAGTCTAACCGTTACTTGGTTATCTCCCCTAGAAAATGTGTCGACTTTCAAAGGGAGACAACTTCACGTCGAGTTGTAAAAATTGGGGACATTTATAGATCGTCTTTACAGCATTTATCCCATGTTATGGGGACTGACTGGTATATGGTTGGGGAAAATGAGAAATGGTGGCGGTTGGTGAATGAAGGCCTCATCCTCAAGGCGATCCGCCACTTCTAGGTCAGAGATTTCAATTCACTATCAAAAGAGAAGTTGTTTTTAGTTGCCTTTTTTTTGTTAACCTTACAAGTAATCAAATAAGCATTCACTTTAATCGATAAAGAAATAGTCGGTCTACTTAGCTCGAAAGTTGTTAAACATTTCATGCATTTCTTGTAAAAAAAAAATCTAAATCATTACATATACATAATAAAAGTGATTCAGTTGTTTTATTTAACGCAAGTGCTAACATATGGATGTAAACTATCTTTACGACACATAGTACCATTGCTGGTATATGTCGGGGGCAACGATAGAACCAGAGGGATAAAGGCCGCATGGTCAAGCAGTCGCCACGACGTGTGCAACTGAGGATTTTTATTTCACCCCTGATAGAAAAAATCCTTTCTGTCTACCGCGGGCTTCCAACACCGTACGTCAGCTTTTCAGCTAGCGGAACAGTGGTTTTAGCCGCACGCGCACCTCTACATATGGATGTGAAAGCTGGAAATCTCAAAGACTTTAAATAGGAAATTAAATCCGTTTTAAAACAAATGTCTTTGTAAGATACCAAACATTAGCTGGAAAGAATCCATTTCAAACAAACAGGTGGGAGACTAAGCACGAATACGTGTCGAGCTTCATAAGAAAATGACGTTGGAGATGCATCAGTCATGTGCTGAGACTGAATGAAGAAAGACTTCCCCGTCAATCATGTGCTGAGACTGAATGAAGAAAGACTTCTCCATCAGTCATGTGCTGAGACTGAATGAAGAAAGATTTCTCCATCAGTCATGTACTGAGAATGAATAAAGAAAGACTTCTCCATCAGTCATGTGCTGAGACTGAATGAAGAAAGACTTCCCCGTAAGGCATTCATGTGGTATCCATCTGGTAAAAGAAAACAAGGTAGATCAAGAGAATCACTAGGCCGAACAATTAATAGGGAAGGCTCGAAAGTGGGATTAAGAAACAACCAAGGACTACAAGAACTAGCAGCAGATCGTCAATCGTGGAGAACTATGACTTCCGCCCTATGTGTCGTCTTCGGCCCGAGAGGAAAATGAAAGAAAAAAAGAGGGAAAGAAAGGTAGAAGTAAGTACTCAACTATGCCAGCAATTAGAGAATATGATGAACGAGCTTATATTTCATTACCATAGGCAGATATTGAGAAATGTGGCCACGTCAGAATGAAACGTCTGATGGTCATTTATGACTAAGTGAACCGAGAAGCTGGTGGGTCTGGAAAATAAACTTAACATCTCGTCCACTGTATACCAGTTCTTCGTTTTCCATTGATCAGTGGTAAAAATGGATAGTTGTTCCAGAATCATCCTCTCTGCACACTGGACGATCCCATAGACGCGCATTACCCCCCCCCCGGATGATATTCTCAAGAAAATTCGAGAACCCAAATCCCGACCGACTGTGGTGAGCTTTGAACGCAGGTCCTACCTGTCCAGATGCAGATATTGTACTTGTAGACTACCCAGCCCTCACAGGAAGTGATAGTAAACGAGGTTAATAAATAAGTCTCTATTGGGGACAAAATGTCCGGTTTGATCTCGAGTGACTATTTCTACGTGTCTCTCTATCTATCTATTGACCTTTCGAGCCGTAGCCGGCCCATAGAGCGTAGACCAAGATACTCCCTCTCTTAACTAATTTACACATTCTGTATCATGTCTACGTTTCATTAACAAAATCATTTTTACGATAGCGGCTTGTTAAACCTCTGATCTACGGTTCAATACCAAGCAGGAGAAAAATAATTCCTTCATCTTGGATAGAACCGGAAACCTACCTGTACCAAGCATGAAATTGGTACTTTATTATTTCTGGAGAAGCAAAATGGCGCTGGTGCACATCAGACATGTCGCTTCTGTTCTACCCATGTAACCAGCTTCATTGCAGTCGGGAATTCCCCATATCCGTTCTACCACTTATCAAAGCATTTCCCAAAACGCATCGATCCATTCCGTTGATAGGGTTGTTCCGTGAACGCCCCAGACGGGCCGCATAAGCATCAATTAAAACCTCCTAAGTTACCTCTTACAACATACGTGGCAGGTAACAGTGGCTCTATTATTTTCTTCCCTCACTGAGGAGTCCCGGTAGCCACACGGGGGAAATCTGACCACATTACCCAAAATTAGTCTGTGTAGAAAAATATCGAAATTAAAACCATTTCCCCTATACGCCATGGGCAGTAGTGACTTCAATCATTCATCAGAAAGTCACGCAGAGTACAAACAATTGTAGACAGCCGCTACCACAAGGAGGGCATCAATGTGCCAGATTAAAACTAATACATCCCCATCTGGTAACGACAGTAAATTCGATCAGAAGTGTTGCGAGGAATTCGTTTAGTCATTGCATGCCAAATATAGTGATCATTCAGGTTCAATGCAGCTGAAGGTCGACGCCTGGGAGTCATCACCGAAGCGGGCCCACCTCTCCTAGAGTGTCAAGAAACAACAAGGGTAAAACACATTGCTGGATGGGTTCACTTCTGATGATCGGATAAACTCCTGCTGTGAAGTTCTGTACGAAGCAAAAAAAAAAAAGTAAAGTACCCCCGCCACGCCAAGTGGCGTATAGGGAAGATGGTGTTAGTGACCATAAATTTTACAGACCTTCGGCACATGATTTTTGGGGCAATGTGGTCGGTATACTATTACTATTACTATTACTATTACTTCTACCTCTTATTTTACTTCTGCCTCCTTTTCTTTTCTTCCTCTTTCTTTCTTCTCCCTCTTCCACTTCTTATTCTTCCCATGCTTTTAATTATTACATGAAAAAATTGTACTCTGAACATTCTTAAGTACAGAGAAAGCATACTTCTTTAAACAAAGTTAATGGGTTCACCTAATACGAAATTGATAGCTGCTTGTTTTCATTTCAATGAGACATCTTAACAACCATCATAGAAATGTTGCAACAATTTGTGGTGAAGATACAATGAATATGTTACATATCGCTATTTTTTTTACATTGAGATACCATAGGTGTGCTTACAGTTTGTTAAGATTAAGAGATACACACACATTCGAAATTGATATCTTAATTATCAGCATAATCAGAGACCAATAGTTAATCAAGATTTTACTTTACCTCAGTTTTGGAATGCAGATACAAGACTGGTTCGCAGTGGTCTGCTAAAAGTAGGATCTAGGAAATAAAGAAAGCCATGTCACATCCTTCTTTTGTCTACGAGCTAATTACTGGTGTCGACACGATGGCATAATCGTCATTATTATCAGCTTAATAGAGATTTACTTTAACGATAATTTTGCTGATTAAAGTTTACAAGACAAAATGTTCCAAAGATTGACACTCTCTTGTTTGAAATATTTATTTTCTCAGCATAAATGTTATAAAAATACAAGTCACAACTTATAGTTAACTTAAATGTACTATTATCGTCATCATCATCAAGTACTGGGCTTGCTGGCGTAGGTGATCATGTCTCTAAACAAATTTCGATCTCGTCAATTATTTATCATTTCTGTTGTTGACTTTCTGCTAGGCCATTCTCTTAAGCTGTCTGGTATCTTTCCTCTTTGCTACCCACTATCTCTTCGTCCCTCAATTTTCCCAGTTGTTACAATATATTCCAGCTGTTCTCTTCTCATTACATGGCCAAAAATGATGAATGTTTCCTCCGAATATTGGATATTAGCTCTCATTTTGTTTTGTCCTCTTTCAGAACATTTTCTTTACTCTTCTTAGCTGTCCATGGTATTCTCAACATGCTTCTGTAAAACCACACTTCTACAGACTCCAGTGATTTCCTTGTCTGTTGTTCTATTGTCCATGATTCACATCCATATGTTAAGACTGGCTCTACACAACATTTAAGAACTCTTTTTCTTGTTTCTATTGTCAAAAATGGAGTGCACAGTATCTTCCTTATATTTTGGAAAGTTGCTTTTGCCTGAGCCATTCTGCATCTCACCTCTGTTGTACATCTTCCGTCTGAGGTTAACAAAGTTTACAAATATTTAAATTCATTTACCTGTTTTGATAGTGTTCCACTTGTCCTTATTTTGCACTGAGGTGATGTCTTTTTCTTTGTTGTTACCATTACTTATGTCTTTTTTGCTATAAAGCTGAGTCCTTTATTTTTGCTCTCTTTTACTATAATGTTTAACATTTCTTGTAGCTCATTTTCACTCTTAAATGTACTATATAACAATAATATACAGATTATTTTTGTGAAATGAATGAATATCAAGACAATTACAACATCAGCACAGCACCACAGTTGTAGATGGCGTTTCAACCAAAGTCATAAACTAACACAAATGTTGCTCTTAAATTACTGAATTTTAATAACAACATTAGTATCGTTCTGCAGTGCACGATTTCTTGTGTTATTATGATACAGAAATAAGCATGCACGTGCTTATCGAGTGAACGAATCTCAAGAGCAAATACGTCAGTTCTAAATCCACTATCAGTAACATACGGAATAGCAATAATAATCATCATAATAATATTATCTAAAACAAAATAGCGATCCTGCAACATAGATAATATTGTAAAAAGTTATCATGCTCGATCAGTCGAGGAGATTTTTGTTTACAGTTTACACATAATTTGTTTTTGTCTGCCATTCATCTGATAACTACTAAAGAAATGGATAGTTCTTTTCGGCGTCCGTCCTCAAAAAATCATCAAGTGGGCGTAGATGCACTGTAATTTAGTTTCGACTTTCGGCTCATCACATCTCTCCATTTTGGAGCATCGGGTTGCCTTCCTTCTTCGATCCCTACTTGCTTTCCAGACTAGACTGATTTGTCTGTTATCAGAAACATCGCGTAAAGGTGGAGTATGGTCTGGATGGTTCTGACTCACCGATCCTAGTGCCAGCCATCAGATATCAGTCGCTGCAGTTTCCAGCTTTGTGTCTAGCAGTAGACAAGTAGAGAAAATGTATAAATAATTGTAGATGTGAACGCTGTCGAGGGGGAACTGGAGAAAATGTTCAAATAATTATAGATGTGAACGCTGTCAAGGGGCAATTGGAGAAAATGCATAAATAATTGTAGGTGTAAACGCTGTCGAGGGGCAACTGGAAAATGCATAAATAATTGTAGATGTAAACGCTGTCGAGGGGCAACTGGAGTAAATGTATAAAATATTGTCGATGTTAACGCTGTCAAGAGGCAACTGGAGAAAATGCATAAATAATTGTAGATGTGAACGCTGCCAAGATAAAACAACTTTCGACTTAGTTCCACCTTGCAGCATTAGGTTATATCCTCGAAGATCACTGGAATCACACATGCAACCGATCAAGCACGCGTTTCAAGACAGGCGCTGACAGATACGGAGAGAGAGAGAGAGAGAGAGAGAGAGAGAGAGAGAGAGACAGAGAGAGAGAATATCTAAAATAATGGTCTATAAAACTTAATCGTATTTCAACAAAAAGATTAAACTTTGCTCTGCTACCTACTTTTGAGTCTTACTTTGCCCGTTTCAGCAGACTGCGCCGATTAAGTTAGTTTGATTGCTAAAAGCAACAAACACCAACTGCGACGTGTTCCAAAAGATGACGGTGAGACACTTCTATTTTGCCATCCCGCTACATCTCCATCCATCCCGATACATCTCCAGCCATCCCGCTACATCTCCATTCATCCCGCTACATCTCCATCCATCCCGCTACATCTCAAGCCATCCCGCTACATCTCCATCCATCCCGCTACATCTCCATCCATCCCGCTACATCTCCATCCATCCCGCTACATCTCCATCCATCCCGCTACATCTCCATCCATCGCGCTACATCTCCATCCATCCCACTACATCTCCATCCATCCCGCTACATCTCCAGCCATCCCGCTACAACTCCAGCCATCCCGCTACATCTCCAGCCGTCTTAAAGTTGTTTATCTACAAGATTCAGACAGACCAGGACTATCTATCTATCTCCTGTTCTTTCAAGCCGAAGACAGCACATATGGCACAGATTCTAGACTCTTATGTCCGACGACAGACCAGTACTAGAGAATTAAATTCTGGGCCAGCCTGCTTTAACTTAAATTTAATTGCTACGCTAACTATCGTTTCTCATCGCGTTTCTAACACAATTTGTTATATAGTCACTACAACTCGCACTATAAAGAGACGAACCACCTTCTCAAACATGACGTCGTTGTCATTTTATTATGGGTTGACAATCAATTTCACAGTGTAATTTTTTATGTATATATAGTGTCTGTATTTTGATATTTTGTAAAGACGTAAAATCAGTTATAATATCTTTTAAAGTGATGTGGGCTGCATGGAGACAGCTAATAGATCCCACGATGACCTGCCTGGGTTATATTTTATTTTCTTCTTTCTTTTTCTATTTTTTTTTCAAATATAGGAATATATATTTTGCCTGTCAAACACCTGATATATGCCTCTGTGCCATAATACACAAAGTTGCAACATACAGTTTTTAGTTCCGCTCCTCCATATATTGTAATATTCCAATTGGAGATCAGTGTTAGTTTATTTGTAGTGAGTTCAAACACGATAATTGAGTTATTGTTGTGGTACTCTGTCAAACTTTGTGGTAGTCGCAATAGGAGCAATGGTTAGGGGTACTACTGAAAACAAGAGGTAGGGTACGTGCTTTAGTCTTACTAACCAGCGACTTCACTTAATCTTACTGATAGACGACTTCCACTAAGTCTTACTGATCGATGATTTCCATATAGTCTTACTGATCGACCACTTCCACTTGGTCTTATTGATCGACGACTTTCACTTAGTCTTACTAATCGGGGACTTGCACTTAATCTTACTAATCGGCGACTTCCATTTAATCTTACTGATCGACTACTTTCCCTTAATCTTACTAAACGGCGACTTCCATTTAATCTTACTGATCGACTACTTTCCCTTAATCTTACTAATCGGCGACTTCCATTTAATCTTACTGATCGACTACTTTCCCTTAATCTTACTAAACGGCGACTTCCACTTAATCTTACTGATTGACGACTTCCACTTAATCTTACTGATCGATGATTTCCATATATTCTTACTGATCGACCACTTCCACTTGGTCTTATTGATCGACGACTTTCACTTAGTCTTACTAATCGGCGACTTCCGCATAATCTTACTGCTTGACGACTACCACTTAGCCTTACCGATCGACCACTTCCACTTGGTCTTATTGATCGACGACTTCCACTAAGTCTTACTGATCGATGATTTCCATATAGTCTTACTGATCGACCACTTCCACTTGGTCTTATTGATCGACGACTTTCACTTAGTATTACTAATCGGCGACTTGCACTTAATCTTACTGAATGACGACTTGCACTTAATCTTACTGATTGACGACTTGCACTTAATCTTACTGATTGACGACTTGCACTTAATCTTACTGATTGACGACTTCCACTTAATCTTACTGATCGACCACTTCCACTTGGTCTTATTGATCGCCGACTTTCACTTAGTATTACTAATCGGCGACTTGCACTTAATCTTACTGAATGACGACTTCACTTAATCTTACTGATTGACGACTTGCACTTAATCTTACTGATTGACGACTTCCACTTAAACTTACTGATTGAAGACTTCCACTTAGTCTTACTGATTGACGACTTCCACTTAATCTTATTGATTGACGACTTCCACTTAGTCTTAGTGATCGACGACTTTTACGTGCACTTATTGTAATCTTAATGATCGACGACTTTTACGTGCACTTATTGTAATCTTAATGATCGACGACTTTTACGTGCACTTATTGTAGTCTTAATGACCGACGAATTTTACGTGCACTTATTGTAGTCTTACTGATTAACAGCTTCTATGTGCACTTAGTCTTAAATCGGTACGACGATCACCTATCTAACAACAGAGCTGAGAGCGGTCAGTAGATCAAAGCTGGCTAGGTGCATTAGTATCATCGAACAACAAAGCAGATGAAGGCCTTGCTCTACATCATAATTGTGCTCCTGGAAACGGACTATCCAATCTGGACAGGAGAGTAAGGATCCAAAAAGGATGGCAACCCTATACAAAAAAAACCTCATTCTTAAATCGGACATTTTGGACCACAAGGCACAACTATCACTTTTCTAATGTAAACCACAATATAACGTAACCAGGCCCACTTAAGGGTCTTTTAAGGACGGATGACATTGAGAACTATTCATTTCATCAGCAGTTTTCGGGTGAAAACGTGAAAGACAGAAAGAGAGACACGGCACAGGCGTAATGCTGACAGAGCAACTGAAATGTGTCGTTGGAACAAACCATGTAGCACTAACACTACATTCCATATACTTTTCTGGAGTAAAGAATTTCTTACTCATTTTTTTTTTGGTAGAATTGTATTATTTATTTTAACAAAAAGATGTTGAAGATAGGCAGCTGGTCGATTTGAAAGAATCATCGTGGTTTGTTTTTCATGAGTTAACGTGTGTGATGAGTTTTAAGCTGTTTCCTCAACATGTAACCGTGTATTTATAAATCAAACACATGTCAATGATAAAAACAAGTATAAAGAAGTAATTATTGTCATCATCATCAAGTACCGGGGCTGCTGGCGTAGGTGATCATGTATCTCCACAACTCTCTATCTCGACAGTTATTTATAATTTATGTTGTTGACCTTCTGCCAAGCCATTCTCTTAAGCTGTCTGGTATTGTTTCTCTCTGCTTCCCTGTATCTCTTCGTCCCTCAATTTTTCCAGGTGTTACAATATTTTCCAGTTGTTCTCTTCTCATTACAGGGCCAAAAAATGATGATTGTTTCTTCCTAATATTGGAAATGAGCTCTTTTTTTGCTTTGACCTCTTTCAGAACATTTTCATTACTCTTCTTAGCTGTCGATGGTATTCTCAACATTCTTCTGTAAAACCACATTTCTACAGACTCCCGTGTCTTTCTTGTCTGTTGTCCTATTGTCCATGATTCACATCCATATGTTAAGACTGACTCTACATAACATTTAAGAACTGTTTTTCTTGTTTCTATTGTCAAAAATGGATTGCATAGTATCTTCCTCATTTTTTGGAAAGCTGATTTTGCCTGAGCCATTCTGCATCTCACCTCTGTTGTGCATCTTCCGTCTGAGGTTAACATTGTTCCTAGATATTTACATTCATTTACCTGTTTTAATATTGTTCCACTTGTTGTTGTTATTTATAAGAAATAAATGAAGGTTCTAAAGCATAAATTTAACCACCCACAAGTAAGGGATATCACATCTGAAATCGTCCATCTATGAACAATACAATAGAATAAGTTTCATATAACGTGCCAGGTCAATCAGAGAGGTGTGTTCTTGGCGTTGAAAAGAATCTGAACTTAAAGTGGTCAACGACCCAGAGCTGACTGATAGCGCTAGAAGAATAAGTGAACCACAATTAATCTTTTTCCTACTTCGCATCTAGGTTGGACTGGAAACAAAATAGGCATCATAGCCATGCATGAAAATGAAGAAAGACCAGTTCAGATAATAACAAATTGTGATGCTAAAGTTGTTTGTGCTGGGCCCTTTGGCGTAGATATCGATGTTAACCACGGAAAGCATGTAGCCGATTTAGTGCCCTTTTAAGGGCGAAGTATAAGAAGAGTAATGAAAACGTTCTGAAAGAGGCCAAAACAAAAAGATAATATCCAATATTAGGAAGAAACAATCATAATTTTTTGGATCTTGTAATGAGAAGAGAACAGTTGGAACATATTGTAACAACTGGGAAAATTGAGGGACGAAGATATAGAGGGAAGCAAAAAGAAAAGATATCAGACAACTTAAGAGAATGGCTTGGCAGAAGGTCAACAACAGAAATGATAAATAACTGTTGAGATTGAAAATTGTAGAGAAGCATGATCACTTATGTCAGCAGCCATGGTGCTTGATGATTAAGGATGAACGATACAGATAAGCTGTCGCCCGAGAATGCTGAAGGCCAAGAACGACAGCAGCAACAACGTCATTGGATCGCGAAATAAAACATTCTTGTGGATTTTTTACTGCAAGAGAAAGATACAACAGAAGACTTACACCACTATATCTAGTCCAGCGCTTCCTCGACCGGGAAAGAGGGATTGGGGGGGGGGGGGGGGAAATGGGTTGCGATTCTAAAAACGTTTAGAACCGTTCCTCATTAAATGAATGCATACAATTTCTTAACACTAGCATCAAAAACATATTCTCTGTTGAATATATACAATAGAATTACATACATTATTAATTTCCATGTCCCTGCATTTTTGTAATTGATTACATGTATTGAATAGTTTGTAACATGCAAATGATCATGGGATATTCCATCCTCACGCAATTGTTTGCTAAATATGGCGAGTAATTGCCGATTTATCGCCTGTAAACTTCTGTCGTTGTCGTTTACTACCATCTGGCATGATATGGTATTCTAGTGGACGATATTTGTAAAACATTCTCTATACCACTTTTCTTGTTATTAAATTGCCAACTCACTTTATAAAATTCAACAACATACTTATATACATGTGTATACTTGTGTGCTTAGTACACTTCTATACGGATTAGAAACTTGGACTACATATGCAGGGCAGAATAAAAAGGTTAAGCAGCTTTCATGTACGTTGCCTTTGCAAGATTATGAACATCAAATGGCAAGTCATAGTAACTAACTCTAATGTCTTACAACGAGCCAAACTCCCATCGATCATGGCAACACTTAGGATTCGTAGCCAAATGTGGCTGGGCCATGTAAGAAAAATGGCAAACAATCATATTCCAAAAAAAATAGTGTATGGCTAACTTAAGGACGGAAAGAGTCCAAAGGGCAGACCAGTGCTGAGATATAAGGATGTTTGCAGGGCTTCCATGAGATAATTTTCTATAAGTGAAAGGAACTGGGAAAATGTGGCTGCGGATTGTAGTACATGGAGAGCAAACATAAAAAATGGCACATCAACTTTCGAGACAGTGCTGATATCAAATTCAGAAGCCAAAAGGCACAAGAGAAAGGAGACAAGACCGGGTACCGCGGGTACACCTTTCTCGTTCTGTGGATGGATCTGTCTGTCCAGGATTGGCAAATTCAGTCACGAGAAAAGATGTTCAGTAAAGCAGCACCCAGTATGAGACACTAATGCTTTACTAAACTACTGACTTATCATGATTGCTTGCTACCAGTCGGCTGTCAAGACGCCAAAGGCCATATATATATATATATATATATATATATATATGTATAAGGGAGCCGCGATAGCTCAATGGTTAGTGAACTGGACTACAAAAGACAAGGGGTAGGGTTCGATCCCAACCGACGGCTTCCGAGTTCACCCAGCCTTAAATGGGTACCAGATTTTTTTTCTGGGAAAGTAAAGCAGCACGGGCGTAATACCGACCAAATTACCCCAAAAATCATGTGCTGAAGGTCTGTTAGGGTCACTAACACCATATTTCCCTATACGCCACTTGGCGTGAAAGGGATACTTTACTTTTTTTTACACTTATATAAGTATATACTTTATATATTATATGCTTTAAAAGTTCTTAAATGTTATGTAGAGACAGTCTTAACATATGGATGTGAATCATGGACAATAGGACAACAGCCAAGAAAATCGCTGGAGGCTGTAGAAATGTGGTTTTACAGAAAGATGTTGGAATTACCTTGGACAGCCAAGAAGAGTAACTAAAATGTTCTGAAAGAGACCAAAGCAAAAATAGAGCTCATATCCAATATTAAGAAGAAACAATCATCCTTTTTATGGCCATGTTATGAGAAAGGGAACAGCTGGAATATATTGTAACAACTGGGAAAATTGAGGGACGAAGAGATAGAGGGAAGCAAAGATAAAAATACCAGACTGCTTAAGAGAATGGCTTGGCAGAAAGTCAACAACAGAAATGATAACTAACTGTCGAGATAGAAAGTTTCGGAGAGACATAATCATCTACGCCAGCAGGCACGGTACTTGATGATGATACTTGTATATTTAATTACTGTTTCATTTGCATTATAACAAATCTTTCTTTAACGTATGTACAAATAAAATAACCAAACTTCAATTACATTGTATATGTTGTCTCTGTCGTTGATAACCTGAAACGTTAATTAACAATTTACTGATGAGTTCACTACCCTCAAAAAAGCAAAGTTGATTATTTGCTCATACGCGTTATGAATCTGCTTTTCGTCAAAATGACGTTCAGTATGTTGTTTACAACAGATGTCCATCAGCTTTTGAATAATTAAATCGGGCGAACAGAAGTGGCGTGGAAAAAGTCACATTTCTAAACCAAGAACGGGACAATTTACTTTTTTTTCCATATACTTTTTTCTAATTCTACACAGAATCATTGTCAATGTACTCGGACTGTTTCCATTAGCATTTCTATGGATTGTCAGGCACATTTATACATGACAACTTTATTACTGCACACGAATTCCATGTCATCGGCGATGTCTGAAGTAATTTATGAAAGTTGGTTGATGTATATTTCTTATTTTCATTTGAAGGCCATTTACAATTTTGAATTTTAACAGCAAATGCATGTCCAAGCAGCACCTCTCTATGATTAGCTGGCTGTTTGCATCGGTCTACCTATTTAATACTGAAGGAAACATTCTTCTATTTTTTAAATGATAATTCTAAAAGTACAATCCTTGTACAACGGCAGTGGTCTACATACTCTGACGTCTGGAGTATGTGGATCGCATATAGGAGGCGATAAAGAACACAAATAATCCGGATTGAAGAATTATCGCACTGGACGTATGTGCTGTAAATTCATGACTGTGTGATTGATCTCTACCGGATGATAATTTAGTAGAATATTTAATGTTTCGAATGTCTGAGAAAGTTATGAAAATGCTCAAGCTTCATTGTCCCGGTTTCTCAGATCCATTCTCAACCAAAGGGTACGTGACATTATTGAATGAATTACGAGTTGGCATTATGATCTTATGTATTATTTTGTCTATACTGTGTGTACGAGCCACGCCACCAATCCTTCTCTAAAACGGTGGAATTACCAAACGTGCATATAACTCATTGCTGCATATCATATGCCACGACAGAAGTGTAGATTACTCACAAAAATCCAGACGTCATAAGAAAGTCTACCCGCATCATGCACGCCAAGATGAATTCATTTGATAATTTTGATTAGACTTGAAGCCAAATAAGTTTATCAATCAAGGGAGATAAATCATCTGACATTCTCTCTATCAAACCAGATGACTGACTGAACAAGCATATCCACAATGCCAAAATCACTAGTAGGCCAGAATCATACTTTACGATGAGGAACACTTCTGACGATCAGATAATTTATTTTCTTATTGCTATGCTTTCTACATGCTTTCATATCTCTCTAGTATATATCTCATATATCATGAACATTTTTTTCCCGCGTAATTCATTAAATAAAATAAAATGGTAAATGTTATGGATAAATAACATATATTTTTCTGCCGGAATGCACCGGAACGCGCTCCTGTAAATGTAATATTCTTGAAAGTGTGTTTCCTTCTTTACTGTGGTGGTGGAATTTAATATCTCTTGATAGTGCCACACCAGTTGTGGTGACCCGTCATATTGCTTGACCGATTACTGTTTCGATCGCCGTCGTTTAGATATGTTCTCGCTTGTACTAATCTGCTGCAATTACTTTCTTTGAGAGCCTTGATATGACTTGACTCTGTCGATACTCCAACAGTTTTATGAGTCTAACCGTTACTTGGTTATCTCCCCTAGAAAATGTGTCGACTTTCAAAGGGAGACAACTTCACGTCGAGTTGTAAAAATTGGGGACATTTATAGATCGTCTTTACAGCATTTATCCCATGTTATGGGGACTGACTGGTATATGGTTGGGGAAAATGAGAAATGGTGGCGGTTGGCGAATGAAGGCCCCATCCTCAAGGCGAACCGCCACTTCTAGGTCAGAGATTTCAATTCACTATCAAAAGAGAAGTTGTTTTTAGTTGCCTTTTTTTTTGTTAACCTTACAAGTAATCAAATAAGCATTCACTTTAATCGATAAAGAAATAGTCGGTCTACTTAGCTCGAAAGTTGTTAAACATTTCATGCATTTTTTGTAAAAAAAAATCTAAATCATTACATATACATAATAAAAGTGATTCAGTTGTTTTATTTAACGCAAGTGCTAACATATGGATGTAAACTATCTTTACGACACATAGTACCATTGCTGGTATATGTCGGGGGCAACGATAGAACCAGAGGGATAAAGGCCGCTTGGTCAAGCAGTCGCCACGACGTGTGCAACTGAGGATTTTTATTTCACCCCTGATAGAAAAAATCCTTTCTGTCTACCGCGGGCTTCCAACACCGTACGTCAGCTTTTCAGCTAGCGGAACAGTGGTTTTAGCCGCACGCGCACCTCTACATATGGATGTGAAAGCTGGAAATCTCAAAGACTTTAAATAGGAAATTAAATCCGTTTTAAAACAAATGTCTTTGTAAGATACCAAACATTAGCTGGAAAGAATCCATTTCAAACAAACAGGTAGGAGACTAAGCACGAATACGTGTCGAGCTTCATAAGAAAATGACGTTGGAGATGCATCAGTCATGTGCTGAGACTGAATGAAGAAAGACTTCTCCATCAGTCATGTGCTGAGACTGAATGAAGAAAGATTTCTCCATCAGTCATGTACTGAGAATGAATAAAGAAAGACTTCTCCATCAGTCATGTGCTGAGACTGAATGAAGAAAGACTTCCCCGTAAGGCATTCATGTGGTATCCATCTGGTAAAAGAAAACAAGGTAGATCAAGAGAATCACTAGGCCGAACAATTAATAGGGAAGGCTCGAAAGTGGGATTAAGAAACAACCAAGGACTACAAGAACTAGCAGCAGATCGTCAATCGTGGAGAACTATGACTTCCGCCCTATGTGTCGTCTTCGGCCCGAGAGGAAAATGAAAGAAAAAAAGAGGGAAAGAAAGGTAGAAGTAAGTACTCAACTATGCCAGCAATTAGAGAATATGATGAACGAGCTTATATTTCATTACCATAGGCAGATATTGAGAAATGTGGCCACGTCAGAATGAAACGTCTGATGGTCATTTATGACTAAGTGAACCGAGAAGCTGGTGGGTCTGGAAAATAAACTTAACATCTCGTCCACTGTATACCAGTTCTTCGTTTTCCATTGATCAGTGGTAAAAATGGATAGTTGTTCCAGAATCATCCTCTCTGCACACTGGACGATCCCATAGACGCGCATTACCCCCCCCCCCCCCCCCCGATGATATTCTCAAGTAAATTCGAGAACCCAAATCCCGACCGACTGTGGTGAGCTTTGAACGCAGGTCCTACCTGTCCAGATGCAGATATTGTACTTGTAGACTACCCAGCCCTCACAGGAAGTGATAGTAAACGAGGTTAATAAATAAGTCTCTATTGGGGACAAAATGTCCGGTTTGATCTCGAGTGACTATTTCTACGTGTCTCTCTATCTATCTATTGACCTTTCGAGCCGTAGCCGGCCCATAGAGCGTAGACCAAGATACTCCCTCTCTTAACTAATTTACACATTCTGTATCATGTCTACGTTTCATTAACAAAATCATTTTTACGATAGCGGCTTGTTAAACCTCTGATCTACGGTTCAATACCAAGCAGGAGAAAAATAATTCCTCCATCTTGGATAGAACCGGAAACCTACCTGTACCAAGCATGAAATTGGTACTTTATTATTTCTGGAGAAGCAAAATGGCGCTGGTGCACATCAGACATGTCGCTTCTGTTCTACCCATGTAACCAGCTTCATTGCAGTCGGGAATTCCCCATATCCGTTCTACCACTTATCAAAGCATTTCCCAAAACGCATCGATCCATTCCGTTGATAGGGTTGTTCCGTGAACGCCCCAGACGAGCCGCATAAGCATCAATTAAAACCTCCTAAGTTACCTCTTACAACATACGTGGCAGGTAACAGTGGCTCTATTATTTTCTTCCCTCACTGAGGAGTCCCGGTAGCCACACGGGGGAAATCTGACCACATTACCCAAAATTAGTCTGTGTAGAAAAATATCGAAATTAAAACCATTTCCCCTATACGCCATGGGCAGTAGTGACTTCAATCATTCATCAGAAAGTCACGCAGAGTACAAACAATTGTAGACAGCCGCTACCACAAGGAGGGCATCAATGTGCCAGATTAAAACTAATACATCCCCATCTGGTAACGACAGTAAATTCGATCAGAAGTGTTGCGAGGAATTCGTTTAGTCATTGCATGCCAAATATAGTGATCATTCAGGTTCAATGCAGCTGAAGGTCGACGCCTGGGAGTCATCACCGAAGCGGGCCCACCTCTCCTAGAGTGTCAAGAAACAACAAAGGTAAAACACATTGCTGGATGGGTTCACTTCTGATGATCGGATAAACTCCTGCTGTGAAGTTCTGTACGAAGCAAAAAAAAAAAAGTAAAGTACCCCCGCCACGCCAAGTGGCGTATAGGGAAGATGGTGTTAGTGACCATAAATTTTACAGACCTTCGGCACATGATTTTTGGGGCAATGTGGTCGGTATACTATTACTATTACTATTACTATTATTTCTACCTCTTATTTTACTTCTGCCTCCTTTTCTTTTCTTCCTCTTTCTTTCTTCTCCCTCTTCCACTTCTTATTCTTCCCATACTTTTAATTATTACATGAATAAATTGTACTCTGAACATACTTAAGTACAGAGAAAGCATACTTCTTTAAACAAAGTTAATGGGTTCACCTAATACGAAATTGATAGCTGCTTGTTTTCATTTCAATGAGACATCTTAACAACCATCATAGAAATGTTGCAGCAATTTGTGGTGAAGATACAATGAATATGTTACATATCGCTATTTTTTTTACATTGAGATACCATAGGTGTGCTTACAGTTTGTTAAGATTAAGAGATACACACACATTCGAAATTGATATCTTAATTATCAGCATAATCAGAGACCAATAGTTAATCAAGATTTTACTTTACCTCAGTTTTGGAATGCAGATACAAGACTGGTTCGCAGTGGTCTGCTAAAAGTAGGATCTAGGAAATAAAGAAAGCCATGTCACACCCTTCTTTTGTCTACGAGCTAATTACTGGTGTCGACACGATGGCATAATCGTCATTATTATCAGCTTAATAGAGATTTACTTTAACGATAATTTTGCTGATTAAAGTTTACAAGACAAAATGTTCCAAAGATTGACACTCTCTTGTTTGAAATATTTATTTTCTCAGCATAAATGTTATAAAAATACAAGTCACAACTTATAGTTAACTTAAATGTACTATTATCGTCATCATCATCAAGTACTGGGCTTGCTGGCGTAGGTGATCATGTCCCTAAACAAATTTCGATCTCGTCAATTATTTATCATTTCTGTTGTTGACTTTCTGCTAGGCCATTCTCTTAAGCTGTCTGGTATCTTTCCTCTTTGCTACCCACTATCTCTTCGTCCCTCAATTTTCCCAGTTGTTACAATATATTCCAGCTGTTCTCTTCTCATTACATGGCCAAAAATGATGAATGTTTCCTCCTAATATTGGATATTAGCTCTCATTTTGTTTTGTCCTCTTTCAGAACATTTTCTTTACTCTTCTTAGCTGTCCATGGTATTCTCAACATGCTTCTGTAAAACCACACTTCTACAGACTCCAGTGATTTCCTTGTCTGTTGTTCTATTGTCCATGATTCACATCCATATGTTAAGACTGGCTCTACACAACATTTAAGAACTCTTTTTCTTGTTTCTATTGTCAAAAATGGAGTGCACAGTATCTTCCTTATATTTTGGAAAGTTGCTTTTGCCTGAGCCATTCTGCATCTCACCTCTGTTGTACATCTTCCGTCTGAGGTTAACAAAGTTTACAAATATTTAAATTCATTTACCTGTTTTGATAGTGTTCCACTTGTCCTTATTTTGCACTGAGGTGATGTCTTTTTCTTTGTTGTTACCATTACTTATGTCTTTTTTGCTATAAAGCTGAGTCCTTTATTTTTGCTCTCTTTTACTATAATGTTTAACATTTCTTGTAGCTCATTTTCACTCTTAAATGTACTATATAACAATAATATACAGATTATTTTTGTGAAATGAATGAATATCAAGACAATTACAACATCAGCACAGCACCACAGTTGTAGATGGCGTTTCAACCAAAGTCATAAACTAACACAAATGTTGCTCTTAAATTACTGAATTTTAATAACAACATTAGTATCGTTCTGCAGTGCACGATTTCTTGTGTTATTATGATACAGAAATAAGCATGCACGTGCTTATCGAGTGAACGAATCTCAAGAGCAAATACGTCAGTTCTAAATCCACTATCAGTAACATACGGAATAGCAATAATAATCATCATAATAATATTATCTAAAACAAAATAGCGATCCTGCAACATAGATAATATTGTAAAAAGTTATCATGCTCGATCAGTCGAGGAGATTTTTGTTTACAGTTTACACATAATTTGTTTTTGTCTGCCATTCATCTGATAACTACTAAAGAAATGGATAGTTCTTTTCGGCGTCCGTCCTCAAAAAATCATCAAGTGGGCGTAGATGCACTGTAATTTAGTTTCGACTTTCGGCTCATCACATCTCTCCATTTTGGAGCATCGGGTTGCCTTCCTTCTTCGATCCCTACTTGCTTTCCAGACTAGACTGATTTGTCTGTTATCAGAAACATCGCGTAAAGGTGGAGTATGGTCTGGATGGTTCTGACTCACCGATCCTAGTGCCAGCCATCAGATATCAGTCGCTGCAGTTTCCAGCTTTGTGTCTAGCAGTAGACAAGTAGAGAAAATGTATAAATAATTGTAGATGTGAACGCTGTCGAGGGGGAACTGGAGAAAATGTTCAAATAATTATAGATGTGAACGCTGTCAAGGGGCAATTGGAGAAAATGCATAAATAATTGTAGATGTAAACGCTGTCGAGGGGCAACTGGAAAATGCATAAATAATTGTAGATGTAAACGCTGTCGAGGGGCAACTGGAGTAAATGTATAAAATATTGTCGATGTTAACGCTGTCAAGAGGCAACTGGAGAAAATGCATAAATAATTGTAGATGTGAACGCTGCCAAGATAAAACAACTTTCGACTTAGTTCCACCTTGCAGCATTAGGTTATATCCTCGAAGATCACTGGAATCACACATGCAACCGATCAAGCACGCGTTTCAAGACAGGCGCTGACAGATACGGAGAGAGAGAGAGAGAGAGAGAGAGAGAGAGAGAGAGAGAGAGAGAGAGAGACAGTGTAACTAAGCCGTATTTAGGCGCTAAATTAACAAAGATATATAGTAGGCGCGCGGCGCGCCTAATGTACTGTAGGCGCAGGGGGAGTTAACCGTGACCGCTGGTCCCAGTGACCCCGGAAGTGACCTGTTTATGTCTGGTGTATGCTGACTTTGGAGTTCTTTATGTACTTGATCGTTAGTGATAGGTTAGTAGATTATACAACATCAATGAAAAACAATCAATATAAAACAGAAGACAAAGATATATTTTATTCTTTTATTATCTCAATAGGTGTATAACATACAGTGGATATTATATAACATTACAAAAATAGTTAGTACATGGCGTAAATATATAGTACAAGGATAACATTTATTTATAGCTAGGTAGTTGGGCGGCTGCTTAGCTATGTGGCGTCGATGAATCATAAGGGGTGAAACTGTTAGAGATTCCTGGTTAGGCTAAGCTGGTAGTGTAAAGAGTTAAATATCTAAAGGCGTAGTCGAGACGTTATCATCAGCTACCTTTCTTTTTATATAGAAATAGGAAAGAGCATTTCTTGTTTGACTGTAGGAAAATATGGAATTATTTAAGACTTTGAAACCTACATTTTTTCCACCCTTGGCCTTTTGCGTAGCGAGAACCTCTAAAAACATATCTTTATCTAATTTGTTGTGTTGCTTGCTTAACCCTTTACAACTGATTTTATCATAATCCCCACTACAATGGTACGTCTTACTACATAAGCTAACAAGAGCTGTCCCTTCGTACTCTAGTTTAAAAAGCCCGGGCGTTCGTTTGGTGTATGCTTTAACACCCTTACAGTTTATACAGTCTGTCTTGCTAGTATGTTCATCGCAGCGATGGGTGTATGGAGGTCGCCTAGTGTGTAATAAGGGCTGTATAGGGGTCGTCTAGTGTGCCGTGATGGGTCAATGGAGGTCGGCTAGTATGTCGTGATGGGTGTACGGAGGTCGTCTAGTGTGTCATATTGGGTGTATAGAGGGCGTTTAGTGTGTCATGATGGTTGTATAGGGGTCGTCTAGTGTGTCATGATGGTTGTATAAGGGTCGTCTAGTGTGTCATGATGGTTGTATAGGGGTCGTCTAGTGTGCCGTGATGGGTGTACGGAGGTCGTCTAGTGTGTCATATTGGGTGTATAGAGGGCGTTTAGTGTGTCATGATGGTTGTATAGGGGTCGTCTAGTGTGTCATGATGGTTGTATAGGGGTCGTCTAGTGTGCCGTGATGGGTCAATGGAGGTCGGCTAGTATGTCGTGATGGGTGTACGGAGGTCGTCTAGTGTGTCATATTGGGTGTATAGAGGGCGTTTAGTGTGTCATGATGGTTGTATAGGGGTCGTCTAGTGTGTCATATTGGGTGTATAGAGGGCGTCTAGTGTGTCATGATGGGTGTATGTAGGTCGTTTAGTGTGTCATATTGGGTGTATAGAGGGCGTTTAGTGTGTCGTGAGGGGTGTATGGAGGTCGTCTACTGTGTCGTGAGGGGTGTATGGAGGTCATCTAGTGTGGTATGTAGGGTGTATGGCGGTTGTCTGGTATATCATACTTTAATCAACCAATAAGAAAAATGA
Organism: Megaustenia siamemsis; assembly: GCA_032433765.1. NCBI lineage: Eukaryota > Metazoa > Mollusca > Gastropoda > Stylommatophora > Ariophantidae > Megaustenia > Megaustenia siamemsis. The sequence goes on along the minus strand of JAVIAB010000051.1, from coordinate 118,615,759 downwards.
AGGAACATTACATTCAACATTACTTATCTTAACTACTTTACATCAATACAGTTGAATAACGTGTTATCGGTAAGTCTTACCATACTTTAAGAGAAAACATTCAAACTTACAGCGTAAAATATAGTCTCAATCATCTACACCGAATATAACCTGTTATCGATAAGCCTTAACATACGTTAAGAGAAAACAAGCCAACTTACTGTGCAAAAATCCGCTAGTGTGAACAGTAACTTTCCTTGAATCAACCAAACTTATAACGCCGTCTAGTTTAAATATAACCTGGTAAGAAATGAATAAATTAGCCAATCAGCGAGTGACTATGCCAACATCGCTTGATATCGGGATTAACCAATCAGAAAAGAGTATTAACATAGGAGGCGGGGCGAAGAAATGGCTGACAGGTGGATTAACCAATCAGAAAAGCGCGTTAGCCCAAGCGTAGGTAGTGGCTGTCGGGTCAGCAGTGGGGGAAAAATGCGGGGTGGTGGGTTACTTGAACTCGTTTTGACCCCTGAGGCAATTCCAGAAGAGTTCTATGACCTCATTTTGACCGCTGAAGGCTTTAATACCAATGTTTCCCACTTCAACGAACGACATACATCATTAAAGGTGATTACTTCAGCTCTTAGACTTTGGAGTTCCATATCTTTATCACTTCAACGAATGACAGACAACAGTAAAGATGATCATTTCAGGTAAGAAAACTTAGTTCCAAACCCTAAAATTTTGGTTCATATGCACAAAGTTGAACACGAACTCTACAAATTTAGTCCCAAAGTCGTAATTGTTAGACACGAAAGTCGTAAATGTTATATTCAAATCCAAAAGTTTGTTAAAAAGACAACCCAAACTCAAAATAGTTAGATGCAAAGCTCAAAAATGTATATGCAAAGTCCAAAAAGTTACTCCAAAAGACAACTAATGTAACACTTAACCCCAAAATTTCTACTCATAGTCACAAACTTTGATGCAAAACCCTAACAATTTAGTCCCAAAGTGATACTAGTTCGACACGACAGTCGTAAATGTTATATGCAAAGTCCAAAAGTTTGTCAAAAAGATAACCTAAACTCAAAATAGTTAGACACAAAGCGCAACAATTTATATGCAAAGTCTAAAAAGTTACTCCAAAAGACAACTAATGTAATACTTAACCCCAAAATTTCGTCGCATAACCAAACAGTTGAACTCAAAAGCCTAAAATTTAGTCCCAAAGTGATACTAGTTCGACACAAAAGTCGTAAATGTTATATGCAAAGTCCAAAAGTTTGTCAAAAAGACAACCTTAACTCAAAATAGTTAGACACAAAGCCCAACAATTTATATGCAAAGTCTAAAAAGTTACTCCAAAAGACAACTAATGTAACACTTAACCCCAAAATTTCGTCGCATAACCAAACAGTTGAACTCAAAAGCCTAAAAATTTAGTCCCAAAGTCGTAATTGTTCGACACGAAAGTCGTAAATGTTATATTCAAAGTCCAAAAGTTTGTCAAAAACAAAACCCAAACTCAAAATAGTTAGACACGAAAGTCATAAATGTTATATGCAAAGTCCAAAATTTTGTCAAAAAGACAACCCAAACTCAGAATATTTAGACACAAAAGACCAAATAGTTACATTCAAAGTCCAAAAGTTTGTCAAAAAGACAACCTTAACTCAAAATAGTTAGACACAAAGCCCAACGATTTATATGCAAAGTCCAAAAAGTTACTCCAAAAGACAACTAATATAACAACAAGCCCTAAAATTTCGTCTCATAACCAAAAAGTTGAACTCAAAACCCTAAAAAGTGTCCACTTATCAACCAAAGTCTTTAATACAGCTGAGAAAACCCTAATAAATAATTACAATTTACTAAAAATGTTGCACTTGATGATAGTTGCGACTGTGTCTAAATCATTATTGAAAATATTCATAGAACTCTAGTAAAAGCCAAACACACTAAAACACCACATTGAAAGAATGAACTTAAAGTTCACGCCCCTGTCACAACTCTGCTAAGAAAAGTACTGCAAAGCATGAAAGTTATGTCCCCTGCTATAACTCTACTAAACGAAAGTATTACCAAACACGTAGGTTACACTCCTACCATAACTCACTAAGAAAAACAAGATTTTGCTTAAAATACCACATTAATGATTGTTACGCCCCTTGTCCCTTTATGAGGGGACGCCCATGAAACTGTTACAAATAGTAAATTTAACCTAGTGGCATACCCCTGATGTTATATTAGACATCCCCATAGCAAAAATTTACTTAAAAGTCACTTTTATGGTGGTTACGCCCCTTGACCCTTTATGAGGGGACGCCCATGAAACTGTTAGAAATAGTAAATTTACACTCTAGGGTTACTCCAAACTTTACATTAGACACCCCCATAGCAAAAATTTGCTTAAAAGTCACTTTTATGGTTGTTACTCCCCTTGAGCCTTTATGAGGGGACGCCCATGAAACTGTTAAAAATAGTAAATTTAACAGCTAGACATACCCCAAACATCATTTTAGTCATCTCCGTATCAAGAATTTACATAAAAAACAACTTTTGAAATTACTACCCCCGTACCCATTTTTGGCGGTTACGCCCATGAAACTGTTAGAAATAGTAAATTTACACTCTAGGGTTACTCCAAACTTTACATTAAACATCTCCGTATCAAGAATTTACATAAAAACAACTTTTGAAATTACTACCCCTGTACCCATTTTTGGCGGTAACGCCCATGAAATCGATAAAAATTGAAATTTAACACCTAGACATACCCCAAACTTTATAATAAACATCCCCGTATCAAGAATTTCCATAAAAACTACTTTTGAAATTACTACCCCGGTACCCATTTTTGGCGGTTACGCCCATGAAACTGCAAAAATAGTTAATTTAACATCTAGACATACCCCAAACTTTATATTAAGCATCTCCGTATCAAGAATTTACATAAAAACAACGTTTGAAATTACTACCCCTGTACCCATTTTTGGCGGTTACGCCCATGAAACTGTTAAAAATAGTAAATTTAACACCTAGACATACCCCAAACTTTATATTAAGCATCCCCATATCAAGAATTTACATAAAAACAACGTTTGAAATTACTACCCCTGTACCCATTGTTGGCGGTTACGCCCATGAAACTGTTAAAAATAGTAAATTTAACACCTAGACATACCCCAAACTTTATATTAAGCATCCCCATATCAAGAATTTACATAAAAACAACGTTTGAAATTACTACCCCTGTACCCATTTTTGGCGGTTACGCCCATGAAACTGTTAAAAATAGTAAATTTAACATATAGACATACCCCAAACTTTATATTTAGCATCCTCATATCAAGAATTTACATAAAAATCACTTTTGAAATTACTACCCCTGTACCCATTTTTGGCGGTTACGCCCACGAAACTGTTAAAAATAGTCAATTTAACATCTAGACATACCCCAAACTTTATATTCAGCATCCCCGTATCAAGAATTTACATAAAAACACATTTTGAAATTACTACCCCTGTACCCATTTTTGGCGGTTACGCCCATGAAACTGTTAAAAAATAGTCAATTTACACTCTAGACATATCCCAAACTTTATATTAAGCATCCCCATATCAAGAATTTACATAAAAATCACTTTTGAAATTACTACCCCTGTACCCATTTTTGGCGGTTACGCCCATGAAACTGTTAAAAATAGTCAATTTAACATCTAGACATACCCCAAACTTTATATTAAACATCCCGATATCAAGAAGTTACATAAAAACAACTTTTGAAATTACTACCCCTGTACCCATTTTTGGCGGTTACGCCGATGAAATCGATAAAAAATTGAAGTTTAACCTATTGGCATACATCAAACATAATATGTGACACGCCCATGTATCAAATTTGCCTAAAAAATCAACCAAAAATTAGTAGTATAGTATGTCATTTACATGCAAGGGTAGACTCTCATATAAGAAAAAAACAAATCTGCCGGTAGACTATTTATATAAGGAATATTCTGCCGCTGGCGGCAGTTTCGGGGGTTCTAAATGACATACTATACTCGTAATTTTTGGTTGATTTTTTAGGCAAATTTGATACATGGGCGTGTCACATATTATGTTTGATGTATGCCAATAGGTTAAACTTCAATTTTTTTTATCGATTTCATGGGCGTAACCGCCAAAAATGGGTACAGGGGTAGTAATTTCAAAAGTTGTTTTTATGTAACTTCTTGATATCGGGATGTTTAATATAAAGTTTGGGGTATGTCTAGATGTTAAATTGACTATTTTTAACAGTTTCATGGGCGTAACCGCCAAAAATGGGTACAGGGGTAGTAATTTCAAAAGTGATTTTTATGTAAATTCTTGATATGGGGATGCTTAATATAAAGTTTGGGATATGTCTAGAGTGTAAATTGACTATTTTTTAACAGTTTCATGGGCGTAACCGCCAAAAATGGGTACAGGGGTAGTAATTTCAAAAGGTGTTTTTATGTAAATTCTTGATACGGGGATGCTTAATATAAAGTTTGGGGTATGTCTAGATGTTAAATTGACTATTTTTAACAGTTTCGTGGGCGTAACCGCCAAAAATGGGTACAGGGGTAGTAATTTCAAAAGTGATTTTTATGTAAATTCTTGATATGAGGATGCTAAATATAAAGTTTGGGGTATGTCTATATGTTAAATTTACTATTTTTAACAGTTTCATGGGCGTAACCGCCAAAAATGGGTACAGGGGTAGTAATTTCAAACGTTGTTTTTATGTAAATTCTTGATACGCAGATGCTTAATATAAAGTTTGGGGTATGTCTAGATGTTATATTTACTATTTTTTACAGTTTCATGGGCGTAACCGCCAAAAATGGGTACCGGGGTAGTAATTTCAAAAGTAGTTTTTATGGAAATTCTTGATATGGGGATGTTCATTATAAAGTTTGGGGTATGTCTAGGTGTTAAATTTCAATTTTTATCGATTTCATGGGCGTTACCGCCAAAAATGGGTACAGGGGTAGTAATTTCAAAAGTTGTTTTTATGTAAATTCTTGATACGGAGATGTTTAATGTAAAGTTTGGAGTAACCCTAGAGTGTAAATTTACTATTTCTAACAGTTTCATGGGCGTAACCGCCAAAAATGGGTACAGGGGTAGTAATTTCAAACGTTGTTTTTATGTAAATTCTTGATACGGAGATGCTTAATATAAAGTTTGGGGTATGTCTAGATGTTAAATTGACTATTTTTTACAGTTTCATGGGCGTAACCGCCAAAAATGGGTACCGGGGTAGTAATTTCAAAGTAGTTTTTATGGAAATTCTTGATACGGGGATGTTTATTATAAAGTTTGGGGTATGTCTAGGTGTTAAATTTCAATTTTTATCGATTTCATGGGCGTTACCGCCAAAAATGGGTACAGGGGTAGTAATTTCAAAAGTTGTTTTTATGTAAATTCTTGATACGGAGATGTTTAATGTAAAGTTTGGAGTAACCCTAGAGTGTAAATTTACTATTTCTAACAGTTTCATGGGCGTAACCGCCAAAAATGGGTACGGGGGTAGTAATTTCAAAAGTTGTTTTTTATGTAAATTCTTGATACGGAGATGACTAAAATGATGTTTGGGGTATGTCTAGCTGTTAAATTTACTATTTTTAACAGTTTCATGGGCGTCCCCTCATAAAGGCTCAAGGGGAGTAACAACCATAAAAGTGACTTTTAAGCAAATTTTTGCTATGGGGGTGTCTAATGTAAAGTTTGGAGTAACCCTAGAGTGTAAATTTACTATTTCTAACAGTTTCATGGGCGTCCCCTCATAAAGGGTCAAGGGGCGTAACCACCATAAAAGTGACTTTTAAGTAAATTTTTGCTATGGGGATGTCTAATATAACATCAGGGGTATGCCACTAGGTTAAATTTACTATTTGTAACAGTTTCATGGGCGTCCCCTCATAAAGGGACAAGGGGCGTAACAATCATAAATGTGGTATTTTAAGCAAAATCTTGTTTTTCTTAGTGAGTTATGGTAGGAGTGTAACCTACGTGTTTGGTAATACTTTCGTTTAGTAGAGTTATAGCAGGGGACATAACTTTCATGCTTTGCAGTACTTTTCTTAGCAGAGTTGTGACAGGGGCGTGAACTTTAAGTTCATTCTTTCAATGTGGTGTTTTAGTGTGTTTGGCTTTTACTAGAGTTCTATGAATATTTTCAATAATGATTTAGACACAGTCGCAACTATCATCAAGTGCAACATTTTTAGTAAATTGTAATTATTTATTAGGGTTTTCTCAGCTGTATTAAAGACTTTGGTTGATAAGTGGACACTTTTTAGGGTTTTGAGTTCAACTTTTTGGTTATGAGACGAAATTTTAGGGCTTGTTGTTATATTAGTTGTCTTTTGGAGTAACTTTTTGGACTTTGCATATAAATCGTTGGGCTTTGTGTCTAACTATTTTGAGTTAAGGTTGTCTTTTTGACAAACTTTTGGACTTTGAATGTAACTATTTGGTCTTTTGTGTCTAAATATTCTGAGTTTGGGTTGTCTTTTTGACAAAATTTTGGACTTTGCATATAACATTTATGACTTTCGTGTCTAACTATTTTGAGTTTGGGTTTTGTTTTTGACAAACTTTTGGACTTTGAATATAACATTTACGACTTTCGTGTCGAACAATTACGACTTTGGGACTAAATTTTTAGGCTTTTGAGTTCAACTGTTTGGTTATGCGACGAAATTTTGGGGTTAAGTGTTACATTAGTTGTCTTTTGGAGTAACTTTTTAGACTTTGCATATAAATTGTTGGGCTTTGTGTCTAACTATTTTGAGTTAAGGTTGTCTTTTTGACAAACTTTTGGACTTTGCATATAACATTTACGACTTTTGTGTCGAACTAGTATCACTTTGGGACTAAATTTTTAGGCTTTTGAGTTCAACTGTTTGGTTATGCGACGAAATTTTGGGGTTAAGTATTACATTAGTTGTCTTTTGGAGTAACTTTTTAGACTTTGCATATAAATTGTTGCGCTTTGTGTCTAACTATTTTGAGTTTAGGTTATCTTTTTGACAAACTTTTGGACTTTGCATATAACATTTACGACTGTCGTGTCGAACTAGTATCACTTTGGGACTAAATTGTTAGGGTTTTGCATCAAAGTTTGTGACTATGAGTAGAAATTTTGGGGTTAAGTGTTACATTAGTTGTCTTTTGGAGTAACTTTTTGGACTTTGCATATACATTTTTGAGCTTTGCATCTAACTATTTTGAGTTTGGGTTGTCTTTTTAACAAACTTTTGGATTTGAATATAACATTTACGACTTTCGTGTCTAACAATTACGACTTTGGGACTAAATTTGTAGAGTTCGTGTTCAACTTTGTGCATATGAACCAAAATTTTAGGGTTTGGAACTAAGTTTTCTTACCTGAAATGATCATCTTTACTGTTGTCTGTCATTCGTTGAAGTGATAAAGATATGGAACTCCAAAGTCTAAGAGCTGAAGTAATCACCTTTAATGATGTATGTCGTTCGTTGAAGTGGGAAACATTGGTATTAAAGCCTTCAGCGGTCAAAATGAGGTCATAGAACTCTTCTGGAATTGCCTCAGGGGTCAAAACGAGTTCAAGTAACCCACCACCCCGCATTTTTCCCCCACTGCTGACCCGACAGCCACTACCTACGCTTGGGCTAACGCGCTTTTCTGATTGGTTAATCCACCTGTCAGCCATTTCTTCGCCCCGCCTCCTATGTTAATACTCTTTTCTGATTGGTTAATCCCGATATCAAGCGATGTTGGCATAGTCACTCGCTGATTGGCTAATTTATTCATTTCTTACCAGGTTATATTTAAACTAGACGGCGTTATAAGTTTGGTTGATTCAAGGAAAGTTACTGTTCACACTAGCGGATTTTTGCACAGTAAGTTGGCTTGTTTTCTCTTAACGTATGTTAAGGCTTATCGATAACAGGTTATATTCGGTGTAGATGATTGAGACTATATTTTACGCTGTAAGTTTGAATGTTTTCTCTTAAAGTATGGTAAGACTTACCGATAACACGTTATTCAACTGTATTGATGTAAAGTAGTTAAGATAAGTAATGTTGAATGTAATGTTCCTTCATTTTCTTATTGGTTGATTAAAGTATGATATACCAGACAACCGCCATACACCCTACATACCACACTAGATGACCTCCATACACCCCTCACGACACAGTAGACGACCTCCATACACCCCTCACGACACACTAAACGCCCTCTATACACCCAATATGACACACTAAACGACCTACATACACCCATCATGACACACTAGACGCCCTCTATACACCCAATATGACACACTAGACGACCCCTATACAACCATCATGACACACTAAACGCCCTCTATACACCCAATATGACACACTAGACGACCTCCGTACACCCATCACGACATACTAGCCGACCTCCATTGACCCATCACGGCACACTAGACGACCCCTATACAACCATCATGACACACTAGACGACCCCTATACAACCATCATGACACACTAAACGCCCTCTATACACCCAATATGACACACTAGACGACCTCCGTACACCCATCACGGCACACTAGACGACCCCTATACAACCATCATGACACACTAGACGACCCTTATACAACCATCATGACACACTAGACGACCCCTATACAACCATCATGACACACTAAACGCCCTCTATACACCCAATATGACACACTAGACGACCTCCGTACACCCATCACGACATACTAGCCGACCTCCATTGACCCATCACGGCACACTAGACGACCCCTATACAGCCCTTATTACACACTAGGCGACCTCCATACACCCATCGCTGCGATGAACATACTAGCAAGACAGACTGTATAAACTGTAAGGGTGTTAAAGCATACACCAAACGAACGCCCGGGCTTTTTAAACTAGAGTACGAAGGGACAGCTCTTGTTAGCTTATGTAGTAAGACGTACCATTGTAGTGGGGATTATGATAAAATCAGTTGTAAAGGGTTAAGCAAGCAACACAACAAATTAGATAAAGATATGTTTTTTAGAGGTTCTCGCTACGCAAAAGGCCAAGGGTGGAAAAAATGTAGGTTTCAAAGTCTTAAATAATTCCATATTTTCCTACAGTCAAACAAGAAATGCTCTTTCCTATTTCTATATAAAAAGAAAGGTAGCTGATGATAACGTCTCGACTACGCCTTTAGATATTTAACTCTTTACACTACCAGCTTAGCCTAACCAGGAATCTCTAACAGTTTCACCCCTTATGATTCATCGACGCCACATAGCTAAGCAGCCGCCCAACTACCTAGCTATAAATAAATGTTATCCTTGTACTATATATTTACGCCATGTACTAACTATTTTTGTAATGTTATATAATATCCACTGTATGTTATACACCTATTGAGATAATAAAAGAATAAAATATATCTTTGTCTTCTGTTTTATATTGATTGTTTTTCATTGATGTTGTATAATCTACTAACCTATCACTAACGATCAAGTACATAAAGAACTCCAAAGTCAGCATACACCAGACATAAACAGGTCACTTCCGGGGTCACTGGGACCAGCGGTCACGGTTAACTCCCCCTGCGCCTACAGTACATTAGGCGCGCCGCGCGCCTACTATATATCTTTGTTAATTTAGCGCCTAAATACGGCTTAGTTACACCCTTGTATACTACTAGAGACAGAGAGAGAGAATATCTAAAATAATGGTCTATAAAACTTAATCGTATTTCAACAAAAAGATTAAACTTTGCTCTGCTACCTACTTTTGAGTCTTACTTTGCCCGTTTCAGCAGACTGCGCCGATTAAGTTAGTTTGATTGCTAAAAGCAACAAACACCAACTGCGACGTGTTCCAAAAGATGACGGTGAGACACTTCTATTTTGCCATCCCGCTACATCTCCATCCATCCCGCTACATCTCCAGCCATCCCGCTACATCTCCATTCATCCCGCTACATCTCCATCCATCCCGCTACATCTCAAGCCATCCCGCTACATCTCCATCCATCCCGCTACATCTCCATCCATCCCGCTACATCTCCATCCATCCCGCTACATCTCCATCCATCCCGCTACATCTCCATCCATCGCGCTACATCTCCATCCATCCCACTACATCTCCATCCATCCCGCTACATCTCCAGCCATCCCGCTACAACTCCAGCCATCCCGCTACATCTCCAGCCGTCTTAAAGTTGTTTATCTACAAGATTCAGACAGACCAGGACTATCTATCTATCTCCTGTTCTTTCAAGCCGAAGACAGCACATATGGCACAGATTCTAGACTCTTATGTCCGACGACAGACCAGTACTAGAGAATTAAATTCTGGGCCAGCCTGCTTTAACTTAAATTTAATTGCTACGCTAACTATCGTTTCTCATCGCGTTTCTAACACAATTTGTTATATAGTCACTACAACTCGCACTATAAAGAGACGAACCACCTTCTCAAACATGACGTCGTTGTCATTTTATTATGGGTTGACAATCAATTTCACAGTGTAATTTTTTATGTATATATAGTGTCTGTATTTTGATATTTTGTAAAGACGTAAAATCAGTTATAATATCTTTTAAAGTGATGTGGGCTGCATGGAGACAGCTAATAGATCCCACGATGACCTGCCTGGGTTATATTTTATTTTCTTCTTTCTTTTTCTATTTTTTTTTTCAAATATAGGAATATATATTTTGCCTGTCAAACACCTGATATATGCCTCTGTGCCATAATACACAAAGTTGCAACATACAGTTTTTAGTTCCGCTCCTCCATATATTGTAATATTCCAATTGGAGATCAGTGTTAGTTTATTTGTAGTGAGTTCAAACACGATAATTGAGTTATTGTTGTGGTACTCTGTCAAACTTTGTGGTAGTCGCAATAGGAGCAATGGTTAGGGGTACTACTGAAAACAAGAGGTAGGGTACGTGCTTTAGTCTTACTAACCAGCGACTTCACTTAATCTTACTGATAGACGACTTCCACTAAGTCTTACTGATCGATGATTTCCATATAGTCTTACTGATCGACCACTTCCACTTGGTCTTATTGATCGACGACTTTCACTTAGTCTTACTAATCGGCGACTTGCACTTAGTCTTACTAATCGGCGACTTCCATTTAATCTTACTGATCGACTACTTTCCCTTAATCTTACTAAACGGCGACTTCCATTTAATCTTACTGATCGACTACTTTCCCTTAATCTTACTAATCGGCGACTTCCATTTAATCTTACTGATCGACTACTTTCCCTTAATCTTACTAAACGGCGACTTCCATTTAATCTTACTGATCGACTACTTTCCCTTAATCTTACTAAACGGCGACTTCCACTTAATCTTACTGATTGACGACTTCCACTTAATCTTACTGATCGATGATTTCCATATATTTTTACTGATCGACCACTTCCACTTGGTCTTATTGATCGACGACTTTCACTTAGTCTTACTAATCGGCGACTTCCGCATAATCTTACTGCTTGACGACTACCACTTAGCCTTACCGATCGACCACTTCCACTTGGTCTTATTGATCGACGACTTCCACTAAGTCTTACTGATCGATGATTTCCATATAGTCTTACTGATCGACCACTTCCACTTGGTCTTATTGATCGACGACTTTCACTTAGTATTACTAATCGGCGACTTGCACTTAATCTTACTGAATGACGACTTGCACTTAATCTTACTGAATGACGACTTGCACTTAATCTTACTGATTGACGACTTGCACTTAATCTTACTGAATGACGACTTGCACTTAATCTTACTGATTGACGACTTGCACTTAATCTTACTGAATGACGACTTGCACTTAATCTTACTGAATGACGACTTGCACTTAATCTTACTGAATGACGACTTGCACTTAATCTTACTGAATGACGACTTGCACTTAATCTTACTGATTGACGACTTCCACTTAATCTTACTGATTGAAGACTTCCACTTAGTCTTACTGATTGACGACTTCCACTTAATCTTACTGAATGACGACTTGCACTTAATCTTACTGATTGAAGACTTCCACTTAGTCTTACTGAATGACGACTTCCACTTAATCTTATTGATTGACGACTTCCACTTAGTCTTAGTGATCGACGACTTTTACGTGCACTTATTGTAATCTTAATGATCGACGACTTTTACGTGCACTTATTGTAGTCTTAATGACCGACGAATTTTACGTGCACTTATTGTAGTCTTACTGATTAACAGCTTCTTTGTGCACTTAGTCTTAAATCGGTACGACGATCACCTATCTAACAACAGAGCTGAGAGCGGTCAGTAGATCAAAGCTGGCTAGGTGCGTTAGTATCATCGAACAACAAAGCAGATGAAGGCCTTGCTCTACATCATAATTGTGCTCCTGGAAAAAGACTATCCAATCTGGACAGGAGAGTAAGGATCCAAAAAGGATGGCAACCCTATACAAAAAAAAACCTCATTCTTAAATCGGACATTTTGGACCACAAGGCACAACTATCAGTTTTCTAATGTAAACCACAATATAACGTAACCACGCCCACTTAAGGGTCTTTTAAGGACGGATGACATTGAGAACTATTCATTTCATCAGCAGTTTTCGGGTGAAAACGGGAAAGACAGAAATAGAGACACGGCACAGGCGTAATGCTGACAGAGTAACTGAAATGTGTCGTTGGAACAAACCATGTAGCACTAACACTACATTCCATATACTTTTCTGAAGTAAAGAATTTCTTACTCTTTTTTTTTTGGTAGAATTGTATTATTTATTTTAACAAAAAGATGTTGAAGATAGGCAGCTGGTCGATTTGAAAGAATCATCGTGGTTTGTTTTTCATGAGTTAACGTGTGTGATGAGTTTTAAGCTGTTTCCTCAACATGTAATCGTGTATTTATAAATCAAACACATGTCAATGATAAAAACAAGTATAAAGAAGTAATTATTGTCATCATCATCAAGTACCGGGCCTGCTGGCGTAGGTGATCATGTATCTCCACAACTCTCTATCTCGACAGTTATTTATAATTTATGTTGTTGACCTTCTGCCAAGCCATTCTCTTAAGCTGTCTGGTATTGTTTCTCTCTGCTTCCCTGTATCTCTTCGTCCCTCAATTTTTCCAGGTGTTAAAATATTTTCCAGTTGTTCTCTTCTCATTACAGGGCCAAAAAATGATGATTGTTTCTTCCTAATATTGGAAATGAGCTCTCTTTTTGCTTTGACCTCATTCAGAACATTTTCATTACTCTTCTTAGCTGTCGATGGTATTCTCAACATTCTTCTGTAAAACCACATTTCTACAGACTCCCGTGTCTTTCTTGTCTGTTGTCCTATTGTCCATGATTCACATCCATATGTTAAGACTGACTCTACATAACATTTAAGAACTGTTTTTCTTGTTTCTATTGTCAAAAATGGATTGCATAGTATCTTCCTCATTTTTTGGAAAGCTGATTTTGCCTAAGCCATTCTGCATCTCACCCCTGTTGTACATCTTCCGTCTGAGGTTAACATTGTTCCTAGATATTTACATTCATTTACCTGTTTTAATATTGTTCCACTTGTTGTTGTTATTTATAAGAAATAAATGAAGGTTCTAAAGCATAAATTTAACCACCCACAAGTTAGGGATATCACATCTGAAATCGTCCATCTATGAACAATACAATAGAATAAGTTTCATATAACGTGCCAGGTCAATCAGAGAGGTGTGTTCTTGGCGTTGAACAGAATCTGAACTTAAAGTGGTCAACGACCCAGAGCTGACTGATAGCGCTAGAAGAATAAGTGAACCACAATTAATCTTTTTCCTACTTCGCATCTAGGTTGGACTGGAAACAAAATAGGCATCATAGCCATGCATGAAAATGAAGAAAGACCAGTTCAGATAATAACAAATTGTGATGCTAAAGTTGTTTGTGCTGGGCCCTTTGGCGTAGATATCGATGTTAACCACGGAAAGCATGTAGCCGATTTAGTGCCCTTTTAAGGGCGAAGTATAAGAAGAGTAATGAAAACGTTCTGAAAGAGGCCAAAACAAAAAGATAATATCCAATATTAGGAAGAAACAATCATAATTTTTTGGATCTTGTAATGAGAAGAGAACAGTTGGAACATATTGTAACAACTGGGAAAATTGAGGGACGAAGATATAGAGGGAAGCAAAAAGAAAAGATATCAGACAACTTAAGAGAATGGCTTGGCAGAAGGTCAACAACAGAAATGATAAATAACTGTTGAGATTGAAAATTGTAGAGAAGCATGATCACTTATGTCAGCAGCCATGGTGCTTGATGATTAAGGATGAACGATACAGATAAGCTGTCGCCCGAGAATGCTGAAGGCCAAGAACGACAGCAGCAACAACGTCATTGGATCGCGAAATAAAACATTCTTGTGGATTTTTTACTGCAAGAGAAAGATACAACAGAAGACTTACACCACTATATCTAGTCCAGCGCTTCCTCGACCGGGAAAGAGGGATTGGGGGGGGGGGGGGGGGGGGGGGGGGAAATGGGTTGCGATTCTAAAAACGTTTAGAACCGTTCCTCATTAAATGAATGCATACAATTTCTTAACACTAGCATCAAAAACATATTCTCTGTTGAATATATACAATAGAATTACATACATTATTAATTTCCATGTCCCTGCATTTTTGTAATTGATTACATGTATTGAATAGTTTGTAACATGCAAATGATCATGGGATATTCCATCCTCACGCAATTGTTTGCTAAATATGGCGAGTAATTGCCGATTTATCGCCTGTAAACTTCTGTCGTTGTCGTTTACTACCATCTGGCATGATATGGTATTCTAGTGGACGATATTTGTAAAACATTCTCTATACCACTTTTCTTGTTATTAAATTGCCAACTCACTTTATAAAATTCAACAACATACTTATATACATGTGTATACTTGTGTGCTTAGTACACTTCTATACGGATTAGAAACTTGGACTACATATGCAGGGCAGAATAAAAAGGTTAAGCAGCTTTCATGTACGTTGCCTTTGCAAGATTATGAACATCAAATGGCAAGTCATAGTAACTAACTCTAATGTCTTACAACGAGCCAAACTCCCATCGATCATGGCAACACTTAGGATTCGTAGCCAAATGTGGCTGGGCTATGTAAGAAAAATGGCAAACAATCATATTCCAAAAAAAATAGTGTATGGCTAACTTAAGGACGGAAAGAGTCCAAAGGGCAGACCAGTGCTGAGATATAAGGATGTTTGCAGGGCTTCCATGAGATAATTTTCTATAAGTGAAAGGAACTGGGAAAATGTGGCTGCGGATTGTAGTACATGGAGAGCAAACATAAAAAATGGCACATCAACTTTCGAGACAGTGCTGATATCAAATTCAGAAGCCAAAAGGCACAAGAGAAAGGAGACAAGACCGGGTACCGCGGGTACACCTTTCTCGTTCTGTGGATGGATCTGTCTGTCCAGGATTGGCAAATTCAGTCACGAGAAAAGATGTTCAGTAAAGCAGCACCCAGTATGAGGTATGAGACACTAATGCTTTACTAAACTACTGACTTATCATGATTGCTTGCTACCAGTCGTCTGTCAAGACGCCAAAGGCCATATATATATATATATATATATATATGTATAAGGGAGCCGCGATAGCTCAGTGGTTAGTGAACTGGACTACAAAAGACAAGGGGTAGGGTTCGATCCCAACCGACGGCTTCCGAGTTCACCCAGCCTTAAATGGGTACCAGATTTTTTTTCTGGGAAAGTAAAGCAGCACGGGCGTAATACCGACCAAATTACCCCAAAAATCATGTGCTGAAGGTCTGTTAGGGTCACTAACACCATATTTCCCTATACGCCACTTGGCGTGAAAGGGGTACTTTACTTTTTTTTACACTTATATAAGTATATACTTTATATATTATATGCTTTAAAAGTTCTTAAATGTTATGTAGAGACAGTCTTAACATATGGATGTGAATCATGGACAATAGGACAACAGCCAAGAAAATCGCTGGAGGCTGTAGAAATGTGGTTTTACAGAAAGATGTTGGAATTACCTTGGACAGCCAAGAAGAGTAACTAAAATGTTCTGAAAGAGACCAAAGCAAAAATAGAGCTAATATCCAATATTAAGAAGAAACAATCATCCTTTTTATGGCCATGTTATGAGAAAGGGAATAGCTGGAATATATTGTAACAACTGGGAAAATTGAGGGACGAAGAGATAGAGGGAAGCAAAGATAAAAATACCAGACAGCTTAAGAGAATGGCTTGGCAGAAAGTCAACAACAGAAATGATAACTAGCTGTCGAGATAGAAAGTTTCGGAGAGACATAATCATCTACGCCACCAGGCACGGTACTTGATGATGATACTTGTATATTTAATTACTGTTTCATTTGCATTATAACAAATCTTTCTTTAACGTATGCACAAATAAAATAACCAAACTTCAATTACATTGTATATGTTGTCTCTGTCGTTGATAACCTGAAACGTTAATTAACAATTTACTGATGAGTTCACTACCCTCAAAAAGCAAAGTTGATTATTTGCTCATACGCGTTATGAATCTGCTTTTCGTCAAAATGACGTTCAGTACGTTGTTTACAACATATGTCCATCAGCTTTTGAATAATTAAATCGGGCGAACAGAAGTGGCGTGGAAAAAGTCACATTTCTAAACCAAGAACGGGACAATTTACTTTTTTTTCCATATACTTTTTTCTAATTCTACACAGAATCATTGTCAATGTACTCGGACTGTTTCCATTAGCATTTCTATGGATTGTCAGGCACATTTATACATGACAACTTTATTACTGCACACGAATTCCCTGTCATCGGCGATGTCTGAAGTAATTTATGAAAGTTGGTTGATGTATATTTCTTATTTTCATTTGAAGGCCATTTACAATTTTGAATTTTACCAGCAAATGCATGTCCAAGCAGCACCCTCTATCATTAGCTCGCTGTTTGCATCGGTCTCCCTATTTAATGCTGAAGGAAACATTCTTCTATTTTTTAAATGATAATTCTAAAAGTACAATCCTTGTACAACGGCAGTAGTCTACATGCTCTGACGTCTGGAGTATGTGTATCGCATATAGGAGGCGATAAAGAACACAAATAATCCGGATTGAAGAATTATCGCACAGGACGTATGTGCTGTAAATTCATGACTGTGTGATTGATCTCTACCGGATGATAATTTAGTAGAATATTTAATGTTTCGAATGTCTGAGAAAGTTATGAAAATGCTCAAGCTTCATTGTCCCGGTTTCTCAGATCCATTCTCAACCAAAAGGTACGTGACATTATTGAATGAATTACGAGTTGGCATTATGATCTTATGTATTATTTTGTCTATACTGTGTGTACGAGCCACGCCACCAATCCTTCTCCAAAACGGTGGAATTACCAAACGTGCATATAACTCATTGCTGCATATCATATGCCACGACAGAAGTGTAGATTACTCACAAAAATCCAGACGCCATAAGAAAGTCTACCCGCATCATGCACGCCAAGATGAATTCATTAGATAATTTTGATTAGACTTGGGGCCAAATAAGTTTCTCAATCAAGGGAGATAAATCATCTGACATTCTCTCTATCAAACCAGATGACTGACTGAACAAGCATATCCACAATGCCAAAATCACTAGTAGGCCAGAATCATACTTTACGATGAGGAACACTTCTGACGATCAGATAATTTATTTTCTTATTGCTATGCTTTCTACATGCTTTCATATCTCTCTAGTATATATCTCATATATCATGTACATTTTTTCCCGTGTAATTCATTAAATAAAATAAAATGGTAAATGTTATGGATAAATAACATATATTTTTCTGCCGGAATGCACCGGAACGCGCTCCTGTAAATGTAATATTCTTGAAAGTGTGTTTCCTTCTTTACTGTAGTGGTGGAATTTAATATCTCTTGATAGTGCCACACCAGTTGTGGTGACCCGTCATATTGCTTGACCGATTACTGTTTCGATCGCCGTCGTTTAGATATGTTCTCGCTTGTACTAATCTGCTGCAATTACTTTCTTTGAGAGCCTTGATATGACTTGACTCTGGAACACTATGAACAGGACCATTGGCGTCCCGTTCATTCAGCGCTCTCTTCCCGTTACCCACAACGAGTAGCTGTGGTCACCCCGATTCAGCTCTTCACCGTCTGGTCTTTCTTCGCCTCGCCCACAATAATTAGGTTCAGTGCAACTCGACACTTAGCGCCGCACCTGATCGTATGAATTGCACGTGTTCATCGTCCACTGAATGGTTGTACTTCGCGTTGTGTTGATCGGCCCACTGGAACAATCGATTACACATTCATACACAATGGAGGTCACACACATTATGAATAACATAATACTTAACTTGCTTTATTTACAAGGTGCTGATGATAACAAGCTATATACATGTGCTGGGCGGTCTGACTATCTGCTCCAGTCTATCCAGTAGGTGTAATAAAGTTGTGGCATACTACAGTCTTATGCCACCTGCTTCCGTGCTCTAAATGCTCTTAGACCGTTATACTTCATATTATCGCCTTACACTTACAGGTGACCTATCTAGACTTTCTCTAACTCACATCTGATCTATATCTTTGTTTGTAATCTCCAACTAAACTCCTATCTAAGAAAAAACGTTTTGCTCTGTTCCCACTGAACAAGACGTTGCCTAGTAGCGCGGCCGTCTCCTAGTTAGCTCTCTCTAAGTCTTGGATCCCTCCATCTAGCTAGACTCCTAAGCTGGAGTTTGCCTTTCCATCCAACTGGACTTCTAACCTCCACCTAAGCTGGAGTGATCCAGCTAAATTGGACTTGTCTTTTCATCTCCCCAGTCGTTTAAGCACCTCGTTATCCAACCAATCACAAATCATCTACGTCATCACTCAGCAAATCAACTCAGTTTCACAAAATTACGACAACTCACTCTAGAGTTTCCCATCATTCACTTACCGCATGATATTTTTCCAATCTTAACTCACCACTATCAACCATCCCGTGCTACTCTTTCAACTCGTGGCGGTTCTCAAATCTCACCTTACCTACAATGGTTCTCCCACTGTCTTTACTCTATACCCAATTACATCTATTTCATTACATCCCCCGGCTACATAAACTTCTAAAACTTAATAGGTCTTGAGATAATTTTTTTAAACTCGTAAGTGAAAAACTAGAGTTTACAGATTCATATGGAAACTACTATAATATAATCAGTAAACGGTACGGATGCCAAATGTGTATTGAAGATATGTTTTTGTTCACGGTGAACGACAGTCCCTTTAAGCTTTTCAAAAATAACTACTCTTTCCCTTAGCAATCCAATAACTAAATACAGTTACTTTGTCCTTTGATCTCAAATACAGATTCTAAAAATCAATATTGTCTGTCAGTTTTTTTTTATTATCACAATCACCAATCCTCGATTATGGGATGGTAGAGAAGATGAAAGAGGGTGCGCAGAAACACCCTCTTCATCTGTTATCTTTGCTTGAACGTTAAGTTCCAACTCACGATTTTGTTTAAAGTGTTTCGATAAGGAAAGTTATTTATCAAAGACCTGCTGCTAAGCTTAAAGTTCTTATTGATTGGCATCTGTTATATAAATATCTATATCTGTCAGTGACAAACGTGAGTTGTTTAGTTTGACACTTTATGTCTTCAAGAAAGTTTAAATATTTTCATGTAAAACCTTCCATTAATTGTTCACACATAGTAAGCCATTGATTTTTCCGATTTTGATTTTCTGACTACATTTGAATACAAGAGTCAGGGCAATCAAGTTCCTAATGTATTTCGTGTGAAGAAAATGTCACTTAAATTGAAATAAGTATTAGATAGTCGCCAGGATGTGAAGCAATTGTGTGACAGGCAACTGCATCCAATTGGGACTCGCACTTTGTACAGCGGAAGTAAAACGACGTGAAAGTGTTCAATCGTAGTGTTACATCACGAATAATACAATTACTCAATTCTTCTCTTCCGCTTCCGCAGTCAAAAACGTAAAGCTTGAGAACAATGAATTTAATGCAAAAAGAAATTAATTCGATCACCAAAACACTGGAAAACCTAACAGTAGTAGTAATCCAGAAACTGGAGAGAGAAAGAAAACAGGTGGCTGCTACAATGAGAAAAGACACAAATAAAAAATCTTCCCGCCTGTCTGATTATAGACCAAGAAACTGATTTTTGCAGTAAAAAAAAAAATGGAAGCTTGTGCAATTTTTTTTTAATAACTGGCTGTAAAATGTGCAAGAAATTGGCAAGTTTGGAAGTAGACAGGGACAATCAAGGCATGAATATTTGAAAGTGTTAGGCTAAAATTAGAATAAACTATTTTTTAAAAATTTCTTGACAAACCTTAATGTTTATATTACCAGCCATATATAAACACCAGCCAGAGAACTAGAGTAACTGAGGATCTCAACAAGGAAGTCTTCAAATCTGTGTGAATCTTAATATCACGTTGGGTTGTTTCCATTCTAAAAGCGTTTCTGGTTTAGAAAGACGACAAAGACTAATTTTACAGCTGAAAAACAAGAGGAAAACTCCGACAGTTTAACAGGTAATGTTTAAGAACAATGTCTGTAGAAGAAAATAAAAACTATTTTATTTTGGTCTTTTGGAATGATGCGTGATGCTCTTCAGCAGTTATGGTTATAGTTATTCAACGGCCCCGGTATCACTGCAAACGAATGGAAATCCATAATTGCTCAACCGCCCGTGAAAGTGGAATCATCCGAGTTAACAACTCATCGAATATCCAAACAAAGAATGGCAGTTGCCGTCCTCATCGTAGCAGATACATCACACGTCAAAGGACATAAGGCGTTTCCGCACCGAATTGAACGTATCTGTACTGTCCTTCGGCAAACGATATCATCATAAGCAATCTGAATTTAGAAACACCGTCATTATGAATCACACAGCCCACCGTATGTACAGAGCATTACTCAGTAGCTCCGGCAGGATGCCGGTCATGGAATATGAGGAAACTGCAACAAGGAACATTTTTCAGACAGTGACTTAATGGTTCCTTCTCGCCCATCCGTCATATTGACCGGAAGTTCTCTTCAGTAGTTATCAGACTTTAGCTTCAAACATTACAACAATGGATATTACACTTTATAAAGCTCATAGTAGTTCATCAATGTAGATTTGGCTTTTTGAAGACAGAAAAATTAAGAGTGGACCTCTTTATTGTGATTCATCCTGACGGTGTTTCAGAACTGGAGTCGTCAGTCGCTGAACACTTCGAAACTTGCTGAGGAGGGGATCTGAGCACCTATGGACATGTTCGGAGTGCAATGATGATGACCCGCTAATAACTCAATAACTCAATTGTGAAGTCTTGCAAGCAGTTAGAATTGTGTCTTTAAAGTGTCTTTAGAGAAGAAAGTTAGGCAGTCGCTCACCAAATACAAACAGTCCTCTTGATTCTACAATTTTTATGATAGCCTGAAAAGACGAATGGAAATTCATATTTTGAATAGAAAAGAGACACAAATACCAGAATGTACTAGAGTGATGCATCCAGAAAGTTGCGCAAACAATGCTGAGAAGAACATTATCATCTGTGTGACTAAGGTGCAGAGTTTGAGTACGCATATTCGGTTAAGCATTCTAGAAATGCAGACAGGCTGTTAGGAGCTTTCGTGAATTCCTGACTGAAAAGAAAATGTTTGATGCAACATACAGCCATAAATTACTACAATTAACAGTATTTCCATTTCTACTGCTGAATGTGAGCGCAGCTTCTCACATATAAACCTATTTTCACACCGACAACAGCTTCTTAACAATAGACGACTGGTTTTCATCAAGTTGATTGATTCTCCTGTGTGTGTTTCATTCTTCGCAACACCGTAATCCATGGATTCTGAAAGGAGGCATCTAATCTAGCAGCTGACTCGAAAAGTAAGAAACAAACTCATGATGATGGCGTAACCTATTTAACAAGCCCAGTTTGGAGAAGAGTTTTTCGTTTGTTTTTTTCATTTTTACTTCACTGTTCAAGTCTAAACCACAGAAATCTATTCGACAAATGTATGTACATATACAACCAAGTACAACGCTTGATCGGTGGTCTAACAAGCCACAACTATGAAACATCCATTGTTATTGTCACATAAATCTCAACTCATAAATAGCAAAGAAGAATTCCAATCAGAATCACAGAGGTTTGTGGCGAGATACATTGTTGGTCCTGTGCAAGATCTGACACTTGATAACAAAGATAGTCCAGAATAAATAGCACAGGAGTCTAGAAGTTCTGCCATAATATATCGTCTTCTACTTAAAAGGACAACAGATTGATAGAAAAGTACAATCGGAGCTTGATGACAGTATATGTTCCCGCTTTATGGGATGAATTGATTGTGTTCCGGTAAACGTTTATTTTAAATTGAGAAAAAAGCCCTGTATATATATATATATATCTCTCTATATATATATGTAAACATATATACATTTATTCACAATTTATAGGAAGTGTGCTTCTCTCATCTCAAGCACATAATCGCAACCTTGTTGTAAATGTATCACATACCACTTCACTCCTAATATTGTTGATTCTCTTTATAACACAGGCTCCTGGTTAGAGGAACTCATCAGACACGAAGATACAAAACTGAGCCGCTGTGCCAGACTTCCTTCTTTAATATGGCTGGGTCACGCTGATCGTGTATAATAAATTGAATTTCCTTGTCCAGGGATGCGATGTGGTGTTGAGATGGGGAAAATTAATTTCGGTTCCCGGAAAAAAAAACTAAAGCCTGGATAATTATCTCCCTGTCTTACACGTGCTTACTTTTATATGTGCACTAATCACTGCCGTATCTTAATTTATTTTTCTTACTTCTTAAATTTGATATTTGTCATATATTCTTTGAAACAAACCTATTTTCCTCTGAGAACATGTAGCAATATTTGTGCTTGAGTGACAAAGTATTACTATTTGACACCAAAGATTATATTATCAGGAGACGTATTGCTGTTATCAAACACACAACTTTCCTTGTTATTAATAATTAAAAGTTATCCGACAATCAATTAAAAAAAAGTAACGTGCCTCGTCGACGTATAGGGAATAAAGTGTTAGTGACCATAAATTTTACAGACCTTCGGCACATGATTTTTGGGGTAATGTGATCTGTATTACGTCCGTGACGCTTTACTTTCCCAGAAAAAAATTCGATACCCATTAAAGGGTGGGTGAATCTGGAAGCCGTCGATCAGTATCTGTTATAGAGTGAGCTAATGGAAGCATGGGGACGGGTAACTTAGTTGTTACACGCTTCTCAATAGACAATAGCAGTAACAAATGGTAGCGACCATCAGTGTTAAGACATTAATTTAAGTATGGAAAGTTTCCAGCCGGATAACAAGTTGTAGAACAAAGTTAAGGGAGTAAAGGTTTATAGTGGGTGGTGGACACACAGAGGTGAGGAAGGTAAAGTAGAATTATACAGATAGTTTGATTCCATTGAATTTTCCACGCAGAAGGTTGCGGAAGTTGGAAGATAGCGCGGTGTTTGTAGGGGTGGGGACCTCAGACATGACAGCCACCCACCAGGCTAAGGTAGGAAGGTCCAGAATTATCCTGAACATAATAGTTAATGGAAATTTCCACGATTTCCACAACAACAGGTTGTTGTGGAAGTGATCATAGACGCATGACTAGCGCATGCATTGACCCCATGACTTTGGTCGTATGATAAATAAGTGGTCATCCAACAAATGGTGTCATGTAGATTCACGAGAATACAAGGTCTTTTCATCAAACCAGGAGATAGAACAAGTATCGGTCGCAGAATAACGAGGAGTGACCAACTCAAGTGACCAGAAGTCACTTTGCGGCAGTTTTGATTGGCTGCTGATTTTCAGACAAATAGAGAGGTTGGAGTATTTAAACTTCAACACTATAGGTTTGAGACAGTTAGAGATGAATTAGTCAGGAATAGAAGGTCAACAGTTCGAGTCACAGTCAGGATTAAATTAGTCAGGAATGAGAATAGTCAAGATGTAGACTAAGTAAGCTTAGTCCGGCTTCGGCCGAACTGCCGAAGGCAGTTAGATAGAGTTAGAACAGTCATAACAGTTAGAAAGTTAAGATTAGAAAGTGAAGCCAGTTAGTTAGGAAGTTATAATCTCCAAGTTGTAGTTCAAGTCAGTTGAGAAGTTATTAGTAGAAGTTGATAGAGAGTAGGAGTATAGCAATGAGAATATGAAAATTAGTGTCGTGAAGTGTTTTTAAAGAGTATTTCAAGTTGTGTTTCACATTCCTCATGAACGTAAGTTGAATAATGTTGTATGCAAAATATGCACTTGGGACGGACCATAGTCATCGGCGGTAGCCTCAGAGAAGTCCCGAATTAATTAACATTAATTTAAGATAAGCGCATCCACCACTAGTCGATCATTGTGCCTAGAGATCAATAAACTTGATTATCATTATGTATCCAGAAAAAGAGCCTGTCTTGAATTACCTGTTGTGATCAACTAAAATAAATATGATGTGCTGTCAAGAGAGTACACAGATAATATAAAGAATAAATAACATTACAGCTCTATAACAGATCGAACCCGACCTCTTGTCCTTTTCTAGTCCAGTTCACTAACCATTGAGCTATCGCGGCTCAACAAGCAATACAAAAAAAGTAAAGTGCCCCCGTCACGTCAAGTGGTGTGTAGAGAATATGGTGTTAGTGACCATAATATTTATAGACCTTCAGCACATGATTTTTGGGGTAATGTGGTCGGTATTATGCCCGTGCCGCTTTACTTTCCCAGAAAAGTATGCGGTACCAATTTAAGGCTGGGTGAACCCGGAAGCCCTCGGTTGGGATCGAGCTCTTGTCCCTTGTATCAACAAGCAATAACAAAAATTAATTATTCTCGATCTGATCAATTCAAGATGTAGACCATTTCTGTTGACACCAGTGTTTTTTTTTTCTTGACTTTACGATTAGGCAGATATCAGTATCACCATTTTAAGAGAAAAAGTGCACTTTTACCACTCGGAATCATTGTGATTCATATATTCTTGTCTGACAGACGTATCACTTCCTAAAATATGAGATTCTATTATCAAAATAATTACTGTTATCAGGTACAAATCTGTTCGAGTTATTTATTTTTAAAATGTGGGGTTTATTTATTCACTTAAAAGGACAAATGTTACTGCGTAACCCTCAGTGTCTGTTCATTAAATGTATCACTCAAAAACTAATACATTATGTATAATCTAAGTAAATATGATTTAGTGGATCACTGGCAATAGCATTTTTCAATTAATTTACTGTTGATATTAATTATATATATGTATATATATATATATATATATATATATATATATATATATTATTTATTTACACACAGACACACACACACACTGTATATATGTATAGGTTTTTCGTTTTAACCTGAAAGCGCAGAAACGAGTTCCAGTAAACTCTTAATTTTTTTTAACTTTTCGAAATTGTCAGTCTGTCTGTCTGTCTGTCCTGTCTGTCTGTCTGCCTGTCTGTCTGTCTGTCTGGCTGCCTGCCTGTCTGTCTGTCTGTCTGTCTGTCTGTCTGTCTGTATGTATGTCTGTCCTGTCCTGTCCTGTCCTGTCCTGTCCTGTCCTGTCCTGTCTGTCTGTCTATTAATTATCCATTCCAGTGGAGGAAGGCACACAGGGCAGAATTCCTTATGTCCGACGATCTCTGTTATCAAGCATCAAATCTTCACAGGACCCGCATTGTATCTGGTCACATGACTCTGTTCTGAAAGAGTTGTTCTATCTCGGTGGTAGAGTTGATTTCTGATGTTGGTGCCTCTCTCCTCAGTGTTCATTTATTTTTTCTCTAGCCGATTTCTTTCTCTTTCACCCTCTTGTTCTTTTGCAAACTATGGTTCCTGTGTCATTTGTGATTAAGCATTTACTTAATTCCATCTACCAGTTGGTTTTGATATTAAATCTGTAATAAAAAGAGTTACTTTATTCAGTTATTAACACATCCTTAATGTCCATCGCACTCGCGCGTTTTCAAAAGTTCCTACTGTCGTCTTCCTCTCCCCATCTGATTACTAAAGTGAAATCTCATCACTCTTTGATCTCCAACAAAAAAGAACGGCGTCATCACACTTTCTCCGTTATCAAAACACCGCTTTCAGAATTCGGCTTTTGAAAAGACGAAAAAATAACAGACCTTCATCGGGAAACCTTTTGGAATAGTCGAACAAAATCAACCCATTGGATTAACTTTGGAGAAAAGAGTAGAAAACTGATAGACAAATGTCCATTGTTTCTCTTGACAAATCTAAATTCACCAGAGTGTCGGGGCCTGTATTGGCATTACTTGCTCCTTTTTGTGGGATTAAGAGAATGTCAGTATTTTTTTTTTAATAATAACAAAACAAGCCTTGTATGTTTAAGTTTGTTTGCATGACGTATATATAAGTAAAGTACCCCGTCACGCCAAGTGGCGTATAGGGAATATGGTGTTAGTGACCATAAATTTTACAGACCTTCAGCACGTGATTTTTGGGGTAATGTGGTCGGTATTACGCCCTGCCGCTTCACTTTCCCAGACAAAATCCGGTACCCATTTAAGGCTGGGTGAACCCGGAAGCTGTCTGTTGGGATCGAACCCTACCCCGTGTCCTTTGTAGTTCAGTTCATTAACCACTGAGCTATCACGGCTCCTGTGTGTGTATGTGTATATATATATATATATATATATATATATATATATCTTGCAAAGAATATCAGTTCAAGTTTTCATGCAATAATTGAAAACTAGAAAATCAGCTCCTTCTTTCTTTCTTTTTTCTAGTGACGAAGATAAGAAATCACTGGAGGCTGTTGAAATGTGGTTTTACAGAAGAATGTTGAGAATACCAAGGACAGCTAAGAAGAGTAATGAAAACGTTGTGAAAGAAGCCAAAGCAAAAAGAGAACTAATTTCTAATATTAGGAAGAAACAATCATCATTTTTTGGCCATGCAATGAGAAGGGAACCGCTGGAATATAATGTAACAAGTAGAAAAATCCAGGTACGATGAGATAGAGGGAAGCAAAGAGAAATGATACCAGACAGCTTAAGAGATGGCTTGGCAGAAGGTCAAGAACGGAAATGATGAATAACTGTCGAAATCGAAAGTTGTGGAGAGACATAATTACCTTCGCCAGCAGGCACGGTACTTGATGATAATGAATAAAGAAGCTGAGTAAATAAAAGAAGAAAATGAAAAAAGACGAAAACGAGGATGTACACGAAAAAGAAGCATTTGCATAATTTGAGACTCCAGTCTTCGATTTCATTGTAAAGGTCATCTAAAACGTAAAATTCTGGTGAGATTGTTTCACGAAAATGAAAAAAAACAAAAACGAGAGAGATATCAAATTGACGGCAAGTACTGTAAGACATCGACGTGAGAAGGAATGATTTAAATTGCGTTTTCTCCATTGCCCTCACGTGCTATCTTTAAGTCTGTTTCATCTGTATTTGAATGTTTTATCTCAGAAATTAAGGAATGGAATTGATTTTAAAAGTTGCATCCATTGTGCAGGACGTTTTTGTTAATTAACTGCGAGTTTTCAACAGGAATCAAACATCTAATTGAATCTGTCAAGATGTATGGTTATTTTTGTATTTTCTGCAGGATGGAGCAGACCTTGGAAAAATGGCATATCGGTTAACCGTTACAACCAACACAGCTGCTCGTTTAGACTGAAGTGGACGTTTTAAACTAGACTGAAGGTGACTTTTTAAACTAGACTGAAGGTGACGTTTTAAACTAGACTGAAGGTGACGTTTTAAACTAGCCTGAATGTGACGTTTTAAACTAGACTGAAGGTGACGTTTTAAACTAGACTAAATGTGACGTTTTAAACTAGACTGAAGGTGACGTTTTAAACTAGACTAAAGGTGACGTTTTAAACTAGACTGAAGTGGACGTTTTAAACTAGACTGAAGGTGACTTTTTAAACTAGACTGAAGGTGACGTTTTAAACTAGACTGAAGGTGACGTTTTAAACTAGACTGAAGGGGACGTTTTAAACTAGACTGAAGGTGACGTTTTAAACTAGACTGAAGGTGACGTTTTAAACTAGACTGAAGGTGACGTTTTAAACTAGACTAAAGGTGACGTTTTAAACTAGACTGAAGGGGACGTTTTAGAAACAAACTGAATGTGACTTTTTAGAATAGACTGAAAGTGACGTTTTAGAGTAGACTGAAAGTGACGTTTTAAACTAGACTGAAAGTGACGTTTTAAACTAGACTGAAGGTGACGTTTTAGAATAAACTGAAGGTGGCATTTAGAAAAGAAAACTGAATGTGACGTTTAAAATAGACTGAATGTAGCGTTTTAAAATAGGCTGAAATAGACGTTTTAGAATAGACTGATGGTGAAGTTTTAGAATAGACTGTAGGTGAAGTTTTAGAATGGACTGAAGGTGTCGTTTTAGAATGGACTAGAGGCGACGTTTTTTAATGGACTGAATGTGTTGTTTTAGAAAGTCCTAGAGACATTGTTGCGCTAAATACTTTTATTCGTATGAAGATATTTTGGATTGACTTCATTCAACATTCTGAACAGCGATGCATGATGGAAGTGCTTCTTGTCTGTAATTCCAGACAAGCGTTTCAATTCTAAAGTTTAAATCCTCTTTTTCTTCTTTCTTCATCGTCTTCTTTCCAATCCTTTCTCTTTATCCTCCTTCTTCTCTTCTCTTTGTTTTTCTGTCTCTACGTTTTCTTCTTCTTTCTCCTTTTCTTTCTTCTCCTTTTTTCTTGTTTTCTTCTTCTTCTCTTTCTTCTTCTTCTTCTATTCTTTTTAACCTCCTCCTTCAACTTCAGCTCCATCTTCTTCTTCCACTTCTTCTTTGTCTTGTTCTTCTACTTCCCCTTTTTTTCGTTCATATATTCTTCTCTATTAATTCTCCTTATTTTCTTCTACTTCTCCCCCTTCTTCTCCATCTTATTTTCTTGCTTTTTGGCCTCCTTTCCATTACATGGTTTTGATGATTTCTGATATTTCGTCTACCAATCTTTTTCGATGACCTTCTTTTAGTTCGTTGTTTCCATTAGTTTGTTGTTAGATTTGTGACTTAATATACGCCTTTAGCTCCTCGCTGAGAAAAAGACTGCAACCACACATTCTCTCAACGGTTCTGTACTATCTTCTCCAATTACGCCAGCACCAATCCTGCAGCCTTTGCTTCTGTCTCGGCGGTTCTTTTACAGGTCTGTTTGGGTCTTCCAACTTTCTTAGTTCCTTGTGGATTCCACTTTCCTAGTTACTTGTGGATTCCACTTTCCTAGTTCTTTGTGGATTCCACTTTCCTAGTTCTTTGTGGATTCCAACTTTCCTGGTTACTTGTGGATTCCAGCTTTCCTAGTTCTTTGTGGATTCCACTTTCCTAGTTCTTTGTGGATTCCAACTTTCCCGGTTACTTGTGGATTCCAGCTTTCCTAGTTCTTTGTGGATTCCAGTTCATTGATTACAGTATTGCTTGGTGATCTTCGCAGTGTATGGCCAATCTATTCCCATGTCCTTTCTTTCTTTTTTTTTTTTTGGTCTTCGTTCCTATCAGTGTCTAGGACGCTCTTTCCAAAGGTTTCATTTGTATTGTTATTTTGCCATCAAATATTAAGAATCTGTCGCAGGCACCTGTTTACGAACGAATGAAGTGTAGTTCTGCTAGTCTTTGTTTCTCTCCATGTTCCGGAACTATAGAATAGGACTGCCTTGACAATTGTTTTGAAAGTACTGATTTTGTTCCGCAGAGAGTGCACCGGGTTTCCACACTAGCGCAGTCTATTAATCACATTTGACTTTTTTAATTCTGCTTTTAATGTACTCGTCACTTCCGCCGTCATTGCTGACTGTACTGCTTAAATATGTGAACTTTCCTGTCTCTTTTATGTTTATTCCCTGAAATAGGATTCTCATCTGTTGCTATTGATTCTCATCATCTCTTTCATACATACGTGGATCTTCACGCCAGTTCACTCTGCTTTTTCTGAGAGTCTGTTAAGTTTACTTTGAACATTGTGTTCTTTGTGGGAGAAGAGACACACTTCATCTGCGAAATCTAGAACTGTCTATTGAGAGTTCACTACATATAAATATTGTTCCCCGAGGTATTTTTCTTCATGATTCAATCAAACTCACTAATATGAATTTTTGGCTAAAGAAGACATCCTTAAAGGCCTTCTGTTTGTATTACGACGGGGTCTGTGAGCTTCCTGTTATGGACAACCTGGCATGTAGAGTTTTCAAACAATCGCTGAGTTAGTTTGATGAACTTGTGTTGTTGAGCCGGTAGTTTAGTACCAGTTTCGTTATCCCGTCTGTGTCTACAAGATCTTGTGCTCGCTCGAAGTCAACAAGGGTGATGTACAGCTGGTACTGCCATTCTGTTGACTGTTCTATTATAATACACAGGGGTCACGATTATCCTGACGGAAACCAGCTTGTCTTAAATGTGTGTCCAGAGCATGTTAAATTATTTCTAATGCTATTCTTGTTAATACCGCTCTAGGGATAAACAGCATTGTGATCTCCCTTTTAGTGTAAGGTTTCCCTTTTCTGTGTAATTTAACAGTTGTTCCCTCCTCCATTTTAGTACTTTCTGGTTTGTTTGATGTCTTGTTTTTTTTTATAAATGTGTAGATTAGTTGGAATGTTTCTCAGATGATATTTTAGTAAATTAATTGTTACAGAACCAACAATAAGAAAGAACGAACACTGTCACGTCTTCAACGCATCATACAGAGAATATGGTGGTAGTGTCCATAATTCTTTAAAATATAGGTACATTAACAGCCACTGTGATCAACACTACGCCAGGCCTTCTTTTATAGTAAACATGTTCCGGTATTCATATACACCAAGTGAAACTAGAACCCGAAGCAATCCTGCTGCTACATCTTTGATTGCATTGCGTGTCGCAAAAAAAGAAAGAAATTCTGTTACTAAGTCTATGATTTGATTGCTTGTCACAAATTAGTGCAATCATGTTATTACGTCTTTAACCTTACTGTCTGTTGAAAAAAAAAAGAAATCACCATTCTACGACTTAGATTTTATTGCTTTTCACGAATAGAGAAATCACCATTCTACGACTTTGATTTCATTGCTTGTCACGAATAGAAAAATCAACATTCTGCGATTTGATTTCATTGATTGTCACGAATAGAGAAATCACCATTTTACGCTTTGGTTTCATTGCTTGTCACGAATAGAGAAATCACCATTCTACGATTAAATTTCATTGCTTGTCACGAATAGAGAAATCACCATTCTACGACTTTGATTTCATTGCTTGTCACGAATAGAAAAATCACCATTCTACGACTTTGATTTTATTGCTTGTCACGAATAGAGAAATCACCATTCTACGATTTGATTTCATTGCTTGTCACGAATAGAAAAATCACCATTCTACGACTTTGATTTCATTGCTTGTCACGAATAGAAAAATTACCATTCTACGACTTTGATTTCATTGCTTGTCACGAATAGAGAAATCACCATTCTACGATTTGATTTCATTGCTTGTCACGAATAGAGAAATCACCATTCTACGACTTTGATTTTATTGCTTGTCACAAAATGAGTAACGAATCCTGTTACAACGCCAATGAGCATGCTTACTTTTCCCCATCTGAAAAAAAATCGAGCACCCATGAGCACGCCAAGTGTGTAGCGAAGTAGATTCCAATGAGCTGATGTTATAAACTAGTTGTGCACAAACAGGTGGGCAGCTTAAAGAACTGGAAGTCAGAAACAACATACGAACCATATCAACAGGTATCAGGTGTCGTGTACATGGAGTTAAAACCGCCAGGTAAACAAATATTAGATTCATGATCACACATACCTGTCTGGGTTTAATTAACATTTTCCTCAATGAACAGACAGAAGGCATACACGTGGAAGCTAATAACAGTCATAAAGAGAATCCTATGTCGTGATGGCTAAGTGGCTGGTGCATTCGTCTGCTAACCAGGTGGTTCGGTTCAACTCTCTATTTTAGATACTTTAACCAGAACGGCTTCGGGGTATATCAGTTATTGAGTTATTGAGTTATTTGCGGGTCATCATCATTGCACTCCGAACATGTCCATAGGTGCTCAGATCCCCTCCACAGCAATTCCCTCAGTGTCCAGCGACTGACGACTCCAGTTCTATGTTGGTTGATAAGTCTTCTTACACGGCCACTAAGTGTCTCATTTCTGTCTGTGCCCAACTTAACTCCCATTTCCATCATCCGAAGAAGTGACATGGATCTGCGTTTTTGTCGAAGTCATGTGCTCTTCCCACATCGCGGAGGGCATAGATGATATCCGCCCGGTCCATTGGTTGCCCGTCCTCAACGACAGCGTAGCTAGCCAACCTGTCCGCTCTTTCATTTCCCCGTACTCCCGCATGTCCAGGAACATACACAAAGGTGACCTTACGTATTTTGGATTTCTGCAACGACTCTACCCATTGCATGCGTACAGAGCCCGCCTCCACTTTTTTATCATGCTCATCGAATCACTCAGTATACATGCGTGGGAGTAGTCTTGTGACTCTAACCATTTGAATGCCTTGGTCACTGCCATCGCCTCCATTGTCATGCTACTCGTGGTCACGACGTATGCACCACTGTCTTCGTAGACTATTCTGCCTGCCGAGCGTGCTGTAAATGCCCATGCACTTCTTTGGTGTCGTCTTACAGATCCGTCTGTATAGATGACTGCATCTTTCTCATCGGTGTTATCGCAGATGAGACCGTTGACCTCAGCATTAACCACGACCGGGTTCTGTTCCCTACTTTTCCTGTCGAGTGTGACGATACACGAGAAAGTCCCCTTGGATGACGTAGGCACCGGTACCCACTCTGTTTATCAGGCTCTGATAATGTATATCAGACATTATTTTTAGACGATAGGGCGGCCTATAGTGATATTATCCGTTATCCCTAAAGGTATCAATGGCAATAGTTTATATATATATATATATATATATATATATATATATATATATATATATATATATATATATATATAAACTATAAGGTGTCCGTTCTCCGAGCGGTTTCATACAACCCCAAGTTTTACTGGGTAGTAATTATTTTTCACAAGCGAAGAAAGTAAAGTTAACAAATATTGCTAATTTCTGTATTAGTATAGACTAGGGTAGAGTAGATCGCGTAATGGGAGATAGAGAAATAGCTTGGGTCGGATAGGTTAGTGGTTACCCATAAGTTAAGTGAATGATAGTAGTAAATTATAACAGAAAGAGATTAACATAGCGAGTTTTGGAAATGGACAATTTTAGCTGTTATTGGAAAGGTGGGGGAATAGAGATTCAGTTGACTTGACCGTCACATGATCAGAAATTAGGTTGATAAATAAACTCGGGCGTAGGTTAAGTTTGTGAGAGAGATGTCACTCTTAGTATTCATGTTAGCATTATTTTTTAAACTTAAGGTTAACTAAAGATCAATATGTCAGTATGTGTGTGTGTGTGTGTGTGTGTGTGTGTATGTGTGCAAAATTAGACACAAACGTCATTTAGAGTTGAAGAGTTCGCATTCACTCATTCGCTGAGAGATAACTAAGCAGAGTCTATGACAATAAATTATGCAAATGATACAGAGGTTTTAAACCTCATATATTAGAAGATTTTATAGAGAAAGTTTGAGTTTAGAAAATGTAAAACAGACGAGCTTAGTTCGGCTCGGCCGAACCTGCCTGAAGGCAGATATGAGTTTGTATAATTATGGATTCCACACAGTATTTATCAAATAGAGATATAGAGGGAAGATCCAGAGACAGGTCAGTCAGGAAGATATAGTTTAGTTGAGAAGTTTTTCAAGTTAGATCCAGAAGTTTTGTGCTTCAGAGAACAATAGTAAGTAGATTAAGAATAGCATTAAATAAGTCAAGATATAGATATAGAATAGCAAGTGTCAAGCAAGACGAGTTGTAATATTTTAATAGAATGGAAAATATAATTATAACTATCACAGGCAATATGTACTAAAAGATGCCTCAAATAAACAACGGTGTTAACCTCTTGAGCGCATCCAGATCAAGAACATTGATTTTATAATTATTAGATACTCCACTATACATCATGTATACAACCGATGATTAAATAACATTGAATAAACAAAATCCATAGTCTGTGATTCAAGGCTACATTAATCCATGTCAAGACAATGTTAATACGTCGTGTTGCGATCTATGTGTAATAATTATAAAAAAATATATAAACTCTATATCATCAAATAGTTAGCAGCAATTCCAGTCAAAAGATATGACTCAGAAGAAAAACTAAGATAACACTATCACAATTTCAACATACCATTACTATCGACAGGTACCTTAGCGGACTCATAAAGTTTGTTTAATTTAGCACAAAATGTTTGCAATTTTGATTAGTCAAAACGTAGTGAACAATGTCACTTATTTATACTAAACCTTATCTTTAAATTCAGCCCAAATCCATAACGCTCAAACCTCTGAACACTAACCGAAACCTATAATTTTATGTGATTATATACATTTAACAAACAGTTTTTATTAACGCTACATTTTCTTTTGTATAGATTATAATTTAATTATAAAGAGAAATATTACCTGATGGAAAATAACAATCGTAGGCCTATCTGTCTTAAAATACTTTTACTATCAAGATCCATTTGTTTTGAAAATCCAATTATTAAATGCTAAATTTGTTAATAAAATGTTTTCGAATGTAAAAATTAAATTGATATATTTAGACCCTACAGATAAAATTGATTTAATATAATAAAAAGTTTCAAATAAAGACCAAAGTTTGTATCAGAAGAAAAACAATAAACAGGTAATTGTCGGTTAGAAGGCGCCCGTTCTTTGAGCGGAATGATGTAACCTACAGCAGCGCATCTTCCCAAAAGTTTAAATTAAATAAAATCAGTCCCAGCTGCCATTTTCAACGTCATTTCCCCGAAGTAGCGGTATAGCAACGCCATATTAGAAACTGTTGACAAAACCAAATAATTCATGTGGCCTCGAGACAGAGAGGTTGTGGGTTCTAATCCCGGCTGCACCAGTTGGGATCTTTATTTATGATTTCTCGCGGCAACTACTCCTGGTCTCAGCAGCGAGGCCTGGCTTGAAACATCAATTACTCATCGACGAAAAAATATTAGTATCTCCGAATACGAATTTATCTGCCTATGCGGCGAGGGACCCCTATGCACACGGTTGCCAGGGAAAAACGGATTAACACGCAAAATTCAGTTCCTAGTCTCTAGGGACTTCGCCAGAGGTAAAAGCTGGCGAACGCAAATAAAAAATAAATAAATAAATACTTCATGTACACCCTCATAATCGCACACTTAAATCCATCTGTAAACCAGACCCAAGACATTTGTCCACATTTGTTAAACCTGAACGCAAACCTAATCACAGCTTCCATGGGCCTGTGAAGTGTTATTATGTATAACTTTGTTTACAAATATTTAACAACGGGAAATTCATTCTGCTCCTCAAACCTAGATTAACTCACACAAATAAAAATAAGAAAAAACAGGCAACGCACACAAATATTTTAATGGCAATTCTAAGAGTAATAAAAACAGTAAAGCCATCTACAAGCAAGTGGATTATATTAAAAAAAGGTTGTCATAATAAAGAACGTTTACATGGAATTCCCCATATCCGATTTACTCATGTTTACAGCTCGCTCCAAAGCGCGTTGGCGATCTATGTTCACAAAGTCAGCTAACATGTAGCTCTAGACAATGTCGACTAACAGGTAGCTCTAGACAAAGTCAGCTAACATGTAGCCCTAGATAAAGCCGACTAATATGTAGCCCTAGACAAAGTCGACTAACAAGTAGCTCTAGACAAAGTCAGCTAACATGTAGCCCTAGATAAAGTCGGCTAACATGTAGCCCTAGATAAAGTCGACTAAAATGTAGTCCTAGACAAATTTGGCTAACATGCAGCCCTAGATAAAGTCGACTAACATGTAGCCCTAGACAAATTTGGCTAACATGTAGCCCTAGATAAAGTAGACTAACATGTAGCCCTAGATAAATTTGGCTAACATGTAGCCCTAGACAAAGTCGACTAACATGTAGCCCTAGACAAAGTCGACTAACATGTAGTCTTAGACAAAGTTGACTAACATGTAGTCTTAGACAAAGTCGACTAACATGTAGCCCTAGACAAATTTGGCTAACATGTAGCCCTAGATAAAGTCGACTAACATGTAGCCCTAGACAAATTTGGCTAACATGTAGCCCTAGACAAAGTCGACTAACATGTAGCCCTAGACAAATTTGGCTACCACGTAGCCCTAGACAAACCCGACTAACATGTAGCCCTAGACAAATTTGGCTAACATGTAGCCCTAGACAAAGTCGACTAACATGTAGTCTTAGACAAAGTCAGCTAACATGTAGCCCTACCTAATCTGTGGCACAGACGACGATCCCAGACGACTTCCATTGACTAAAGCATGCACAGTCACTTCCTAACAGCAGTTTACTCGAAAGCACACATTTAAAACAAACAAATCTACCAAAACGGTTTATCGATTACCTTAATTTTTTTCAAAAACAGGGTGTCATGCAGGCAATTTTACATTGTCGGTTGTGGCGTTAGCAAGTTCAGCGCCAATGCGCGACACAAGTCGGCTGTGTGGACAACAGTGTTAAACAACGTAACAGAAAAAGGAGTGTCTACTGTCACTTCCAACTATAATTTTCTGGAATCAATCAAGAAAAGAGCTGTCCAAACACCGAAAAACTGTTTTAGTGATCATCATCATCATCATCAAGTACCGGGCCTGCTGGCGTAGGTGATCATGGCTTTCCACAATGTTCGATCTCCACAGCTATTTATCATGTATGTTGTTGATCTTCTGCCAAGCCATTCTCTTAAGCTGTCTGGTATTTTTTTCTCTTTGCTTTCCTCTGTCTCTTCGTCCCTCAATTTTCCAAGTTGTTACAATATATTCTAGTTGTTCTCTTCTCAATACATGGCGAAAATGGATTGCATAGTATCTTCCTTAGTTTTTGGATTATTATTTCTATTCCGAAGTTTTAGTGATAGTACTTTTCTAAAAGGGCAGAGGAACTTGGTTGTTATCTTCCTGTATTTTTATCCCACATTCCTTTACTGTGGACAATGTTGAAAAATAGCAACACAATTAAATTACTTACTCTTACTCAAACCATGTAAAGAAAAAGGTGTTTATCTACAAATAATGTTAGAACTGAAACCTTGAGTATAAACTGAGTTTAATCAGGATTTGGACAACAAAGAAAGAAATAGTTTGAATTTTTATTTCAGTTTATTTAAAAAAAAAATTGTAATAGGACTTAAATATGATATTAATTGATCTATATTTTTTAAGGACCAAGTATGCATACACTAATTTATAGATAAATCGACCTTACATATCAAATCTGTCGTGAAGCACTTTAATTAAGGACAAAAGAAGCGATATTTTAAATTGGCACATGATAATTATAATTTGATGTTTATTACCCACAGAATCACTTATTAAACGTTTTGTTTTCTTCTCATTAAAATGTATCAATAGTAATTTTGCTAAACATAATAAAATATAAACATTTTTCATAACACTAAAGTTATACCTCTTACTTGAGCACAAACTGTAACGTTTCTAAATTAGGCAAAATACGCCAACACAGACATATAAGAAAAATACGAAACAAGAAATAGTCCTGATCTCCATTTAATTAGTGTCTGATGATATATAACCTAACACATGTTTATTAATTATGTGGCATATATTACAACTATCATCATCATCAAGTACCGGGCCTGCTGGCGTAGGTAAATATGCCTCTCTTCAACTTTCGATCTCGACAATTATTTATCATTTCTGTTGTTGACCTTCTGCCAAGCCATTCTCTTAAGCTGTCTGTTATTTTTTCTCTTTCTTCCCAGTTGTTAAATATATTCCAGCTGTTCTCTTCTCAATACATGTCCAAAAAATGATGATTGTTTCTTCATAATATTTTAAAATTAGCTCTCCTTTTTTGCTTTGGCCTCTTTCAAAACGTTTTCATTACTCTTCTTAGCAGCCCATGGTATTCTCAACAATCTTTTGTAAAACTACATTTCTACAGACTCCAGTGATTTTCTTATCTGTTGTCCTATTGTCCATGATTCACACCCATATCGTAAGACTGGTTCTACATAACATGTAAGAACTCATATATATATATATATATATATATATATATATAATACATTATATAATTATAATATTATAATAATATTTTATATTACAATAGGTCCGTTAATATTTGCGTCCAATTGTAGGCAACAACTCAGGATAGGATCAATGGACAGGAACGTCAAAAGAAATTAAAATTTATTCTAAAATTTAAATTCAAAGCAATTCACGGATACGCTATTCCATTGATTATAAACATGTTTAATATATGTATAATATATATGTTCGCCATTTTTAAAACGGGTCTGTTGCGAGGTGCTATAAGTTATTAAAGTTGTATTTTTCTACAGTGTCAAAATATCAATATACCGTACTTTACAAAAGTCGCTAGGGGCTTAAAGGACTTATATATTTGAATGAAACACATGCACACCAATACTCACACACACATGCACTCTGAAAACACACAGACACATGCGTATATATATATATGTATATATATATATATATATATATATACTTTGTCTTCTTCACAGGTGTTAGTAGCAAGCAAACATGGCATGGTTAGCCAGCATCTTATAAAAGTAACAGTAGTAAAGTGCCCCAACACGCCAAGTGACGTATAGAGACTATGGTGTTAGTAACCATAAATTTTATGATTTTCGGGTAATGTGATAGGTATTACGCCCGTGCCGCTTTACTTTCCCAGAAGCAAATCCGGTACCCATTAAAGGCTGGGTGACCGGAAGCCGTCGGTTAGGATCAAACCCTACCTCTTGTCCGTTGTAGTCCAGTTCACTAATCATTGAGCTATTGCGGCTTCCCGTCAGCGTATAGTCTGATAATAAATGTGTGTTCTATGCTGAAAGCTGTTTTACTAAGCTGTTTCTCTCGTTGCTGAATCAGCCAAAATTGGATAGACAGATTCAACTGCAGAATGAACCAGATGCTGGTTCTGGTGCCTGGCGTCATTTACTTTCTTCTTCATCCTTTGTCTTATAATCTTAACATCATCTATTCGTCGAATGTTGATTACCGTTTTTATTTTATCGTTGTTTTTTTGTATGCTACGATCTGATGTCAGATCTTCCCACTCTCTTTCGCTGACAGAAAAGTCACTCTATAATGTCCTGCAAACATCCATATATATATATATATATATATATATATATATATATATATATATATATATATATATATATGCGTGTGTGTAAGTATGTATGTACAAGTAAAAAAGAAAGTAAGGTACCCCCGTCACGCCAAGTGGCGTATAGGGAAATATGGTGTTAGTGACCCTATATTTTACAGACCTTCAGCACATGATTTTTGGGGTAATGTGGTCGGTATTACGCCCGTGCTGATTTACTTTCCCAGAAAAAAATCCGGTACCCATTTAAGGCTGGGTGAACCCGGAAGCTGTCGGTTGGGATCGAACCCTACCCCTTGTCCTTTGTAGTCTAGTTCACTAACCACTATGTATGTATTTGAATTTACACTTAATTTAAGTTTATTTACCTAATAATCAGATGCCCTTTTTCACATGTTTGGCTTTATTTTCATTGCTCTCTTTAATCATTTATGTATGTATTATTGTGAGGGAACACATTTCTTTGGTGGCAACCCAGATGTTCTTCTAGTGCAGCTTTTATTTTTTTGGATACCCCTTAAGCTGCCACTGGAGGGGGTGCATCCCTCTGTAATCCTATTTCAAATATTTCCTTATTGTGGTACACTTTTCATAGACACGAAATGATGGAGACCTTTTTCCGTTATCAGAACATCGTGAGGTTTACCGTTTATTGATTTCCTAAACCAGTAACTGACTCATAGGTGTTCAGTACAAGTAAAAGGATGGTACAAAGTATGTCTATTTGTGATTCCAATAGGTCACTGAACATACAATAGTTCACTGAACACGCTGTGTTCATTTCTAGTTAGTCCTTTTAACTCTTCGTTCTCATACCTAAACTCACTCCCAATGTGTCTTCTTCCTTTCCCTAATTGCCCTAGACATCGAGGGCAGAGCTAATTTGCTGTCTCCCTCGTTGACATGGTTCTCACGTTGTCAGGTTTCCTGGTAGTTGGAGTTTTTTCTATCCAACTTTCTCGAGGACGTCCTCTGGGTTCCGAATTTCCTAGTCTTATCAAAGATAAAGATACAGGTACCGTACATATATCTCATACCTTACTGCAGTTGGGGAGTGAATGTAGGGCCTTCACATTTTTTGCAGAAAACAAGTGGGTCTCTTTCCTTCCCAGATCAGGGATATGGTAGCAATATATTTTTTTAAATAGAGCCGTCTGGAGGACGTGTTTGGGAACCTAATGTTCAGCATGAGAAGTAAGGAGCAACGATTTCAGTTTCATCTTAATAAATCTGTCTTAGACATCTCTCATGCGATAAAACGTTGACGTTTCCACTGAAGGTGCACACGGAAGAAGAAACAAATATGAAAAACAATGAAATGACAACCAGTAACATTTAAACTACATTTAGTTACACAGCATAGAGAATATATTACTAACAATGTAAATGATAAATGGGAGTCGCCATAGCTCAGTGGTTAGTGAACTGGACTACAAAGGACATGAGGTAGGTTCAATCTGGATCGACGGCTTCCAGGTTCACCCAGCATTAAATGGGTATCGGATTTTTTTTCTGGGAAAGTAAGCGGCACTGGCGTAATACCGACCACATTACCCCAAAAATCGTGTGCTGAAGGTCTGTAAATATTATGGACACTAATACGATATTCCATATACGCCACTTCGCGTGACAAGGTTCTTTACTGTTTTTTTGTAGATGATATATTCCATAAAACGTAAATATATAAAAGTAAATGAAGTACCATGGCAATTGTCGATAGGTAGTGAAATATTAGTGACTTCACTAAACTAAGTCTCAGCTTTGCAAGGTGGACTGTCAGTTTACTTCTTTATCGCCCTTCCTTCCGAATAATATCTCTGGCTTTCTTTTAAAGTGGCTGGATCGAAGCCCGAGAGATTATTATATCAGAACATACAGTTACCGCAACTTGCATTTGAACCCTTAAGCCCTCAGATCGGCAAGCGAGTACACTAATAATAATGTCACTGGTCTCTCTACAAATATTGTAAGATACATTAAATATTCAGAGCAAGCATGTAAACTTAAATTCAGATGCTATACTTGAACAAAATAATAATTCATGACTAAAATTAGTTTTACAATTAATGAAGAATATATTTTTAAAAAGACAACAAATAGACATTAGACTAAATTAAATAGGCAATTTAAATATAATATACTAATAATGAAACACACACAGACTACTGTGATGATGATGATGATGATTTTGATGATCATGATGACGATCGAGCAAATAACACGGGGTCAGCACCAGACCAGAAATTGTGGCAATTTGTGTGATTTCCCTGCCTTCTGGAGTTCTATTGGAGAAAGTGGAGCCTACCCATTCTAGAGGAACTGAAGTACTACGTCTTCTATATCAACAAACGCCTCTACTAGGACCGTAACAGATCACATAATAAACTGTTTACCTATTGAATGTAGTCAGCAACATTCATGCCTGTGTGTACTGCAAAACTAACAGCGAGGCATAGACAGGAACATGTAGCCTACAGGTAACTAGCAAAAACTGATAAAACTTGAGATCAACTCCTTTGTGTTAAAATGCTTCATTGAAACCGCAACGGACTCGGCAAGTTGGCGTTGAATAACAAAAAACTGATTAAATAGTATTTACGAGCATGCTATTTTAACATTAAATTCACAAACAACAAATGGCAATTGTATGGATATTAAAATGCAACTATCAGCATAAATAGTTTCATTCTTCTTCTTTCCTTCCTCATTTGCCTTTCAGCATCAAAGTGAGATATAATTTGCGGTCTTTTGCTCTTCTGTTCGCCTCTACTGCGTTTATGTGTTCTAGTGCTTCTAATATTCAGTCAATCCATCTTTTTCGTGGTCGACCTTTGGGTCTGGTGTTCTCACAATGTTTATTGAAGGCTCGTTGTGTTGTGATCACTCTGCCTTGTCACGTGGTCAAACCATTTTATCTGATGTTTCTTTATATATTCCATTTCGGAGGTCATTCATAGCTTTTTTATTTCACAGTTCTAGATTTCTGATCTTGTCTTTCAGGCTGTTTCCTGTCATTCGTCTAACACACTTCATCTCACTACAGGTTATTTTTCTTAAGTTAGTTTCATTGTTTCATGACAAATATTAAAACCGGGATACCGGGAAAGGAGACACTTCAAAGAAATATTTTAGGAAAACATCAGGCACTACACGTATTGTTATGTAGGAAGAAAGCCACAGGCATTTTGTTACAAATCCTCAACAATGTTTGTACTCAACCCTACAAACAATAAGAATTTACATTACTAAAGTAGGGTAGTTTACATTACCCCATTGAAAAAAATGTAGTTTTCACTACACATTTTGCATGGCAATTGCCGTCAAATTGCAAAAAACAAGAGTTCATCGGTGCTTTATATATCAAATTCTGACCTATGGAAGCGAATCATGGACAGTCGACAAATTAATGGACAGTCGACAAATTAATAATGACGATTAAAGGTAGGACATCTCAGAAAAATATTAAGAGTTCCCTGGACAGCTAAAAAAAGCCAACGAGGAAATTCTGAAAACGGCCAAAACAAAAAGTGAGATCCTAAAACACATCAGAAAGAAACAATCAACATTTTTTTCGGGCACATCATGAGAAGAGGAAAGTTGGAATACTTGGTTACAACTGGCAAATTACAAGGAAAGAAAGATCGCGGACGACAGAGAGAGAAGATACTAGATAGCTTTATTTCATGGCACGGAAAATAATCAACAACTGAATTAATACTATGCAATGTGGATAGAGCATTGTGGAAGGACATGATGGCCTACGCCAACCGGTATGGCACATGATGATGATGAATTGATGTCTAATCTAATCTAGAGACAAAGTCAGAGGTTCAACTGTGCGTGCCTCGCCAAGAAGAAGGCAAAAGCCCAAAGGCAAATCAACGTTGCAAGCCATGAAAGAAATGAGTGGTAACCAGAAAGAAAGTAAAATATTTATATGTTTGGAGGTTAGAATTTATATAATCGTAACGATGAAGTACAGTAAAACACCATCTAGAATCATCAAATCTTGTGAGGCTCATATGGGCTTGCCCTTCATCATCATTAAGTGCCGTCTCCGCATCGAAGGTTGGCTACCATGGAGCGTCATTCCACTTTGTTTCTTGCTTTGATGGTGCAGATTGTCATAGGTTGACTTGTCT
Organism: Megaustenia siamemsis; assembly: GCA_032433765.1. Lineage (NCBI taxonomy): Eukaryota > Metazoa > Mollusca > Gastropoda > Stylommatophora > Ariophantidae > Megaustenia > Megaustenia siamemsis. The sequence goes on along the minus strand of JAVIAB010000051.1, from coordinate 118,572,247 downwards.
ATTTTTTGATGTTACTCGTCCATATCAGTCTTGGTCTGCCTCTGCCTCTTTTACCTTGTATTTTTCCTTCCAATATTACTTTTATTAGGCTGTTGTGTCTTTTAACATGCACCAACAATTTCATTTGTCTTGTTCTAATTGTGGTTAGTAGTTCTCTTTTCATTTTTAGTTGTTTTAAAACTGTATCGTTTGTTTTCTTTTCTTTCCACCCAATTCTACCTATTCTTCTGTATATTGTTAGAATTCCTCTCCATGGCTTTCTTTTGGATGTTACGTGATGAGGCTCCAATCTCTTTCACGTTGGTCTGCCATATCCGTCTTTCGTGTTCTGAATATGCCTCATGCGTACCACACACTTTGCTGTTTTCGCTTTTGGGCCGTTGATCATTTCTGATTCTTCCGCCCCATCCACCGTCACAGACTAAATTTTTCCCTTAGAAAATTCTAAAATTCTAAGGCAAGGAAGAATGTGACTTTAAATAGAAACGACAGCATTCATTAATAAGGAAATTAAGGACGCCAGTGCTAGCCTTCCCATGAGAACGCGATTTCTTGACAATCGGACAACAGGCAATGAAATCTTTAGAGACAATAGAAATATACGAGCTTAGTTTTACACAAGAATGTTGAGAACACCATAAACCGCTTAAGAGTAATGAGGTCGTTCTAAAAGAGTAAGTAAGTAAAGGTTCCCTCCACGCCTTGCTAGTCGTATGGGGTATATGGTGTTAGTGACCATATTTTTCTATGACCACGGCACATTTTTGGGTGATGTGGTCAGTATCACGCCAGTTCGCTTTTGCTTCCCAAAAAATTATCTGGTACCCATTCTTAGAGGCTGGGCATTCTAAAAGAGACCAACGCAAAATTCAAGTTTATTACCAACATTAGGAGGAATACAGTTATCATTTAATGATAATGAAACAACTGAAGGTTACAGCATTAAAAAGGAGAGGCAAGAAACTATAGAGGGAATCAATAAGAAAAGACTCCAGACAGTTTCTACGAATGGCTTGGTATGAAGACCATAACGGAAACAATCTACAACCGTAGAGACAGAAAATTGAGCAGAAACATGATTTATCTACTACAGCAAATAGAATACTTTATGAGATGATAATATGAATGTATTGACAAATATTTGAGAATTGATAAGACTATATAGTAATACAGAAACGGCAGAAATCTTGTGTCAAAAATAGCACGAGTGGGAATGAGCAAATGAGGAGACGGATAATGGCGTTCACCCACGAAACTACTGAAGCATCAACATGTAGTTATTTGTTATCTGTTCTTCTTGTTGTGAGAAACGTTCGCTTTAACCAAAGGCTAATGGTGTTGGCTATATTGGAACACAACTGCCTTCAACAATGTAGGCACGCTTGTGACAACTAGATTAGAATAAGAGGTCATACAGCCACGGCTTCCGTGAAATCTGTTACGGTGGCGAATAACTAAGCGCCTAAGGGATTGCAACAAATGGGATACAAGTCGGTTAAAACAAATATATAATAATAAAGTTATTAACTAAAATTAAATAGCTGACTTGCAATACAAAATAATGCGTTCGGTATAATCTCCCGGATATTATTTGACAAGTTTTATTGCCAGACACAAACGCGTAACAAATACTCGTACGTGCGGACATGAATGCGAGGGGGTAGATGATTTCTTTAAGATAACCATCACAAAGTGATCACAGAGTCTGACAAACTCATTCGCTGAGGCCTGTAAGATAGTCTATGATTTACAAAAACACAAACACGAAAAACCATCCGTCACGAGTCTTGGTTTATGGGAAACAAACACATAATTTGTTAAAGGCCGTTATCACATTATTGGATAATATGATCAGTTTCATGCCAGACCGACCCACTTTCGAAAATAAAATGTCGGGTACCCATTTTCACAGTCAAGTCTGAAATCGTGTCAGTCAGTAAACAAAATTTGCCAGGAGCTGAAAACAGACTCAACTGGTCAGTAGATGAACATGCTACCTTGTTAAATCCTGTACATTCACATCTGCAGTCAAAGTTGCTATGAAAGTTGATCAACAATTACATCACAGAATTTGTATTTTCTAAATAGTAAAATGCCTACCTTGTTCTGATACCTCTCGGAGCAGCGGAGTCTATCCTTGGCGTAATCCAGCACAATGTACAACTCAGGACGAGAACTAATTATCCACTGTTCCTACAATGGAAAGACACGAAACATGTTTTCAATTTTTCACTTTATAAGTTGCTTTTTCAGTCTTGAATAGTTTTCAACTTCATGTTTTTTTTTTTTTTTTTTGTTAAATCTCTGAATACCTTAGGTTAATGTTAGAGTCTGTTGACGGTGACAGATTAAAATATAAACCAATTAAAAATTGTGTCAGAAAATAATATCCGTTTGATACATGGACGTAGACTGAATTACTACTGGAAGCCACTTGATGCAATCAAGACTTCAAGGTTTTGAACAAGCTCTCTCCCTCTCTCTCCTCTCTCTCTCTCTGCTTACTTTTGCTCCTATTCTGAAATACTTTTTTAGTCGAGATCACGTTAAATGTATTGTTCCATCTTTCTTGTAATTGCCTGGGAGGAGCAAGTTTGCCAGTTTCCTGAACCGCCTGGAGCCAGCGTGGTGAGACTTCCCTAGCGAGCACTTTGATCGCGCATGTTCCGTGGTTTAAGCGTGCTCTACGGTACGTGGTCTAGCTTGCTCATGGATCGCTCCTTTCGCTCAGCATATTCAAGCTTGTGAGAATTGTCGTGCTCCGTAATTAATTCCACAAATTTGAAAATTGAAAATGGTTATTTCAGTAGATTGTTACTTAAATTGCAGTTTGTAAACTATTTGTAACTTTTAAAGTACAGTAATGACGTGTTTTTGTTTTAATTGGGAAAACTGCAAAACAGAAACATTATTTAAGTTTAAGATAAAAAGTACAATAAGACAGTAATATAATATATATATTAAACATTTTATTACTGTCTTGTGTGTCATCTTGCAAAATATTGGCGGTACATAGAACATTTATTCTGCATATTGCCTTGATGGTTCACTCTGATTTAATTTCATGTCAACCTCTTGATATAATCGGCCCATGTTAGTTGATCTTTTTTTTTTAATTCTGTATTTCCCTTTCTAAGATTGTTCCATTATATTATTATGTCTTCTTTATAGATCGCCACACTTTTGCTTTGCCTTGAAATTTATTTCTTCATTTTCAGCTGCTTCAAAATTGTATTATTTGTTTGATTCTTCATCCATGAAGACTTTCCATTCTTACAGCATACGAGTCTAGAAATGTACATGAACATGGAAGTCGCAGAGAAAAGCAAGATTTAAGAAAAAGGAAATCGTTCTGGCACCAAACTATTTTGAGATTAAGAAATAAACAGTCGGTGAGAAATAAGAAATTGTCGTAGAAAGTGAGACTTCACGGTAATTACAGTCCGGAAACTTGTCGATTGCCTCCGGTATGTTACTTCTGAGAAGAATGCAACGAATACTGAGAACAGTTGAGAAGAGAAATAGAGAGTGACGATAAACGATCAAAGCATAAAACAGCTTAATTTGTTGCACACTTAATAGAAAGCTTGTTAAACATATTTTTGTATATATTAACATACGAAGTCGAGATAGCATAAAGAAAAGATGAGAAAGAATTAAAAGATGTCTCACACATACACACCTTCAGATATGCACACAATTCAAGCAAGCACGTAAATAAACACACATACGAGTACACGCTTGATTTGAAACCATGGCGTACAATTTTAGTTTCTTTCCCAGACGTGATAAATTTCCCCGATGATAAATCCAGTTTACTAAACATGCACGACGTCAAAATTATTGTTTTTTCCTAACGTTAAAGCTAAACTGTCCAGTATTCTCCCTGTCCTGTTTAATTTACTTCACGATTAATCTAGCTAACCATCAATAGCAAATTAATGTCTCTTTCTTTCCCCACATGCACAACACACGAAAACAGAACACGATATTTCCCTGCGTGTGTGCTCAACTCGTCTTGAACATAGTAAATAACTCACACTATACTTTAAGTCCAGCTCGACTAAACTTCTATTTATCACAACATTTTCACTATATATTGAAGATTGTTAAGTGTTTCTATCATCTACACTAGCTACTCTTCTGGAAGTACCATCTCGGTCGTTGTGATCTAATATAATGAATCGTAACCGATGTTTATTGTGGATACCGGCTACCACCTGATGTATTTACCACCTTTCAGGTTTTCTTGTAACTGGCCTTCTACTTCATGTCTTGCCAAAATAATAGTAAATCCGTGCGTTATCTATTTAAATATCACAAACTACTCTAATCTGATCTTCATCTCCATTCGGCATGTTTCTTATTGAAAGATCCTCTTGCAAAATGTGCACGAAAATAAAGAAACCAGACTCTATAACAACAAACCAAACTCTATAACAACAAACCCGACTCTATAATAACAAACCAGACTCTATAACAACAAACCAGACTCTATAACAACAAACCCGACTCTATAATAACAAATCAGACTCTATAACAACGAACCAAACACTATAACAACAAACCAGACTCTATAACAGCAAACCCGACTCTATAACAATAAAACCAGACTCTATAACAACAAACCCGACTCTATAACAACAAAGTAAAAGTAAAGTAAAGTACCCCGTCAAGCCAAGTGGCGTATAGGGAAAATATGGTGTTATGACCCTATATTTTACAGACCTTCAGCACATGATTTTTGGGGTAATGTGGTCAGTATTACGCGCGTGCTGCTTTACTTTCCCATTAAAAAAAATCCGGTACCCATTTAAGGCTGGGTGAACCCGGAGCCGTCGGTTGGGATCGAACCCTACCCCTTGTCCGTGGTAGTCCAGTTCACTAACCACTGAGCTATCGAGGCTCCCTTATAACAACAAACCAGACTCAGTAATAACAAACCAGATTCTATAACAACAAACCAGACTCTATAACAACAAACCAGATTCTATAACAACAAACCAGACTCAGTAATAACAAACCAGACTCTATAACAACAGACCAGACTCTATAACAACAGACCAGACTCAGTAATAACAAACCAGATTCTATAACAACAAACCAGGCTCTATAACAACAAATCAGACTCAATAACAACAAATCAGACTCTATAACAACAAACCAGATTATATAACAACAAACCAGACTCTATAAGAACAAACCAGACTCTATAACAACATATCCGACTCTATAACAACAAATCAGACTCTATAACAACAAATCAGACTCTATAACAACAAACCACATTCTATAATAACAAACCAGACTCTGTAACAACAAACCAGATTCTATAACAACAAACCAGACTCTATGCCAACAAACCCGATTATATAACAACAAACCAGACTCACTAACAAAAAACCAGATTCACTAACAACAGACCAGACTCTATAACAACAAATCAGACTCTATAACACCAAATCAGACTCTATAACAACAAACCAGACTCTATAACAATACATCAGACTCTATAACAATAAATCAGACTCTATAACAACAAACCAGACTCTATAACAACAAATCAGACTCTATAACAATAAATCAGACTCTATAACAACAAACCAGACTCTATAATTACAAACAGACTTCACAGGTAAAAAAAGAAACCACTCCAAATGTGTAAATCAGTCTAGATTATTAAAAAATAATAATAAACCAGACTTCATGCATTAAAAACAAAGAACCATACTCCATAACAATAAAACAGACAAAACAAACTGAACCAAACTTCAGGCACGAAAAAAAAATGAACCAAATTAATTTTTCCCTGACATTAAAATATTTATTTTTAAAATTAAAACATCTAAAAGCTCTTTTGCTGTTAAACAGAAATAATACTAAAGTTACTTTCCTCTTGTAAAAGAACTTTTTAGAGCTAACAATAAAAAACAAAGAAAGAAAATAAAAACAAAGAACCAAATTGTAGATGTGTAATGAACATATTTATTATTGTTCATAATTGTTACAACATTGTAAAGGAACATCCGTGTACATCATTTGTGGAGTAAAACACTGTTTCTATTCCGCCTGTTCTTTTAATCTTCACTTCTATAGCTGCTCATAAAACGTGCCTCGTTTAGTTACTGATTGCTGACACAAGAGAGTAGCCAAGTTCTTGTTGATATTATCTCAGTCCATACATCCATTCATTCATCCGTCCATACAGGGACATTCATACATCCACCTACCAACCCATCCACCTACCAACCCATCCACCCATCCGTCCTCCGTCCGTCCATCAATCCATCCATTCATCCATCCGACTATCCGTTTATCTATTGAGTTCGCTATCTGCTTGCCACTTGATATGTCAATTTGTATTAAAACATATGCTGACTTGTACTTTATGTCATTATGTCAGATCTAATAGGTTAGAGCTGTGGCTGTCGGTGCTGATTTGTACTTTATGCCATTATGTTATATCTAATAGGTTAGAGCTGTGGCAGTCGGTGCTGAGTTGTACTTTATGCCATTATGTTAGATCTAATAGGTTAGAGCTGTGGCAGTCGGTGCTGAGTTGTACTTTATGCCATTATGTTAGATCTAATAGGTTAGAGCTGTGGCTGTCGGTGCTGAGTTGTACCTTATGCCATTATGTTAGATCTAATAGGTTAGGGCTGTGGCTGTCGGTGCTGAGTTGTACCTTTTGCCATTATGTTAGATCTAATAGGTTAGGGCTGTGGCTGTCGGTGCTGAGTTGTCCGACGAATGAACTGAATTTGAATTTCAAACAATAAATTGTATCAATCGTATTTATGGTGAAGGAGCTCTTCTTCGCATTTTTCCCACTTTATTTCTAACACAACGAGCTCTATCTTTAGCATTACGTCCGACAAACAATTTTAAAAATTCGGAACTTGCATGTTTATTGTTCTGTGGCACTAGTTAAATGGCAATCAAGAAACTGCCATAAAATTCTCCATTAAGAGAAGCATAAAAAGCCTATTTGGTCATGGCATGAGACATTCAATGACAAACTGTACACTGCTGCATAAAGCACTAAGATGTATAATAAAAAACGGTCCGAGATCATTGAAAGATTAATATGAATACAAAATAGTAGTTCTCAAACTGGGCATCTCGTGTCTTGACTAGAACTGACTAAAAATGTTAGTTAGTTAAAGGTTTTCTTTGTGAAAATATTATGTATCAACATTATCATCATGTGTCATATCAGCTGGCGTAGGCGATCATGTCCCTCGACATTTTTCTGTCCTCTTTACTTCGTCTGAATTCTGTTGTAAACTGTTGACAGTGCCACAATATCAAGCTATCTAGTATCATCTCTATTTGTAGTTTGCGCCTTCTCTTCCGTTGTATTTTGCCAGATTAACCAAGTATTCCAATTATTAAATTATTTGCTTTTCATGATGTGCGTGAAAAAAGGCAATTGTTTAATTCTGTTTCTGAGTGTTTATAGGGGCTCTTTCGTCCCTTGTATATATAACCAACTAAACTATCTTGCAACGTGCTAAGACCCCAACAATCATGTCGATGCTCAGATGTCGAAGACTAAGATGGCTGGGGCACGTCCAGCGAATAGAAGGAAAACGATTCCCCAGGCAAATACTATATGGTGAATTAACACATAGAAAAGGACAAATCGGCAGACCTAAACTATCGATATATAGATATCTGTAAATCATCTCAGAATGACATCTCCATCTCTGAAAATTACTGGGAACATCTGGCAAGTGATCGCACTTCATGGAGAGCACGTATAAGGAATGGTATAACCTCATTTGGGAGCCGCGACAGCTCAGTGGTTAGTTAACTGGACTACAAAGGACAAGGGGTGGGGTTCGATCCCAACCAACGGCTTCCGGGGTTCACCCAGCCTTAGATGGGTACCGGATTTTCTGGGAAAGTAAAGCGGCACGGGCGTAATACCGACCATATTACCCCAAAAATCATGTGCTGGAGGTCTGTAAAATGTATGGTCACTAACATCATATTCCTTATACGCCACTTGGCATGACGGGGGCTCTTTACTTTTTAAAGGAGCCGCGATAGCTCAGTGGTTAGTGAAATGGACTACAAAGGACAAGGAGTAGGGTTCGATCCCAACCGACGGCTTTCGGGTTCACCCAGCCTGTAATGGGTACCGGATTTTTTTCTGGGAAAGTGAAGCGGCACAGGCGTAATACCGACCACATTACCCTAAAAATCATGTGCCGAAAACTGTAAAATGTATGGTCACTAACACCATATTCTCTATACGCCATTTGGCGTGACCGGGGTACTTTACTTTTTTTTTTATAACCTCATTTGAGACTGTGCTAAGGCAAAACTTAGAAGAGAAAAGACTCATGGTAAAGGATAGAAAACCCTGTGGATCAGTGGGCCTGACTTCTTCATTCTGTGGCTGTGTGTGTTTGTCATACATTGGTAGAATTTTCCACGAAAGAAACTGTTCGACAAAAACAAAAGCTCAAAAATATACGCAATAGTCTTCACTAGACCGTCTGAAAAGACGAAAAGGGCCATATATATATATATATATATATATATATATATATATATATATATATATATAAAAAAAAAAAATAATAAAGTACCCCCGTCACGCCAAGTGGCGTATAGTGAATATGGTGTTAGTGACCATACATTTTACAGACCTTCAGCACATGATTTTTGAGGTAATGTGGTCCGTATTACGCCCATGCCGCTTTACTTTCCCAGAAAAAAATCCAGTACCCATTTAAGGCTGGGTAAACCGCAAGCCGTCGGTTGGGATCGAACCCTACCTCTTGTCCTTTTTAGTCCAGTTCACTAACTACTGAGCGATCGTGGCTCCTATATATATGTATAGGAGTTCTCTAATTCTGTTTCTGAGTGTTTACATGAGCTCTCTTATCGTGTTGGTTTTGTCGGGAATTTTCTCGTTGGTCTTTTTGGCTGTTCAGGGCACTCTTAGTATTCTTTTTGAGAAATCCCAATTCTTTAAACATATATCTTCTTTTCATATTATGTTTTTTTTTCCTGCCATGTTTTACTTTTGTAGTTGGACTTCCGGTCAATATAGCAGATAGGCGGCAGGAATTAGCGAATTAGCGGCAAAAATAGGCGGTCTGATGTGCGTTCGCGCACGTAAAAGAGAAAGATACATAAACACTTTAAAGTCGAAAAGAGTAGGCCAGAATTATCCCTTGCCCAGGAAAAAATTGTAAAGGACATCTACCCACCCCGAAGACGGATGTGTCGGGTCGAAATGCGCTGAAATTGCCGCTGTGGCGTAAACTAGCGACAGAGCGCATCCACGCCATCTTTACCGGTTAATACTAAGTTGAAGAGGGAGCCGCGGTAGGTCAATGGTTAGTGAACTGGACTACAAAGGACAAGAGGTAGGGTTCAATCCAAACCGACGGCTTCCGGGTTCACCCAGCCTTAAATGGGTACCGGATTTTTTCTGGGAAAGTAAAGCGGCACGGGCGTAATACCGACCACATTACCCTAAAAATCATGTGCTGAAGGTCTGTAAAATGTATGGTCACTAACACCATATTCCATATACGCCACTTGGCGTGACGAGGGCTCTTTACTTTTTTTTTTTTTTAATAAGTTGAAGATATGTTCCAAAGTGTGTGCACAAGCAGTGGCATTAGAGCGAGACGAGGTTTCTTTGATGTTCTTTCTTTCTCTTTCGCTGAAACAGTTCTTTAAACCATTAGTGTATGCATCATCTAGTTTTCTTGTCTTTTTTCCTCTTTGCACAAATGTGTTTCTTCGTCTATTGAAAAAAATGCTTTTATTGTCTCGGCTGTAGATGAAAATAGAAAGCACGATGTGTTTGTTTGTGTATGTGTGTGTGTGTGTGTTTGTGATAATTAGGGTGCATGTGCATGTTTGAGTCTGTGTCTGAGAATGTGTGATGATAATAGTTTTCTGCTCATTACAACTAAAGCCATAATTAAACTACTTCGAGGATTTAGTCCATTATGTGTACATTTTCTCTCTGAATATGTTGACTTTGATTATAGTCTTTCCATTGTTGAATTTACTTTGTCCTTATACGCACAATCTTACTCTATGGTAAACATCACCCTCCCCAACTCTCTCTCACCCTCCTACAATTACCTTCAATACTTATCTGTCACAATTTATTTGTCACTTTCTGGTACATTCTTTTCTGAAGTGTGAATATCTTATTCTCTCTCACACACTCTCTATATCCTTCTCACGCACGGTGAATGTTTGTCTTAATTTGTTTCATTCTCCATTTATTCGCATCACTCCCCTTCCTTTACATCCAAAAGCTATAATCACTCTTTCATTCTCTTCTTACAAGTACACACGCATTCATGCACACGCACACTCATTATCTGAGCCAGATCAGAGAATCCAAAGAAAAAAGACATAATTATCAATACTCGTTTGTTTCTCTTGCTATTTTACCCCATGGCATACCTGCAAAACCAGTTCTCAGCCTTAGTCCCCCACACCCAAACCTCCCTAAATCTAGGTTTCTCTCTCTCTCTCTCTCTCTATCTTTCTCTCTCTCTCTCTCTCTCTCTCTCTCTCTCTCTCTATCTATCTATCTATCTCTTTCTTCCTCCCTATTTCTCCCTTTACACTTCACTCCAAGTGAGGATTAAACAAAATGTCGTGCTTCCAGAAATAGATCAAAATCAGCGGTGATTAATGAAGACAGGGCGTTTATGTGATTAATGTGTTGTGGGTGTACCATAAGGGATGATAGGACGTCTTTGGATTTTCAAATGTGGAAAGAGTATAGAGGTACACACGTGTAGAAGGTATAATGATGGATATCAGGAGGCAGGAACTGAAGTGAAGAGAGAGATGAAAGTGATGATGAGTATTAAAGACAGACAAAGTGAGGTTTGGAAAGATATAATTGCAAGAGGGAGCAAGGGTAGACACGGAGAGTTATAAAGGAAACAGAGAGTGCCAATCTAGAATAGATTTTATGCAGCAGTTCGTAAATAAAAAATATCTTTACGTCATAATCCCTTTCCTGGAGTCTGGCTGTGAGGATTTGGGGGGGGGGGGGGGGGGGGTTTGGAAGGTGGACATAAAGGATGAAAGAATAAGGGCAGTACGTCCTGTGCAGCTGCTACGCTGTTCGGTCTGAGTTTTGATTTCACCCCCGATAGAAACAACTTTGGACCCTATAAGAATTCAAACTGGCCATCTCCTGGTTTAGAGCCGGAGAAGTTATCGATTTCGCCATCCGCTGACCCACGGTGTCCGTAACCTTGAACTAATCGCCAATACCTTAGATTTTAATGATGCTCAGAAAGTAGCGTCTGAAAATGAAGAAGACAAAGAAAAAAAAAGTATGTTACGAAATCAACACATGCGACCAGGAAACGTAAAACCTAATCGACAGAGTCCTTCTCAAAATCTATTCACCAAAGACTTATTTAATAAGAGAACAACGTCAAGGGAACACCTATTTTATCAACAGGCGTCCATTAACAAAATACACATTTTAACGAAAGTCATGCTTCAATAAAAGACCAACTTTAACAAAAGACCAATTGTAACAAAAGACCAACTGTAACAAAAGACCTACATTAAGAAATTATCTGCTTCAACAGACATTTACCTGAACAAAAGACCAGCTGTAACAAAAGACCTACTTTAAGAAATGATTGACTTTAATGAAAGACCAGTTTCAGCAATAGACCTACATTAACAAAAAATTACAGTAACAAAAGACAAATTTCAACAAAATACCTACTTAAACAAAAGGCTTCATTGAGCAAAATAATTAAATTACAGCCCATATTCAGGGACGTTTGAATTCGGTTGGACCAATATTTTGTTTCTGAATGTTACACCAGGGACACAGAGAGTCAGCTTGTATCTGTGTCAAAAGACGAGTTGTCGAACTGGCAGGATGGCTAGAAATATATATATATATATATATGGACGTAAAAAGTAAGTAAAGAGTCCCGTCACGCCAAGTGGCGTATACGGAATATGGTGTTAGTGACCATAATATTTATAGACCTTCAGCACATGAATTTTGGGGTAATGTGATCGGTATTACGCCCGTGCCGCTTTACTTTCCCAGAATAAAATCCGGTACCCAATTAAGACTGGGTGAACCTGGCAGCCGTCGATCAGGATCGAACCCGACCTCTTGTCCTTTGTAGTCCAGTTCACTAACCACTGAGCTCCCATATATGTACTTGCATTGTATTCGTTATGTCTAACAAGCGATTGTGGTGGTGAATTTAAAGTTTTGTGGAACTTCTCAGTATCTTTAAACAGCTTTAATTGCCACGTTTAGTCTTCTGATTAAAAAAAAAAAAATTAATTCCTATTGCATCTACTTCACCGTAATAATTACGAACAACCGTATTGTGTAGACACCTTCAGCCAAATGGCAGAGATCAGCAGTGAGGCGCGTTGAGCAGGCGTGTTACATTAATTATGCGTCACACACACACACACACACACACACACACACACACTCACACACACACACACACACTACATAAACATTACTTTCCATTGATCGCACAATGAGCGTACTCCTGTTTCGTTGGAATATCTTCATTGCCTTCATAATTTTTGAGGAAATGCCACGTACGTTAGCGAGTGAGACATCATTTATATTCGTCTAAATATATTCATATTATAGTATATACAAGCCAAACTCTTATACATCATGGCAACACTTAAGAGTCGTATACTAGAGCGGCTGGGTCATGTCAAACAATTCATAAACAAATATTGTATGGCGAACTTAAGGACGGAAAGAGGCCAGTAGACCAATGCTGAAATATAAGAATGTTTGCAGGACTTCCTTGAGGGAACTCTTGATCAGTGAAGGAAGCTGGGAAAAATTATCAAAGATCGTAGCACACGAAGAACAAAAAAATAAAATGGCACAACTTTAGAGGCAGTGCTGATATTAAATTCTGAAGATAAAAGGCGCAGGAAAAAGGAAACGAGGCCTGAACCACGAATACTTCTTGTTTATTCTGCGAATAGATCTGTCTGTTCAATATTAATAAATTCAGCCACGAGAGAAGCTGTTCAGAAAAAAACGGCACCCAGCATAAGACACTAATATTTTACCAAATGACTGATTTATCATGATTGCTTGCTACCAACCGTCCGTCAAGACGCCAAAAGCCATATATTATAAAACAGTAAGTAAAGTGTCCCGTCGCGCCAAATGGCGTATAGGGAATACGGTGTTAGTAACCATAAATTTTACAGACCTTCGGCACTTGATTTTTGGGGTAATGTGGTCGGTATTACGTCCGTGCCGCTTTACTTTCCCAGAAAAAAATCCGATACCCATTAAAGGCTGGATGAACCCAGAAGCCGTCGGTTGGGATCGTGCCCTACCTCTTGTTTTCTGTAGTCCAGTTCACTAGCCACTGAGCTATTGCAGCTCATATATTATAATATATATATATATTTTTTTTTTTTTTTAATGTGTACTCTTATATTTGAGTGTTAGTACAATAATGTTGCCCAAACCTTAATTAACGTTTAATTTGTCTCAAAGAAGTCACTAATTTAAATATGATCTCAAATAATTATTTTGTTGTATGTTATAATATTACTGAATTGTCCATTTTAATATTAGTGGTGAGTGTGGTAAACTAAAGATATTGCACATAAAATTACACAAATAAAACGCTATGTATCGCAGAAGTCGAGAGTGTTGTCCATACGGAATATCTTTACATTTAAGAAAAAAAAAAAAAACAAAGAAAAAAAGAAACACTTTCTTGCAGAAACACTTTCAGTGCAACACCACACTTGCTTATTCCGCGGAGATTCCGAATCTCTTCTAGTTTATGATCCAGACAGAAATGGGGGAGGGATACACAAAAATGGGGAGAAAAACACAGGTAAATAAGTAAGAAATTGAACAATGGAGACAAAGCAACAACAATTGGAAAAAAAAAGGCCTGTGTTATTTATGAGGTGTTAGAGATGAACTAGATTTGAACGATGTCGACCTAGTCCGTTAATTCTTGCATTGTTCTTGCTCTGACTATTAATGATGTAACGGTTATGTTTGTAACAGAGAGATGAAGGAACAGGCAGCAAGAGAGCAAGTAACTGTTAAAGGGTATCATATAGTTGGAAACAGATTTAATACTCTGCGTTATATATAAACATATTTATTACTCTGCGTTATATATAAACATATTTATTACTATGCTCTATACATAAACAGAATGAAGGATAGCTGTGTGCTTAGTGTTGGATTTTGCAGTTTCCTTATTTTCTTTGCGAAAGGACCTATAAATGAGCACATGATTCAGAGAGTTCTTCTTCTTTCCTTTCTCATTTGCCTTTCAACGTCGAGGGGGGATATAATTTGCTGTCTTTTGCTCTTCTGTTCGCTTCTGCTGCTGTTATTCTTCCTGTTACTTTTAAATTCCATCAATCCATCTTTTTCATAGTCGACCCTTGGGTCTGGTATTCTCGCAACGTTTATTGGAGGCTCGTTGTGTTGTATTTCGATCATTTTGCCTTGTCACGTGGCCAAACCATTTTATCTGTTGTTTCTTTATATAATCTACGGCGGGGGCTATTCCTAGCCTTTTTCCCAGTTCTTCAATTCTGATCTTGTCTCTCAGAGAGTTAGGGACGATAAAAAAACAACGAGAAGCACCCACGATCAAATGATAATAATTAGTTACTGAGTTATGAAATGTATCATGCTCATCATCATCATCATTATTGAGTGCCGTCTCCACATCGAAGGTTGGCTACAACGGAGCGCCATTCCACGCTGTCTCTTACTTTGATGGTGCAGATTGTCATAGGTTAACGTGTCCATATTTTGATGTTACTCATCCATGTTAATCTTGGTCTGCCTCTGCCTCTTTTACCTTGTATTTTCCCTTCCAATATTACTTTTATTAGGCTGTTGTGTCTTTTAACATGCCCCGAAAATTTTATTTCTCTTGTTCTAATTGCGTTTAGTAGTTCTCTTTTCATTGTTAGTTGTTTCAAAACGTCATCGTTTGTTTTCTTTTCTTTCCATCCAATTCTACCTATTCTTCTGTATATAGTTAGAATTCCTCTCTATAGCTTTCTTTTGAATGTTACGTGAGGAGGCTCCAATCTCTTTCACGGTGGTCTGCCATATCCGTCTTTCGTGTTCTGAATATGCCTCATGTGTACCACACACTTTGCTGTTTTCGTTTTTTGGGCCGTTGATCATTTCTGATTCTTCCGCCCTATCCACCGTCACAGACTAAGGTTTTTCCCTCGAAAATTCTCAAGTCTAAGCCAAGGAAGAATGTGACTTTAAATAGAAACGACAGTATTCATTAATAAGGAAATTAAGGACGCCAGTGCTAGCCTTCACATGAGAACGCGAATTCTTGACAATCGGACAACAGGCAATGAAATCTTTAGAGACAATAGAAATATGTTAGTCTTTGTCTGCCTCTGCCTCTTTTACCTTGTTTTTTCCCTTCCAATATTACCCTTATTAGGCTGTTGTGTCTTTTAAGATGCCACGAAAATTTCATTTGTCTTGTTCTAATTGTGTTTAGTAGTCCTCTTTTCATTTTTAGTTGTTTTAAAACTTCCACGTTTGTTTTCTTTTCTTTCAATCCAATTTTACGTATTTTTCTATAAATCCACATTTCAAAGGCTTCAATTTTCTGTTGTTTTCTTGTCCATGTTTTTGCACCATACCGGAATACTGAGAAGATGTAACATTTTGCTATTCTTAGATTTAGCCCTTGTGTTATTTGTTTGGAATGTTAGTATATTTTTCATGGCATTAAGATTACGTTTTGCCATACCTATTCTTTTGTTTATTTCAGTTGTTCAGTTTACATCACTGGTTATAGTGTGTCCCAGGTAGTTGTAGCTCTGAACTGTCTCCAGATGTATTCCTTCAACGTTGATATTTAATTGTAGGTCTTGATAATTTTCTTTGTTTATGATAATAGTCTTAATCTTTTTTATATTCATATCTAGTCCATATTTTTTGCTTGTCATGTTTATTACATTAAGTAATTGTTGTAGATCTTCAGAATTTTCTGCTAGTAGTACAGTACTATCAGCATATCTTAGGTTATTGATTTTTATCTTTCCATTAATGTTTAGGCCTGGCATCTCTGTGATGTATTTAAAGATTTTCTCAGTGTATATATTGAACAACCTTGGTGATAGGATGCATCCTCTTTACTTACTCCTCTTTTTTATATCAACGGGTGTAGAGTTCTCTTTGCTGCATTTTTTTATTGCTGTTTGCTCCCAGTACAAATTACATATTAGTCGTATGACTAAGTCGTATAAATTTATATCTTTTAGGTAGTCTATAAGTTGATTATGGTGTATTCTATCGAATGCTTTGGTGTAGTCTATGAAGCAGGCGTAAATTTGTTTTGTTTACTTCTATGTACTTTTCAGTCAAATCCTCAAGCTGAATATGGCTTCTTTTGTCCCACTGTTTTTCCTGACTCCAAATTGCTGCTCATCTAATTCAGTATTAATTTTATTTTGAATCCTTCCTTGTATAACTGTTAGTAAAATTTTGGTTACCTGGCCCATTAGGCTTATTGTTCTAAAATCACTGCATTCAACTGCACCATTCTTTTTAGGCAATGCAATGAACGTTGATGTTTTTTTTATAGTTAATTTGGTATGTATTCTGTATAGTATAAGTCATTGCATATGTCTGTGATCACTTCAATGCAAAAATCTTCTAGTGCCTGTATCATCTCCATCTGTATTTGTTAGGTCCTGCTGCCTTTCCCTTTTTCATTGTTTTTATAGCTTTTTCTACTTCAGATTTCAGGATTTTATAGCTGGATGTATTTTTTATTAATGTTTTTTGTCTCTTTCGTCATGAAATAATTCTGTTATCTATTCCTGTCATCTATCGATTATATATCTTTATTGTTTGTTAGCATTCTTCCCTTTTTGTTTTCAATATATCCGCTTCCTGCAACTTTTTTGTCTTTATTAGTCATTCTCTTTATTTCTGTGTGCATCCCTCTTAAATTTTGTTTGCTTTCCATTGTTTTGATTTCTAGACATCTTTGGTTGAGCCAGTCTTTATTTGCCTTTTTGCACATTTAACGTATTTCATTATCAATTTCATTGTATATGACAGTGTTTTTCGCTTGTCTTCTTTCTTCCATTTTTTTCTACATCATGCTAGAAGTAAACGTAGAGCCAACATCGGGTAGAATTTTATCAACTCTTTCATTTGTACTTTTATATTAGATATTATTTTCCATCTTTCATGAGAGAGAGGACCCCAATCATCTTCTCTTGAGTTATTATTCATCGATGCCACCGAAGCTGTCAGAGCGGGTTCAGAGATGACTAGTGAGGCCGACATGCGAACTGTTTGTGTGATGACTTAGGCGTGTTGGGATCGGTGATTGTGCTGGTTCAATCGATGACAATCGTTACGTGCGTTGAATTGGTTGTCTGTAAGAGAAATTTGAGCAGGAGAATGTGTGAAAAAACAACAGATGGAGTGGGTCGCGCTAGAAGGCAGGAACAACTAGCACGGTCCACATGAGGCTATTAACGAACGCTGCGAAGAAGAGATATGTCTTTGAAAAAAGATAAGTTTATTGATTACTACAGGCACTCGGAAACGTAACAGTAGAAGATGGCAATCAACGAGCAAAAGACGGCAGAGTATCAGTCCTCATATCGTTGATGATAAATAAGAAAGGACTCAGTAGATCGCATCTCACCCCAATATTCCTAGTAGTGAAGAGGCAGGCATGTTGGTAAAAGAAGATGGCAAATTATACTCGCCAGATACAAGTACAACTTATGAGGAATCAGTGAGGTATGTCAGGAACAAATATAGGAACAAATGGAATACAGAAAACCAAGGCTACCAGAAAAATTATGCCTGCTACCAACTTAGCAAGAAAGAACAAGTAACCATTTTTTTTTACTCCGAACAGACCGCAACAGATTGAAGTACCACATTTTCAACCCCCGAAAGATAGGAACTTCTGATGAATGTGCCCGTGGCACAGGCAAAATGACAGCTGAACATCTGCTATAATGATGTCCAACATATGATGAACAGAGAAGACTCTTGTGGCTATCACCGGTATACTGTTGAGACAGGATTTGTAGGAATGGCCCAAGTACAGCGCTGACGAACGCTTTCTTCGAACTTATTAATATTGACGTCAAGAAGTGAGCACACACATACACACACACACACGCACACGCACACGCACACACACACACACACTCCCTCTCTGTCCATTATTCCAGAGACATTACATTATCAAGACGGTTGGACGATGAATGAACGCTTTTCTCCTCCCCCCAAAAATCTGCGATGCTAAAAATGTTTCCCCGTCCTTTAAATGTATTGAGTTCCCGCCACGCAGCCGTCTACTGAATCTGGTCTTCTCTTGCAAGATAAGGCACAATGTAATCGCAATTGAAAAAAACCGCTGACTGGTGTTATTTAGGTGTTTTAATAATT
Source organism: Megaustenia siamemsis (assembly GCA_032433765.1). Classification (NCBI taxonomy): domain Eukaryota; kingdom Metazoa; phylum Mollusca; class Gastropoda; order Stylommatophora; family Ariophantidae; genus Megaustenia; species Megaustenia siamemsis. Next base: position 118,553,769 of record JAVIAB010000051.1, on the reverse strand, counting down.
TGGTCAGAGCTGTTTTCAGGATTCTGACCTTCTGTGTTTGAAATGACACTTTATGATTGTCAAACGGAGTGAACCTAATTTCAAAAGCAACCCTGATTTTAAAAGAAATACCGTGCCTGCTTATGGAGACGACCATACATCTCGGAACCGTTCTGTATCTACAGTCGATTATAAACTCTGCTGTTGACTTTCTACCATGCCATTTTCTTAAGTTGTTTGGTATACTATCTTTGATTCTATCTTTCTTTTCTACCTTCACAAAGTCCAGTTTCTACATTGTGTACCAATTGTTACCTTCTGAAATTAGAATAAAAATGACGATTGCTTAATCTAGATGATGAAAATAAGCATTGTGTGTGTTTTTTTTCTATTTTTTTTCTCTTTTTTACGTTTTTCGTTACTTTTTTTTTAGCTGCCTATTGTGTTTCAACATTCTTTTGTAAACTAAATTTTTGCGGCATCAAATGATTTTTTTGGGGTCCGATTATCTAGAATTCACTTCCAAATGTGAGGATTTGATACACAAGTGAAGACATTTTCTCACTTCCACATGTCAGGATTTGATACACAACTGAAGACATTTTCTCACTTCCACATGTCAGGATTTGATACACAACTGAAGCCATTTTCTCACTTCCACATGTCAGGATTTGATACACAACTGAAGACATTTTCTCACTTCCACATGTCAGGATTTGATACACAAGTGAAGACATTTTCTCACTTCTACTTGTCAGGATTTGATACACAACTGAAGACATTTTCTCACTTCCACATGTCAGGATTTGATACACAACTGAAAACATTTTCTCACTTCCACATGTCAGGATTTGATACACAATTGAAGACATTTTCTCACTTCCACATGTCAGGATTTGATACACAACTGAAGACATTTTGTCACTTCCACATGTCAGGATTTGATACACAACTGAAGACATTTTCTCACTTCTACATGTCAGGATTTGATACACAACTGAAGACATTTTCTCACTCCCACATGTCAGGATTTTAATACACAACTGAAGACATTTTCTTACTTCCACATGTCAGGATTTGATACACAACTGAAGACATTTTCTTACTTCCACATGTTAGGATTTGATACACAACTGAAGACATGTTCTCACTTTCACATGTCAGGATTTGATACACAACTGAAGACATTTTCTCACCTTCACATGTCAGGATTTGATACACAACTGAAGACATTTTCTCACTTCCACATGTCAGGATTTGATACACAACTGAAAACATTTTCTCACTTCCACATGTCATGATTTGATACACAACTGAAGACATTTTCTCACTTCCACATGTCAGGATTTGATACACAACTGAAGACATTTTCTCACTTCCACATGTCAGGATTTGATACACAAGTGAAGACATTTTCTCACTTCCACATGTCAGGATTTGATACACAACTGAAAACATTTTCTCACTTCCACATGTCAGGATTTGATACACAACTGAAGACATTTTCTCACTTCCACATGTCAGGATTTGATACACAGCTGAAGACATTTTCTCACTTCCATTGACAAAGGTCGAAGGCATAAAAAAGTTTCATTTCTTTAAGATGTTTGTTTTAGTTGTTCTGCTTGTACACCTCGCACTCATCATCATCATGTGCCATACCGGTTGGCGTAGGCGATCATGTCCTTCTACAATATGCTGTCTACAGTGCATCGTATCAGTTCTGTGGTTGACTGTTTTCCATGCCATGACACCAAGCTATCCAGTATTTTCTCTCTCTGTCGTCCGCGATCTATCTTTCCTTTTATTTTGCCAGTTGTAACAAAGTTTTCCAACTTTCCTCATCTCATGATGTGCTCGAAAAATGTTGATTGTTTCTTTCTGATGTTTTTAGGAGCTCCCTTTTTGTGTTGGCCTCTTTGAGAATATCCTCATTGGTCTTTTTAGCAGATCAGGGAACTTTCAACATTCTTCTGAATTCATTCACACCTCGCACTACCCGATTAGAATCGTCCAATTTTCTACGATATGTAAGTATGTGCAAGTGAGACTTACAATTTGTCAATCTTTGAGAACTATGACTTCCGTCCTATTTGCCTTTTTTGGCACGAGAGGAAAATGAATGAATGAATGGGACTTAAATTTGCCTTCAAGATATATTTTCTTGTTGGCGAACTTGTGCCAGAGACTAACAATTTTCCTTCAATAAATATTTGTTCTCTGGCGAACTTGTGCCATCCTTCTTTATAGTGCACAAACAGCACACGAGTGTTACTTCCCTTGCAGCGATTAAATTATGATTATCTTAGGATTCACACTTCACAACGTTTACTGGATATAAATGACACGTTAAATTGAAAGCTCGTGTTTGTTCCTGTCATTATATTCTCGCGAGCACGAAGTAAAATATTTAATTCTGGAATAAACATCGCTTGCTCTTAGTGATAACTGGCAGACGTTGTGGCTGAGGATGCCATTTCTGAACAAAGATTAAGAAATCATAATAAGTACTTAAATGCAGTGCCACTCAGGACGAATATGAAAGATAGACAAAACTAGTTGATGTAAAGAAGAGTTGTTAAGGAAAGGATTACTCGTATTTGCACTGCAAGAAAGGTGAACAAAAGGAAAATAATGTAGAGTGGCTGCGGTTACTAGATGAAGACAACAAAGAATTGTACAGTATAAAAGCAACATGGTAAAGGAAAAGTACATAATCATTATTACTACAGGGGTATGATCCTATTCCGAAGGAACACTAGCTGTTTGTGCACCGACGATAGCTTGTAGACCGGATACGACAAAACAGAAAGGATGCATCTCGTAAGTAACATTCCTTATCTCTTGAGATTCCGGAACAGACGTTGGGCGCCTGGGCGGGAAATGCTGAACACAGATCTGTTTAAATTACCTAAATATATTTCAGGGTTTGCACCTCGTGCATTCTTTTCTAATGTACATACAAGTGTATATTTACAAATGTTCCTACCTGAAACATCACTCTTTGTTGCTCCCGTGTATATTGTTAACATATTCGGAAATTGCCGCTAGTTGTTTAATTAATCAAAGATAAATAAACATGATTTATCATAGACCGTCTAATGTTACTACCATAAGTAAATGCTCTTTTCTCAAAGATCAATAGGTGTGTACTAGATTACAACTTCCTCTAAATGGGGGAAAAGAAACTTAAATAGCTGCTAGAATGCATTTTGTACAAGGTGATATGTTTATGTCAAGAATAAAGGATATCAGTCACACTATTGCAGTACGTGACATATGATGTTAACGGCCATCATTTTAAACAAGAATAGCCGCATACAACAATATTATGATTAGGACTACCCCATACTTTCTCTCTTTCTAAAAAAAAAACCAATAGAATCATTTGTGAAGTATTGGTGAACATTGAGGCCGTTTCCACCGACAAGTAAACTGGCTATAGCTACAAGTACAAACCTCAACCTTCTAGTCGGAACACACCGGCACTAACTACGTAACCACCGCGACTCTTCTCAGGAAAAAAATGGAGTTGAAGTGAAAATGAAGGATAACTGAAGTGGGATGTCATCCGGGAAGTGAATCTCAAGCTGTGGGAACAACAACAAAAATCAGACATTGGGGTAGTGGTTGAGGGTTGTGTCTGTATTAATCAAAGTCACACTCCCAGTCTAAAATCCTCTGTAACTGCGTTTGCTCGATGATTACCCCTCTTCATCCTCCTCCCTTAATTGGACGCTAACTGGGCGTACAAATGAGTTTTTGTGTGTGTGTGTGTGTGTGTGTGTTTTGTGCAGCTAGCTGCGATATTTGTAACTTTCTGCCCAACACGTCCGTCTTGTCCATGACCATTTTAGTACAAGATTGCCTTCCCTTTGGAAAGCAGCTTTCTTGAACACACTCTTTAGTCTCTAACTAAGGAAACAGCAAAGAGGTAGAGTTTGAGATTGATAGTTCTAGTTCAATTATCCTTCACAAACTGTCTGTTATGTGACAATAGCCAAGTTTAATTTTGCTGATCATGTGCGTTACTCCTTGACGCGTGAGTTCTAATTGTTACTATCAAGGACTGCTTGGTCATGCGTTATTATGATACAAAACACTTTGTATGAAATCTTCCACGAGATTGTAAATACAATGAAACTGTCATAATGTGACGCTATTTAATGGGCATATGTGTTATCATCATCATCAAGTACCGGGCCTAGTGGCGTATGTGATCATGTCTCTGCACAACTTTCGATCTCGGCAGCTATTTATCATTTCTGTTGTTGACCTTCTGCCAAGCCATTCTCTTAAGCTGTCTGATATTTTTTCTCTTTGCTTCCCTCTATCTCTTCGTCCCTCAATTTTTCCAGTTGTTACAATATAGTCCAGTTGCTCTCTTCTCATTACATGGCCACAAAATGATGAATGTGAACATCTTCATTACTCTTCTTAGCTGTCCATGGTACTCTCAACATTCTTCTGTAAAGCCACATTTTTACAGACTCCAGTGATTTTCTTGTCTGTTGTCCTATTGTCCATGATTCGCATCCATATGTTAAGACTGGCTCTACATAACATTTAAGAACTTTATCTTTACCCTTACCTTAATGTTTGAGCGATTTTTTTTTTGGACGTAACTTTTTGTATTCTATTTAGCCATTTCAAATCGTCTGTGACATTTTAAGATTATTTTTTGTAATTTTTGGCTGCTGTTATTCAAGTTTGATATTGAGTTTTGATACTCTGTTGTACGAATACAACCCTCTTTGTTTTAGATTTTCTTCCTTTCAAATTCCTGTAGAGTTTTATGACCCTAGCATTGGTCTCTAACAAACACTTTCCAAGTCGTCCTGTTTCTTCCCATTCTTTTAAAATTGTTACATGTCTTTCTCATCTTCTTCATCTCTGCTTCTATCTTTCTTCTCCAAGTACACCATAGCCTATCTCTTAGTCTCAGTCCTTGGGACTTTTGAAAAAGAGTTTATGTAATACTCTCAGTTGGGTTTCGCAATATGTCCTATTCAGCACCACTGACTTTGTTGTATTTCTGTGTTTGCTGGTATTTGACGGTTACTTTCCCATTGTACTAAAGGTGTGGTTTTGCCCTTCCATTTCCATACGTTTTCTCTACGCAAGCAATTATTAGTAAAAGTATATCAGCTCGTAATTGTCATTTTTGTTGTTATATTGAGTCTTACAGCAGGTCAAAACGAACACGTTTCTTCATTTCGAATATTAGAAACACTACAGTGCGTGCACATGTGAACAATGGAACACATAAAAAAAAGTAAAGTACCCCCCCGTCACGCCAAGTGGCGTATACGGAATATGGTTTTAGTGACCATAAATTTGACAGACCTTTGGCACATGATTTTTGGGGTAATGTGGTCGGTATTACGCCCGTGCCGCTTTACTTTCCAAGAAAAAGTCCGGTACCCATTAAAGGCTGGGTGAACCTGGAAGCCGTGGGTTGGGATCGAACCCTACCTCTTGTCCTGTGTAGTCCAGTTCACTAACCACTGAGCTATCGCGGCTTATGGAACACATAATACATGATTATCCTGCCCAAGACTGGACCAACTAAGAATACAACTTTTGGCCAGAAGACTAAACTCTACAAGCTTTCTTGAAATAACGAGAATTTATGGAAAGTGGTAAAAGACACAACAATCACTTGTTATTTGATACGGATACAGGTTGATTATCTGCATTACTGGTGTTACATTCTCAGGGATATGTTGCTCCGGCCGAATTCAAACGTCCATGAAAATGGGCAATAATCTGACTTTTTTGTTCAATTAAGCCTTTTGTTGAAGAAGGTAATTTATGAAAGCAGGTTTTCTGGTTAAATGGGCCTTTTGCTGAAGTAGGTCTTTTGTTGAAGTAGGTCTGTTCTTGAAGTCGACCGTTTGTTGAAGTAGGTCTTTTGTTGAAGTACATCTGTTGTTGAAGTGGACCGTTTGCAGAAGTTGGTCTTTTGTTGAAGTAGGTCTGTTGTTGAAGTGGACCGTTTGCAGAAGTAGGTCTTTTGTTGAAGTAGGTCTGTTGTTGAAATGGACCGTTAGCTAAAGTAGGCCTTTTGTTGAAGTAGGTCTGTTGTTGAAGTGGACCGTTTGCAGAAGTAGGTCTTTTGTTGAAGTAGGTCTGTTGTTGAAGTAGGTTTGTTGTTGAAGTGGACCGTTTGCAGAAGTAGGTCTTTTGTTGAAGTAGGTCTGTTGTTGAAGTGGACCGTTTGCAGAAGTAGGTCTTTTGTTGAAGTAGGTCTGTTGTTGAAGTGGACCGTTTGCAGAAGTAGGTCTTTTGTTGAAGTAGGTCTGTTGTTGAAGTGGACCGTTTGCAGAAGTATGTCTTTTGTTGATGTAGGTCTGTTGTTTAAGTGGACCGTTTGCTGAAATATGTCTTTTGTTGATGTAGGTCTGTTGTTGATGTAGAACGTTTGCTGAAGTATTTCTTATGCTTAAATAAGTCTTCTTTTGAAGGAGATCTTTTGTTGAAGTAGGTTTGTTGTTGAAGTAAAACTTATGCTGAAGTAGGTCTGTTGTTGATGTAGGTCTTTTGTTGAAGTAGGTCTTTCGTTGAAGTATGTCTTTTGCTGAGGTAGGTATGTGCTGAAGTAGATATTTTGTTGAAGTAGATCTTTTATTAAAGTAGGTCTTTTGTTGAAGTATGTTGTTTTGTTCAAGTTCGTCTTTTGTTGTAGCAATTATTTTGCTGGAGTCAGAGAGTGAGACTTGGATCCGCATGTATTAAGTGAACAGACAAGGATCGTAAATGCAAATATCCGAGTGCCAGTTGAAGTAATATTTAGCACTACCTCATATTATTCATAATTCCCAAATGTCTCTTTTCAAAATTCTCGTTTCTTAATATCTCCGCATTACGCTATTCAACTAATTTGATTGGTCAATATTTTGATATTCGAATTATTATCGCCTGACTCACTGCCTTTTAATTAATTTAACACCACGTGTGATCTTCCTGCTACATTTTCTATATTTTTAAAAACATACTTTTGGTTCCCCTTATTTTTCTCTGGTTGTCATTTGTAACAACATTTTAATTTCAGCTGTCATTTCAGATTGACCACCACTAATTTCATCAGCAGCAATATGTGTATTCCCTGTCAACTGTGATTTCATTATCTTGGAACATTTTTTTTAGTGAATTTCGGTTCTTGAATTATTGTTTGTTAAAGTTACACAAGGCCAACACAAAAAGGGAGCTCCTAAAATACATCAGAAAGAAACAATCAACATTTTTCGGGCATATCATTATAGGAGGCAAGTTTTAGAGTGCTTGGTTATAGCTGGCAAAATATAGGGAAAGAGAGATCAAAGAGAGAAAGTACTGGATAGCTTGGAGTCATAGCATGGAAAACAGTCAACAACAAAACTGATACGATGCACTGTGGATAGCATATTGTGGAATGGCATGATCGTCTGTGTCAACCGGTATGGCGCGTGATGATGATGAAAGTTACACAAAATTGGTTTTTATCTTTAGATTGGATTTTTTCTTTCTTAACGTTACAAAGGAACTAGTCATATATCACGTGAATAGATTTTGAAAAGGTCTGTGTCTGTTAGGTTTTACGTTTCCTTGCCTCTAATCCCCGAGTGTTGATTATTTTGTTTTATATTTATGTTCTACATTATTCTTGTTCTCCTTCCTCTTTGTCTTTTTTTCTGTTTCTTTATGTTTTGCGGATATTTTCAGACGCTACTCTCTTAGCGCCATTAATTCTAAAGAACCGGCGATAGTTCAAGGTTACGGACACTGTGGGTCAGCGGATGTCGAAATCGATAACTTGTCGGGCTCTAACTCTTTAAAAACATCACAGAGATGCCAGGCCTAAACAGTAATAGAAAGATAATCAATAACCTAAGATATGCTGATGATACTGTACTACTAACAGAAAATCCTAAAGATCTACAACAATTACTAAATGTAATAAGCGTGACAAGCAAAATATATGGGCTAGATATGAATATTAAAAAGACTAAAACTATGACCATTAACAAAGAAAATTATCAAGACCTACAATTAAATATCAAAGTTGAAGGAATACATCTGGAGACAGTTCAGATCTACAACTACCTAGGACATACTATAACCAGTGATGGAAACTTTACAACTGAAATAAACAAAAGAATAGGTATGGCAAAAAGTAATTTTAATGCCATGAAAAATATACTAATATCAAAACAAATAACACCATGGCTAAAATAAAGAAAAGCAAAATGTTACATCTTCTCAATATTCCTATATGGTGCAGAAAGATGGACATTAGACAAGACAACAGAACAGAAAATTGAAGCCTTTGAACTGTGGATTTATAGAAGAATAAGTAGAATTGGATGGAAACAAACGAAAACAAACGATGAAGTTTTAAAACAACTAAAAATGAAAAGAGGACTACTAAACACAATTAGAACAAGATAAATGAAATTTTCGGGGGATGTTAAAAGACACAACAGCCTAATAAAAGTAATATTGGAATGGAGAATACAAGGTAAAAGAGGCAGAGGCAGACTAAGACTAACATGGAAGAGTAACATCAAACGATGGACAAGTCAACCTATGACAATCTGCACCATCAAAGCAAGAGACAGTGTAGAATGGCGCTCCACGGTAGCCAATCTTCGATGCGGAGACGGCACTCAATGGTGATGATGATGATGATGTTGGGCTCCAGACCAGGTTATCGCAGGTTAGAATACTGGTTGGGTGAAAATTTCTTTCTATCGGAAGGTAAAAAAAAATCTCATTCCGAACAACTGCACAGGTCAAGCTGCCTCTATTCTCTGATTTTATATGCCCTACCCCACCATAACCTCTCAGCAGACTCAAGGAAAGGGATAATGACGTCAAGATAGCTTTTTATTTCTATTGGCAAACAGCTTCATAACATGTATTTCTGATTGGTGCTCACTATAGCAATGTCCACTTGTCCTCTGTTTCCGGTTCAAATTCTCGTAAGTATCCTTGTATCCGCTCCCCATTGTATCATTCCATACCTCACTCTATCTTCACTCATTCAGCACTTTGTCTCTTTGTTTACTTAAATCTCTGTCTTTTGATATCCATCATTATACCTTCTACACGTGTGTACCTCTATACTCTTTCAACTTTTAAAAAGCCATCTCTTTCTTGAACTCCAAGACATCCTATCATCCCTTATGGTACACCCACAACACATTAATCACATAAACGTCCTGTCTTCATTAATCACAGCTGATTTTGATCTATTTCTGGAAGCACGACATTTTGTTTAATTTGTGTTCACTTGGAGTGAAGTTTAAAGGGAGAAATAGGGAGGAAGAAAGAAAGAGAAAGAGAGAGAGAGAGAAAGAGGGTAACCCAGATTTAGGGAGGTTGGGTGTGGGGGATGGACTAAGGCTGAGAACTGGTCTTGCAGGTATGCCACTGGGTAAAATAGCAAGAGAAACAAACGAGCATTGATAATTATGTCTTTTTTCTTTGGATTCTCTGATCTGGCTCAGAAAATGAGTGTGCGTGTGCATGAAGGCGTGTGTACTTGTAAGAAGAGAATGAGAGAGTGATTATAGCTTTTGGATGGAAAGGAAGGGGATGGAATGGGAATAAATGGAGAATGGGAGAGATTAAAACAACCATTCACAGAGAGAGAGAGATAGAGCGTGTGTGTGAGAGAGAGAGATAGAATAAGATACACAGAATAGAATAAGATATACACACTTCATAAAAGAATGTAATAGAAAGTGACAAATACATTGTGACGTGGAAGCCGCGATAGCTCAGTGGTTAGTGAACTGGACTACAAAGGACAAGAGGTAGGGTTCGATCCCAACCCACGGCTTCCGGGTTCACCCAGCCTTTAATGGGTACCTGATTTTTTTCTTGGAAAGTAAAGCCGCACGGGAGTAATACTGACCACATTACCCCATAAATCATGTGCTGAAGGTCTGTAAAATGTATGGTCACTAACACCATATTCCCCATACGCCACTTGGTGTGACGGGGGTACTTTATTTGTATTTTTTTTTTTTACATTGTGACAGATAAGTATTGAGAGCGATTGTGGGAGTGTGAGGGCTATGAAGAAATGATGACCGATACAAGCTGTGAAAACAAAACAGAGTGAGAACATGCAAGTTATCGAAAGTGGGGTTGGAAAGAATAGTGAGAGAGACACGTGTTAGGAGAAATTTCAGAGAATAGACTTATTGAGAGAGTTTTGGAGAAAAATGCTAATGTTAGAAAGATACAGAATGGAAGGGAATAAAATACTCGAGTTTGAGAGACAGAAAGAAAGAGAGAGAGAGAGAGAGAGAGTTGAAAGTGAATAGAGTAAGAAGTAAATTGTGTAAGTGAGGACAAAATAAATCCAACAATGAAGAAACTATAATCGTAGTACACATTTTCAGAGATAATGTACATATGTTCAGATTTAATGTACAAATGTTCATAGAGATAATGTATACATATTCCGATATAAGATTCACTGTTTAGAGATAATAATGTACACATAATCAAAGTGATAATGTACACATAATCAGAGTGATAATGTACACATGTCGAACTAAATCCTTGAAGTAGTTTTATGACATAAGTTCTAAGCAGAAGAAAACCTCAATGCAAAATCTATCATGCACTCACTCATGTTTACATATGCACACAGATTACAACAGACCTAGGGATATAATCACATATATGTACCACTACTTTCACACACTTTCCAAAACGTATACTGATCGTCCTCCAATCTGACGTCGAATAATAAGAATTAAAACTGAACTATGAAATAATATATTTGTCTTATTTTATATTTTAATCTACAAGAAATAATATTCGACATTTGTTTTCAACAGTAGACGATGCAAGTTTTAGTGAAGAGAAGAAAATAACGATAAAACTAGTCTATGCTATCACTAGTGACAGGTTTAAAAAAAGAACAGTTTCAATTACAGAAAAAGAAAGGACATCAAGAACAATTCATTTGGATCTACACTACTACTCATGCATGCACATTTGAATATCTCTTTATCTTAGCGCTCACACGCTCAATGGGAGTGCGCGCATAGTGTCAATAAAATACGGCAAAGCCCTAATATCTTCGACTTTCGGACCGATACATCCGTCTTCAACATGGGTAGAGTTCCTTATTTTTTTTTATTCCGGCATCGTACATTTTTAGCCTACTCTTTTAGATTTTTAACTGCCTGAAGTTCTTGTTCTTTAACGTCAGCGAGTGCACACGGGACCTGCTATTCTTCGCAGTTATCACAGATGGCTAGACATCAGATCTCACTACCTAGACACAGCATTAGTGCCACATGTCTCACCTCTAGTAAAAAAAAGTTAAAGTGCCCCGTCACGCCAAGTGCCGTATAGGGAACATGGTGTTAGTGACCATACATTTTACAGACCTTCGGCACATGATTTTTGGGGTAATGTGGTCGGTATTACGCCCGTGCCGCTTTACATTCGCAGAAAAAAATCCGGTAGTCATTAGAGGCTGGGTGAACCTGGAAGCCGTCGGTTGGGTTCGAACCCTACCTCTTGTCCTTTGTAGTCCAGTTCACTAACCACTGAGCTATCGCGGCTCCGTGGTCTTGAATGATATATATATATATATATATATATATATATATATATATATATATATATATATATATATATATATATATAATTCTGACCTATTGAAGTTAATTTTGGACAGAGACACATAAAAAAGATTAGAGGTTACAAAGATGGGGTTTCTCATACGAATGTTGAGAGTCCCATTAACAGCTAAAGAGACCAACAAAGAAATTTTCAATGACGCCAATACAGTTAGATAGCTCCTAAACATATCATAAATAAATAATAAACATTTTTCAGGAACATCACGACCAGGTGGAAGTTATAATACTGGGTACAAATAATAATACATAAATATTATTATATGGGGAACTCCCGAGGCGATAATAGGGAATAATAGAACAAAGGAGTATGTGTTAGCACTCGGAAAAATTGACAGACAAACAACAACAGAAAAAAACGAAGAACAATATATGGTCCGAAGCGGGATCGAACACGTACTCAGTGGCACCGCGCCTTGCCACGAGAAGCAGAACGCTTGGCACACTGCCACGCAGCCAACTAAAAAATTGGCTATTGTAGCAGTGTCTTACACGAAGGCGTACTCAATGACTAGAGCATAGGGTAACGATCACAGACCGGAAATAAATTGTATATTTGTACTTTTCCTATTAATGCAAGTACACCTTCGTGTAAGACACTGCTACAATAGCAAATTTTTTAGTTGGCTGCGTGGCAGTGTGCCAAGCGTTCGGCTTCTCGTGGCAAGGCGCGGTGCCACTGAGTACGGGTTCGATCCCGCTTCGGACCATATATTGTTCTTCGTTTTTTTCTATTGTTGTTTGTCTGTCAATTTTTCGGAAGTTATAATACTTGGTTACAACTGTCAAAATACAAGGGTTCATTTGCATTTTATTTTATATTGTATTTTATTTTTTATGTAATTTATATATTATGTATTTTACATTTTGTATTGTAGAAGTCGCTGACGATAAATACAGAGTATATTCGATGGTTTGGCGTCGTGACGGCAAACAGTCAACAACAGAATTGATACGATGCATTGAGAGCAGAAAATTGTGGAAGGATTTGGTCTCTTGCGTCAGCTGTTGTGGCACATGACGATACACAATATTTGCACAAAGTAAGCTTCTAACTAACAAACATTTTAATCACTTCTCGGCAACACACGAGATGATAAATAAAAATCCCAAATGGTGCAGCCGGGATTTGAACCCACAACCTCTCTGTAAAGTCGGCGTCTTTCCTCGAGACCAAACAGTCCCCATGGATGCCCGGTTTGAGAACTACTATTATGTATTCATATTAATATTTTAATGATATCGGACCACTTGTTATTGTACATCTTATCTTTATGTGCTTCATCCCCACTTTATCCAGTGCTTTATCCCCACTACCGTACATAATGTCATGGAATGGCTCAGGCGGTGACCATATTTTTCTGTGCTTCCCTTAATGGACATTTATATAGCAGTTCCTTTTTAGCCATTTAACTAGTGTCAACGAAAAATATTTATATAATTTCTGAATTTCTAAAATTGTTCACAGAACCTAATTCTCGTTGTGATGGAGAAGTGAACAAAAAGAAAGGAAAACGTCTGTCTACTTTGCCTGAGATTGATGACAATTTGTGCTGGGAAAACAAATTCGGTTGCCTCGCCGGACACTCATCACTAATGACTCCCTGTGATCTGTTAGATCTAACCACAGAGCACAAAGTACTCGTATAATTCAGTATATATTTTAATAAGATCAAAGCAAAGAAACGCACATCTTCTTCTCCTTCTTTTTCTCTTTTCAAGGATACCTAAAAGGTGTCGTGGTTTATATTATTTGTCGTTCATGAGCTGCTCGTACTGTCTGAATTAGTGATTTTCCTTTGTTGTTACATGTCTCTGTCACTGCATCTATCCATCTTCTTCTGGGTCTTCCTCTTGGTCTTTTTCCATGCATTCTCGAGAAGAACGCCCTTGATGGTGATTGATAAGGATTCATTCTGACCAGATGGCCAAACCATTTAAGTTGTTGTTGTTCTATATATTCTTGGCAGGGTTTTGTTCCTACTGTTTTTCTTATGGTTTCATTTGGTATTCTATCTCTTCTTGTGTTGTTTGTTACTTTTCTCAAGCAGCGCATCTCACATATGATTTAGAAAGGGTTCATGTTTGACTTTCATAGCACAAAGTTGGTATGAAAATGCTATTTATCATTTGTTGTTTAGCTGGCATAGAAATGTTTGGATGTCTTAGCAATGGTGAAAGCTGGTATGTGACAGCATTTGCTTTTTGTAAAAGAAATTCAATCGTTCTTGTGTTATTTCGAACGGATGTATTTGTGATTTGAAACGCACATAAATGCATCAAAATGAGAAGCTGCAGTGAAACTGAGTGAGGAGAAATGAATATATATGCAATCCATTTTTGATAATAGAAACAAGAAAAAGAGTTCTTAAATGTTATGTAGAGCCAGTCTTAACATATGGATGTAAACCATGGACAATAGGACAACAGACAAGAAAATCACTGGAGTCTGTAGAAATGTGGTTTTACAGAAGAATGTTGAGAGCTAAGACAGCTAAGAAGAGCAATTAAAACGTTCTGAAAGAGGCCAAAGCAAAAAGAGAGCTAGTTTCCAATATTAGGAAGAAACAATCATCATTTTTTAGCCATGTAATGAGAAGAGGACAGCTGGAATATATTGTTACAACTGGGAAAATTAAGGGACGAAGAGAAAGAGGGAAGCAAAGAGAAAAAATACCAGACAGCATAAGAGAATGGCTTGGCAGAAGGTCAACAACAGAAATGACAAAAAACTGTAGAGATCGAAAGTTGTGGAGAGACATGATCACCTACGCCAGTAGGTAGTCTCGGTACTTGATGATGATGATGTAAAATATATATATATATATATATATATATATATATATATATATATATAGAGAGAGAGAGAGAGAGAGAGATAAAAGAGAGAGATAGATAAAGAGAGAGAAACCCGGAATGGTGAAAGCTTCACGTAACATAAGTTCACCATAGCATAACTGATTTGTGTTGTCCACTGATTACACGAGGCTTTGACCATACCGTTTTTATCTCTCTCTATATATATATTAATTCCTTATATTTTAATACTATAGTTCATTCAGAAATTCGTGCCCGCAGAGTTTATTAATTATCTCGAAAACTGATGAATTTCTGTAATTATTTTTCGTGAAATCTTTTTTTTTCCACCTACCTTCAGTCTGATTTTTTGCCCTACTGTCAAGCATTTAGGAAAGATTTTTGCTTATTTGAGGTATATAAAAATATGATTTTCTTGCTTGTTCTAAATTTTAGGATTTTACAATACCCACATTTGTTGTAATCAACTCACCAATTAAAAAGGCTAATTTCAGGTGCACAACACAATCTTAGCGCCGTTTCGCACTCTTAAATTGTAAGACACGTGCCACTCCGAGGTTTTTTTGTGGTAATTTCATTTCCGGCTTCTTGTTAAATTGGTCCAGAGACGTATTTTGACAAAATATTTATTATTAATGAACATTCTTGTGTATGTGTGATAATGTGTAAGCTGTTGTGAAGTGACTACTTGATTTTTGAAACCATGAAGAGTGTAAAGTGTACATTCATCACTATGCAAAAGGTAACTGTGTTATTGTATATGTACTTTTGCAAGGAATCTAAAAGGGGTCGGTTATATTACAATAGCAAAAAAAACCCCAGAAAACAGAACACGGGCCGCTCTAAATATAGATAGAACGTCTTTCAATCGATGGATAGGATATACTTTTGACTCTGCATAACGACGGTCAAGCAAGGAAGTTTACCTATCTCAATGACGGAGATATAAAATCAAATGAAAAATGTTGCCCTATTCAATGTATTACGGATACGCCTTTGGTTTGCATTGTTAGAAAATTAACATAATTTACAGTAAAATCTAATGTTTAGAGCACGCGGTTTGATATTTTCTTAAAATTATTTAATAAAAAACGATTTGTACAAAATTCAGACTATCTTTGTACTCAAATGTTATATAATCTGAAAGCCGGTGAAAAAAATAAGATTTACGGAAAAAGAATTAAGAAATTCATCAAACAGTTTCCGAGATAACTAATCAACTCTGTGGGCCCGAATTTGTGAACGAACTATAGTAGTATACCTAGTGGCAAATGGATAGATAAGAAGATAGACAGACACGCGGACAGACGATGATGATGTATGAAGTATAGATGGATGGTTCAATGGATGGATAGATGGATGGATGGATAAATAGGTCAATGGATGAGTAAATGTATAGATGGGTGGGTGGATGGATGAATGAGTGGATGAATGGATGAATGGACTGAGATAATATCAACAAGAACTTGGCTACTCTCTTGTGTCAGTAATCAGTAACTAAACGAGGCACGTTTTATGAGACGAAGCGTTTTTACGTTTTATAGAAGCGAAGATTAAAAGAACAGACGGAATAGAAACAGTGTTTTACTTCACAAATGATGTACACGGATGTTCCTTTACAATGTTGTAACAATTATGAACAATAATAAATATGTTCATTACACAGCGACAGTTTGGTTCTTTGTTTTATTTCTATTGTTAGCACTAAAAGTTCTTTTACAAGAGGAAAGCAACTTTAGTATTATTTATGTTAAACAGTAAAAGAGCTTTTCGATGCTTGATTTTTAAAAGAAATATTTTAGTGTCAGGGAAATATTAGTTTGGTTCATTTCTTTTTATATGCAGGAAGTCTGCTTCGGTTTGTTTAGTCCGGTTATTTTTTTTTAAATTCGTAATCAGTATGGGTGTTACGGAGTCTTGTTTGTTGTTATTGAATCTGGTTGATCATTGTAGAGTCTGGATTGTTGTTATAGAATCTGGTTTGTTGTTATAGAATCTGGTTTGTTGTTATTGAATCTGGTTTGTTGTTATAGAATCTGGTTTGTTTTTATTGAATCTGGTTGATCTTTGTAGAGTCTGGATTGTTATTATAGAATCTGGTTTGTTGTTATTGAATCTGGTTTGTTGTTATTGAATCTGGTTTGTTGTTATTGAATCTGGTTTGTTTTTATTGAATCTGGTTGGTTGTTATTGAATCTGGTTTGTTTTTATTGAATCTGGTTTGTTTTTATTGAATCTGGTTGGTTGTTATTGAATCTGGTTTGTTTTTATTGAATCGTGTTTGTTTTTATTGAATCTGGTTGGTTGTTATTGAATCTGGTTGGTTGTTATTGAATCTGGTTTGTTTTTATTGAATCTGGTTTGTTTTTATTGAATCTGGTTGGTTGTTATTGAATCTGGTTTGTTCTTATTGAATCTGGTTTGTTGTTATTGAATCAAGTTTTTCGTTATTGAGTCTGGCTTGTTGTTATTGAATCTGGTTTGTTGTTAATGAATCTGGTTTGTTTTTATTGAATCTGGTTTGTTTTTATAGAATCTGGTTTGTTTTTATTGAATCTGGTTTGTTTTTATTGAATCAGGTTTTTCGTTATTGAATCTGGTTTGTTGTTATTGAATCTGGTTTGTTTTTATTGAATCTGGTTTGTTGTTATAGAATCTGGTTTGTTGTTATTGAATCTGGTTTGTTTTTATTGAATCCGGTTTGTTGTTTTTGAATCTGATTTGTTGTTTTTGAATCTGATTTGTTGTTTTTGAATCTGATTTGTTGTTTTCGAATCTAGTTGGTTATTATAGTCTATTTTATTTTGTAGACGTGGGTTCTGGTTATTGTGTTACAGGGTCTTGTTAATTTTCATGAGTGGAATCTAATTGGTTGTTATGGTGTCTAGTTTGATGTGACAGTTATGTGTTTGCTATTATCATCATCATCGAGTGCCTTCTCCTTAACGAAGGTTGGCTACCATGGAACGCCATTCTGCTCTGTCTCTTGCTTTGATGGTGCAAGTTGTCATATGCTGATTTGTCCATCTTTTGATGTTACTCGTCCATGTTAGTCTTGGTCTGCCTCTGCCTCTTTTACCTTGTATTTTCCTCTCCAGGATTACTTTTAGTAGGCTGTTGTGTCTTTTAACATGGCCCAAATATTCGCATTTGTCTTGTTTGAATTGTGCTTAGTAGTTCTCTTTTCATTTTTAGTTGTTTTAAGACTTCATCGTTTGTTTTCTTTTCCTTCCATCCAATTCTACCTATTCTTCTATATATCCACATTTCAAAGGCTTCAGTTCTCTGTTCTGTTTTCTTGTCTAATGTCCATGTTTCTGCACCATATAGGAATATTGAGAAGATGTAACATTTTGCTATTCTTAGTTTTAGCCCTGGTGTTATTTGTTTTGATGTTAGTATGTTCTTCATGACATTAAAATTACTTTTTGCCATTCATATTCTTTTGTTTATTTCAGTTGTACATTTTCAATCACTGATTATAGCATGCCCACGGTAGTAGTAGTTCTGAACTGTCTCCAGGTCTATTCCTTCAATTTTGATATCCACTTATGGGTTTTGAGTATTTTCTTTTTTTATGATCATAGTTTTAGTCTTTGTGATATTCATATCTAGTGTATATTTTTTGCTTGTCATGTTTATTTCATTAAGAAATTGTTGTAGATCTTTAGGATTTTCTGCTAGTAGTGCAGTATCGTCAGCATATCTTAGGTTATTGATTATCTTTCCATTTATGTTTAAGCCTGGCATCTCTATGATGTTTTTAATGATTTGCTCATTGTATAGATTAAACAAGCTTGGTGATAGGATACATCCCAGACTTACTCCTCTTTTTATATCAATGGGTGTAGAGTTCTCTTTGTTATATTTTATTATTGCTGTTTGCTCCAAGTATAGATTACATATTAGTCGTATGTCCATGTCATCTAGATGTATCTCTTTTAGGCATTCTATAAGTTGTTTGTGGTGTACTCTATCAAAAGCTTTGGTGCAGTCTATGAAGGATGCATATATTGGTTTGTTTACTCTTTGTATTTTTCGATTAATGTTCTCATGCAGAATATGGCTTCTTTTGTCCCGCTATTTTTCCTAAATCCTAATTACTGCTCATCTACCAACTGGGTTTCTAATATAGGTCTTTCTGTTAATGGCGAAAGAAAAATAGGTACACAGGAAAATTAGGGAAGAGGGAAACAGCATTTAAAAAATTGACAAGTCTCGACTTCGTAAGCTCGAATGGAAGAACGACAGACAGGGTAAGACGGAAACCAGCTATTGCAGATCTGAACACTTCCTTAAGGACACCTGAAGGCCAAGGGGGAGAAAACAATCCAGTTTTATGTCGATGGACATATTTCTAGACACAGAGATGGGTATAATTATTGACTTAGAAACAGACATCTTTATAGACGTAGACATCTTTTTAGGCATATGGACATATTTATTGGCAAAGGGACATGGCTATTTATAGGCAGAGAGACAGACATATTTACTTACATCCAGAGGGATAGAGAGATAGGTCAACATTCACAGAGGCCCAAAAATAAGCAACCTAACTCTTACAATCACATAGTAATTTGACAGCCAGTTATGATCACCCTTCTACAGTTTATAAACAATTCCAATGTCAGACTCGCAAAATGAATAAAGAGCAGATCCATTAACTTAGGAACAGGTACGAGCGCATGTCGAGGGCTAAATGTTTGCAGCTAATCTACCCAGCCAGATTCCTGTATTAAATAAATTAAAAATAAACACACTTGCAGTAATCTGATATGTTATTCTATTTTCCCAGTAGGTTTTTACAAGCAGCAGGCAGCATACATGTACATTTGCACTAGATCTCTACATTTGGAGAAGGTTCATAGTCAGTGATGGAAACGTTTTTCGTGTTTATCTTTCTGCATTCTTCGTAAAGTAAGACACACACATATTTCCTAATTACTCATTGACATAATCAATTACTCAGTAATTGAAGATGATTATATTTTCCCGTTTCTACACTAAAGATAATAATGAACAATGGTAGCTTCTGTAGATCGCTGGTTACGACCACCTCATGTTGATTGTACGATCCTACATTTATTGTTCATGTAAAAGTACTTCTTTCAATGATCACACATCGACAATACAGCCGTGAAATTTTGTACAAGGCCCCAGTTATCGCACTCTTTAATTACCTTTATTTCCTCTAACAGGGTGTAACCTGTGTAACAAATTTGACAGAACAATGATATTTGACAGAACAATGATAATTGACAGAACAGTGATATTTGACAGAACAGTGATATTTGACAGAACAATGATATTTGACAGAACAAAGATATTTGACAGAACAGTGATATTTGACAGAACAGTGATATTTGACAGAACAATGATATTTGACAGAACAATGATATTTGACAGAACAGTGATATTTGACAGAACAATGATATTTGACAGAACAGTGATATTTGACAGAACAATGATATTTGACAAAACAATTATATTTGACAGAACAGTGATATTTGACAGAACAGTGATATTTGACAGAACAGTGATATTTGACAGAACAATGATATTTGATAAAACAATGATATTTGACAGAACAATGATATTTGACAGAACAGTGATATTTGACAGAACAATGATATTTTACAGCGCTCCCAAAAATATATAATTTTGTTATTTGTTTGTCTCTCGACCCAGAAGTTTCCATTCATAATAAATATCCATTTATTTATTATTATTGCCTTTTTTCTTTCTTTTGCTCCCCTTATTCTCCTCCCAAGTCAATTCAATTGATGTCATTAACAGGGAATCCTGACTCGTGAAATTGATTTCTTTCAACCTCCACC
The DNA here is from genome assembly GCA_032433765.1 of Megaustenia siamemsis. Lineage (NCBI taxonomy): Eukaryota > Metazoa > Mollusca > Gastropoda > Stylommatophora > Ariophantidae > Megaustenia > Megaustenia siamemsis. The sequence goes on along the minus strand of JAVIAB010000051.1, from coordinate 118,533,485 downwards.
ACCGCCAGTCGTGCTAGTTAAAAGCTCAAGATGGTCACGCCATGGCAAAATGTTTCTATCATGTTATTTGTGCATATATATATATATATATATATTAATTGAGATATAATTGGCAGCATGGTGCGACAACAACAAAACTAGAAGACAAGAGAGGTCCTTTTTGTCTCCCTCAAATGAGTTCAATTTTGTAGACGATACAATGAGTAAAACTCCTGCAAGGGTGGCTTTAGTAATGGTCAAAGTGATCATGAATTTGATCGTCTGGCCTAGCAAAGTCCATTTTGCAAGGAAGTGTGAAAGGAGCGAGAATGAGTGGTATGCAGATGAAGAAAAGAGAAGACAACATCAACAAATGGATAGACCTTGACATGGCAGTCCCCAAAAAAATACTGAAGATAGAGAGAAATGGAGAAATATGACTAAGTGATACCTCACTGACCCCCAGGGTTACGGGATGATGAAGGAAAAGGAGGAGGAGGAGGAGAAGAAGAAGAAGAAGAAAAAGACGAAAAAGAAGAAGAATCCTAATCGTAAAATATCATGATTTCTTACAAATGATTTCTCCCATCAATGGATGTGTCAGTACTAAAAAAAACAATCACTGAGAGAACTTCACACACCCATCATGGCTTCGCTGTCGTCTTACTTTTGTTTTAAGGTACCTGGCTTCAGTGCATAATTAAGCAAATATCAGATTAATAAAGTATAATATATAAATCCTGTACAGTAATCAGTGTGTCCAGGATAAATAATCGCAGCCGCCCACAACGCTTTACAACGTATGTTGATATGATCTGAGTTAGAGCAAAGAGTTCGTTCTCGATAGGTTAAAGTAGAACCCTTTTTTTCTAATTCACCGATAAGTAGACTATGCATTTGAATCCTAAATGAATGAGACTGGAGCTAACTAATGACAACCTGGTAGAGAGCAGTGAAAAGTAGTCTGAGCCACACTTTGGGCACTCTGTGAAAGATGTGTCTACGGACTGCACAAAGTTGAGTAACCTTGGTATTGTCCTGCAGGATTCTCTCAGTGATCATTTTTTTAGGACTGACACATCCATTGATGGGAGAAATCATTTGTAAGAAATCAAGATATTTGACAGTTAGGCTTCTTCTTCTCCTTCTACTTCTTCTTCTTCTACTCCTTCTTCTCTTCTTCTTTTCTTATACTTCTTCTTCTGCTTCTTCCTCTTCTGCTTCTTCTTCTTCTTCTCCTCCTTCTTCTTCTTCTTCTCCTTCTTCTTCTCCTTCTTCTTCTCCTTCTTCTTCTTCTCCTTCTTCTGCTTCTTCTGCTTCTTCTGCTTCTTCTGCTTCTTCTTCTTCTTCTTCTCCTTCTTCTTCTTCTTCTTCTCCTTCTTCTTCTTCTTCTTCTTCTCCTTCTTCTTCTTCTTCTTCTCCTTCTTCTTCTTCTCCTCCTCCTTGTTTTCATCATCCCATAACACTGGTGGTCAGTAAGGCATCACTTAGTCAACTTTTTCCATTTCTCTCTATCTTCAGTATTTTTTTGGAGACTGTCTTGTCAAGGTCTATCCATTCTTTTATGTTATCTTTCCTTTTCTCTTACTGCATACCCCTCTTTCACACTTTCTAGCAGAATGAACTTTGCTAGGCCAGACTAGCAAATTCGTGATTACTTTGATCATTGATAAAAGTCTGAGTCACATACTGAGCACTTTGTGAAGGATGTGTCTACGGACTGCACGAGGTAAAGTACCCTTGTTACTATCCTGTAGAATTCCACACAGCGTACCGGTCAATGAAAGCTTTGTTAATAGTAGTTGTAGCAGTAGTAGGTGTAGTAGTGGTAGTTGTTGTAGTGGTAGTTGTAGTAGTAGTAGTTAGTAGAAGTAGTTGTAGTAGTAGTTGTTGTAGCAGTAGTATTAGTAGTAGTTGTAATAGTAATAGTAGTTGTAGTAGATGTAGTAGTAGTTGTTGTAGTAGTAGTAGTTGTTGTAGCAGTAGTATTAGTAGTAGTTGTTGTAGTAGTAGTTGTAGTAGTAGTAGTAGATGTAGTAGTAGTTGTTGTAGTAGTAGTTGTAGCATAAGTTGTAGTAGTAGCAGTGATATTAGTAGTAGTAGATGTAGTAGTAGTTGTTTAGTAGTTGTAGTAGTAGTTGTTGTAGCAGTAGTATTAGTAGTAGTTGTTGTAGTATAAGTTGTAGTAGTAGTGATATTAGTAGTAGTAGGTGTAGTAGTAGTTGTTGTAGTAGTGGTATTTGCATTAATAATAGTAGTAGTAGTAGTAGATGTAGCAGTAGTTGTTTAGTAGTTGTAGTAGTAGTTGTTGTAGCAGTAGTATTAGTAGTAGTTGTTGTAGTATAAGTTGTAGTAGTAGTGATATTAGTAGTAGTAGGTGTAGTAGTAGTTGTTGTAGTTGTAGTAGTGGTATTTGTATTAGTAATTGTAGTAGTAGTAGTAGATGTAGCAGTAGTTATTGTAGTAGTAGTTGTAGTAGTAGTTGTAGTAGTAGTTGTAGTAGTAGTTGTAGTAGTAGTAGTAGTTGTAGTAGTAGATGTAGTAGTAGTTGTAGTAGTAGTAGTAGTAGTTGTAGTAGTAGTAGTAGTAGTTGTAGTAGTAGATGTAGTAGTAGTTGTAGTAGTAGTAGTAGTTGTAGTAGTAGATGTAGTAGTAGTAGATGTAGCAGTAGTAGTAGTAGTAGTTGTAGTAGTAGATGTAGTAGTAGTAGATGTAGTAGTAGTTGTAGTAGTAGATGTAGTAGTAGTTGTAGTAGTAGATGTAGTAGTAGTAGATGTAGTAGTAGTAGATGTAGTAGTAGATGTAGTAGTAGTTGTAGTAGTAGATGTAGTAGTAGAAGTAGTAGTAGTAGTAGATGTAGTAGTAGTTGTAGTAGTAGATGTAGTAGTAGTAGATGTAGTAGTAGTAGATGTAGTAGTAGTAGTTGTAGTAGTAGATGTAGTAGTAGTAGATGTAGTAGTAGTTGTAGTAGTAGATGTAGTAGTAGAAGTAGTAGTAGTAGTAGATGTAGTAGTAGTTGTAGTAGTAGATGTAGTAGTAGTAGATGTAGTAGTAGTTGTAGTAGTAGATGTAGTAGTAGTAGATGTAGTAGTAGTAGATGTAGTAGTAGTAGATGTAGTAGTAGTTGTAGTAGTAGCAATAGTTGCAGTAGTAGTTGTAGTAGTAGCAATAGTTGCAGTAGTAGTTGTAGTAGTAGTTATAGTAGTAGTAGTAGTTGTAGTTTTTGTAGTAGAAGCAGTTGTAGTAGTAGTGTTTGTATTAGTAGTAGTAATAGTAGTAGTGATATTAGTTGTAGTAGGTAAAATAGTAGTAGTTTTTGTAGTAGTAGTGGTAGTTGTTGTAGTAGTAGTAGTTGTATTACTAGTTGTAGTAGTTGAGGTAGTAGTTATAGTAGTAGTAGTAGCAATAGTTGCAGTAGTAGTTGTAGTAGTAGCAATAGTTGCAGTAGTAGTTGTAGTAGTAGCAATAGTTGCAGTAGTAGTTGTAGTAGTAGTTATAGTAGTAGTAGTAGTTGTAGTTTTTGTAGTAGAAGCAGTTGTAGTAGTAGTGTTTGTATTAGTAGTAGTAATAGTAGTTATAGTAGTTGTAGTAGTAGTAGTAGATGTAGTAGTAGTTGTTGTAGTAGTAGTTGTAGTAGTAGTTGTAATAGTTGTAGTGATATTAGTAGTGGTAGGTAAAATAGTAGTAGTTTTTGTAGTAGTAGTGGTAGTTGTAGTAGTAGTAGTAGTTGTATTAGTAGTTGTAGTAGTTGTAGTAGTAGTTATAGTAGTAGTAGCAATAGTTGCAGTAGTAGTTGTAGTAGTAGTTATAGTAGTAGTAGTAGTAGTAGTAGTTTTAGTAATTGTAGTAGTTGTAGTTTTTGTAGTAGAAGCAGTTGTAGTAGTAGTGTTTGTAGTAGTAGTAGTAATAGTAGTTATAGTAGTAGTAGTAGTAGTAGTAGTAGTAGATGTAGTAATAGTAGTAGTAGTTGTAGTACATGTAGTAGTAGTAGTAGATGTAGTTGATGTAGTAGTAGTAGTAGTAGTAGTAGTTGTAGATGTAGTAGTAGTAGTTGTAGTAGTAGTATTTGTAGGGTTGTAGTAGTAGTTGTTATTGTAGTAGTTGTTGTTATTGTAGTTGTAGTAGTAGTGTCCTTATTGTTGTTGTACTAGAATAAAAAGAAGTTGAGAATATTCTTTTTTTCAAAAATAAAAAGCTAGACCTATATAATATAAATACTTTTCCCCAGACACAACTGATTAAATATGGAAATTATCGACACTCACTCTAGATTGTCTCTCCTGATTCTCATGCTCAAAACGTAACGCATTACTTTGAATTTATCTCGTCCTCACATAAGTAGAATGCAGTTGTTGCCCTTGCTATAACAAGTTTGTCTCAACTACATACATTTTTGAAGGATTTTTTATTTTGGCACAAGTCTGGTGGTTTAATCTTTATTGTTTTCACATCTTGAAGTATTTAACATCTTCTTCGTGCATAGTTGTTCTTATGGATAGGGTTTATGCGTCAACCCTATGAGGTGGGGAAACTATTAGATATATATATATATATATATATATATATATATATATATATATATATATATATATATATATATGTTAGGAAGAAACAATCATCATTTCTTGGGCCATGTAATGAGAAGGGAACGGCTGGAATATATTGTAACAACTGGAAAAATCGAGGGATGAAGAGACAGAGGCAAGCAAAGAGAATGAATACTGGACAGTTTAAGAGAATGGCTTGGCAGAAGATCAACATACACGACAATTATAAATAACTGTCGAGATCGAAAGTTGTGGAGAGACATGATTACCTACGCCAGCAGACACGGCACTTGATGATGATAAGTATATATATATATATATATATATATATATATATATATATATATATATATATATAGTTATATTTTATTATATAATTATATATTTTATATTTTTGATATTTTCGTTTTAATGTTTAAAATAAAATGCATAATAATTAGATAGCCATTGACTGTAGGAATCCAAAAGATACTTCATTCATCGCTGTACATCAATAAAATAAAAAAAACGTATCAATGTTTTTTTAATGATTTGTTCTGGTAAAGAGGCTTTATTAAATGATAACGTATACTAGACAGTCGCATAGGTAGAAAGTGTTCAACACTAAAACTATTTCCGTACGTTTCGACGCACCATGCATCATGTACGTTTAGCCACACAGTGCGTCACTCTCAATTTGATTAGTGTAAACTGTCATCAAAGCATGTTCTTTTTATGCCTTGTATCATCTTGGTATTGGTAAAATATAATTCCTTGTTTAATTAACCAAATATGAATATATAATATATTAAGTGTTAGATAAATATAAACATGTAGATTAATATTTAAAAACATGAAAATTTGTGTTTCTGAAATCTCTATCGCTAAATTGATAAAACGTTCCGTACTGAAAGAGTTAAAGAAATAAAAAAATTGTTAGTTCACTTTATAAACTGGGGTGCCGAGACTAATAAGAACTATCATGTTCTGGAATACACACACAAGTAGTAAGCGAAGTGGGCTAAGATTGCGAAGCGGTATGATCTATTAAAGGACATATAGGAGTAAGGGGGTCTGTATAAGGACCTTCTGTAGAAGGGGATCAGCTGAGTAAGTCATGAGTAAGTTGAATTTGATCACTGTAGATCTGATAACTATGCAGAGTTAGACATTGATAGCGGTAATGATGAATGCTATCATAGTTCATTTCTATTAAATTGTGCTCAGTCTTTTTGGCTTGTGAACGAACTTATCTTACATTATTTAGGGCACATCAACTCATTTGTGACTACTTGTGAATATCAGTGGTAGACGCTGTTGTAGCGTGGTAGATTCACAAACCTACGGAGCCACGTTCAAACTATATTTGGAGTGATCAGTTTGTTTTCAGTGATTTCGGATATCAAAAAAGGTAAAATTGAATGCTCAGTCATGTCGGAGATGAACGTTATCAAGGTAGATTATATTGGATACTAAGTTCTATTGGGAATGGACAACATAAAGGTAGATAGGATCGAATATTTAGTTCTTTCGGAGAACGGCGATATCAAGGTAGGTATAATATAATATTTAGTTCTTATTGGGGTGGAAGTTATCAAGGTAGATAACGTTGCATGCGTAGTCCTATCGGAGATGGAATTATCAATGTAGATATTATCGGATGCTCGATCCTAACGGAATTGGACGTCAGCAAGGTAGATAACATCGGATGTAATGAGGCTACAGATGTAAGCACGTGAATAACTGTGCTGGGGAAATAACTGAAGATTATAAGTTGGGTGGGGGAGAATTATAGCGAATTAGCTATAGCCAGATAGAACAGGGGTCAAATCAACGGGTCAAGGCTGTCGCGTGGTAAGTTTCTTTTGTGACAAGAAGACGGATATAAAGGGGGGAGCTTCCTATCTTCACAGACAGACAACAGCCAGCAGTCTCAGCCAGAGAGGGCAGCGACGATCTCAGAGAAAGACGCTTGTCATCAGGTTAGTAGCTTATTTGATTATAAAGATAGTTTGCAATGTAGTAATTTAATAAGAACATCTTTACAGAAAACAGTGAGAGTAAACTAAATATAATTATTTGACCCACCACGGATAGTGAACAAACTCATAATGTTCGACTAAGGATAATTAAGATCAAGATTGACACCAATCTCTAGTGATAGGAAGGTTTTGTTCAAGAAATGGTTTATTGTAATGTGTCCATTCACTATGACTTTTACACCATCCTCATGCAGTAAATAAACAGAGAGAACCCTTGATGAGATGGACCTCCTGTGTTATGTAGTATTCTTACCCCTCGAAAGTTTCCTTCCACCATATACATGTCATACCTCGTGATGTTGTGGTCCAATGTTATAAGTAAAAAGTAAAGTAAAGTTGTCCCGTCACGCCAAGTGGCGTATAGGGAATTGAGTTATTGAGTTATTTGCGGGTCATCATCATTGCACTCCGAACATGTCCATAGGTGCTCAGATCCCCTCCTCAGCAATTCCCTCAGTGTCCAGCGACTGACGACTCCAGTTCTATGTTGGTTGATAAGTCTTCTTACACGGCCACCAAGTTTCTCATTTCTGGCTGTGCCCATCTTAACTCCCATTTCCATCATCCGAAAAAGCAACGTTGATCTGTGTTTGTCGAAGTCCCGTGCTCTTCCCACATCTCGGAGTGCATTGATGATGTCCGCCCGATCCATCGGTTGCCCGTCCTCAACGACAGCGCAGCTAGCCAACCTGTCCGCTCTCTCATTTCCCCGCACTCCCGCATGTCCAGGGACATAGACAAAGGTGACCTTACGTATTTTGGATTTCTGCAACGACTCTACCCATTGCATGCGTACAAAGCCCGCCTCCACTTTTTTTATCATGCTCATCGAATCACTCAGTATACATGCGTGGTTGAAGTCTTGTGACTCTAACCATTTGAATGCCTTGGTCACTGCCATCACCTCCATTGTCATGCTACTCGTGGTCATGGCGTATGCACCACTGTCTTCCTTGGCTATTCTGCCTGCCGAGTGTGCTGTAAATGCCCATGCACTTCTTTCGTGTCGTCTTACAGATCCGTCTGTATAGATGACTGCATCTTTCTCATCGGTGTTATCGCAGATGAGACCGTTGACCTCAGCATTAACCACGACCGGGTTCTGTTCCCTACTTTTCCTGTCGAGTGTGACAATACACGAGAAAGTCTCCTTGAATGACGTAGGCACCGGTATCCACTCCTCACCAACGCTGAGATTGGTAAGCCCACAGACCTGTTTGATGACATCTTCTGCTCGGCCCACCCATGATTTGCCTCTTTTTAGCCTGGTACCTTTCTCTGTGTTGAGCACGTGGTGCAATGGATGCTCTGTATCTGTACTAATCTTCAGGTATGCTCGTGCTCTCCAGATCTTGATTCTGTGATCCATGGTTGGAAAGTCAAGAAGATACCTCATTGCCACACAGGGAGTGTCCCTCGTACATCCCAGGATAATGCGCATGGCTTCATTTTGTATTTTCTCCAGCCTATCAATTTGAGTCGTACTGACAGTAAGAATTGCCAGGGCATACTCGATTGGTGCAAGGACTAATCCCTGGAACAGAAGAGTAAGTAGCCTCTGCTCGATGTTGGCAGCTTGATGACCTTCAAGGCGGCTAAGCCTTTGCGGGATTTTGTTATCACGTGGTCGACGTGGTCCCGAAAACACAGGCTGCGATCAAACTTTACTCTGCCCTGAAATTAATTGAACTTTACCGAGCCCTGTAAGCTGAATACTGGTCCTATGGAGACTTGGTAAATACAAAAAAAAGCACTAAATAATTCCGCAAGAAGCGAGATTTACTGACGCAACTCATCTCTCCACAAATTTTGCTGAGAAAAAATCACAGAAGGAAGAAAAATAAGCAGCAACAGAATAATAAGACAAGAAGATTTTCCTGTGTCCTGTAAATGTCCACAGGTGACAGTGTTTTATGAAGCGAACTTTAATATTTGGGGAAAATTACTGCCGTTAGTGAAGCTATTTAACTTGACAAATTTGAAACATTTATAAATGATCACAAAGAACGGTTGATTGACCTGTCGTTGTACAAGTGGCGTGGTTTACATTCTTGTTTCAGTCTAGCTATCTTTTGTTCGCCTGAAGTTTTGTAGATATGTGCAATGTCATTTCTTGCTTAAATCTTTTGTTCGCCTGAAGTTTTGTAGATATGTGCAATGTCATTTCGTGCTTAAATCTTTTGTTCGCCTGAAGTTTTGTAGATATGTGCAATGTCATTTCGTGCTTAAATCTTTTGTTCGCCTGAAGTTTTGTAGATATGTGCAATGTCATTTCTTGCTTAAATCTTTTGTTCGCCTGAAGTTTTGTAGATATGTGCAAAGTCATTTCTTGCTTAAATCTTTTGTTCGCCTGAAGTTTTGTAGATATGTGCAATGTCATTTCTTGCTTAAATCTTTTGTTCGCCTGAAGTTTTGTAGATATGTGCAATGTCATTTCTTGCTTAAATCTTTTGTTCGCCTGAAGTTTTGTAGATATGTGCAATGTCATTTCTTGCTTAAATCTTTTGTTCGCCTGAAGTTTTGTAGATATGTGCAATGTCATTTCGTGCTTAAATGTGTCTGTTTCTTGTAATTCTTGCAGAAGCCTTTCTAGTTTTGCATGTAGTGTTGTATCTGTGCAACGATGGGTTTTCCTCAGTGTACATTCTTGACACATTACCCCAAAAAATCATGTGCTGAAGGTCTGTAAAATATAGGGTCACTAACACCATATTTCCCTATACGCCACTTGGCGTGACGGGGGGTACTTTACTTACTTACTACATTCTTGAAGTACGTGTTCAGCAGTCTTGAGCGCTTTCCACATACACTTGTGGTTGAGGTGCCAATCTTGAATTTTGTGTAGGTATGACTATGACTACTTTTGTCAGGTCGGGTAATTTTACCTGCTACTGTATGCAGTAAACAGTACAACCTGTGGCTGCCCTGCTGCCTTGCAGGTAAGCTCGGGAGAGTAAAAGGCTATGAGAGGGTACCCCGAAGTAAAACAACCCCGCTGCCTTGTTGTTGAGAAATTTAGTCAAAGGCTAGCGAGCCAACCGTAAACAAACCGACGGAAGGCAACAGAAAACCACCGTCGTAACTTCTTTATACAATCATGAATCGCCACAACAATAGAAATAACGACAAGTGGAACATTATTAAAAGAGGTAAATGAATTTAAATATTTGGGAACATTGTTAACCTCAGACGGAAGATGTACAAAAGAGGTGAGATGCAGAACGGCTCAGGCAAAAGCAGCTTTCCAAAAAATGAGGAAGATGCTATGCAATCCATTTTTGACAATAGAAACAAGAAAAATAGTTCTTAAATGTTACGTAGAGCCAGTCTTAACATATGGACGCGAATCATGGACAATAGGACAACACACAAGAAAATTACTGGAGTCTGTAGAAATGTGGTTTTACAGAAGAATGTTGAGAGTACCATGAACAGCTAAGAAGATTAATGAAGATGTTATGAGAAAGGTCAAAGCAAAAATAGAGCTAATTTTCAATATTAGGAAGAAACAATCATCATTTATTGGCCATGTAATGAGAAGAGAACAACTGGAATATATTGTAACAACAGAAAAAATTGAGGGACGAAGAGATAGAGGGAAGCAAAGAGAAAAAATACCAGACAGCTTAATAGAATGGCTTGGCAGAAGGTCAACAACAGAAATGATAAATAGCTGCCGAGATCGAAAGTTGTGGAGGGACATGATCACCTACGCCAGCAGGCCCGTTACTTGATGATGATGATGAGCATTGAAGTCGATTGTGTCCTTTATAATGAAAGCATGTTCCCATCTATTCAAATTATGATTATGGCGTCCTGATATGGAGCTTGGGGTCTTCTGCTTGACTTGTTTATCTGTTTTTTACTGATGGTATGTAACTGGTGCATCTGGTCGTTTCCCTACTGTACCCTCCTTTGCCAGCTGGTCTGCCTTCTCTTTTCCTGATATTCCATAGCGTGGTGGGTTCCACCACAGGTCGATCTTGTAATGCCTGAAGAGTTTAGTCAAAAATGTCTGCAGATGTGGTAATTTTCTAGATCGTAGTGTCTGGAATTTGTGGACCAATTTTACTGTTCTGCAATTTTTCTATTGCCAAATTTATCGCTTGGATTTCTGTATCATGATTGTGACAGTATTTCCCTATGTATGATCTGCTCCTGCATTCTTTACTGCTCTTTGTGCAGAAGATCATATGTGTATTCTTCATCCAAGAAACTGAGAGTGATTGTTTTACGCTGTACTCTATTCTATTCATCACTGTCATATATTACTTTCACTTCAGTCTGCATTTATATCGGCAATCCGGATTTCTTTGTCCGGGGGAAAAGGTGGGGGGTGGGAGGGTATATTCTGGTATTTTAGTGGATCCTTTATTAAATGTCTCTGCCCGCATGCGAATTTGTCTGCAAGTATCATCATTTTTATGTCCCTGCATTCTCTCAATGCTGATATACTTCACGATTTCTCCGTGTTAGTGTTGCTGTTTATTATTTTGATCTATTTAATTATTTGGGAACTTTGTTAACCTCAGACGGAAGATGTACAAAAGAGGTCAGATGCAGAATTGCTCAGGCAAAAGCAGCTTTCCAAAAAAAATGAGGAAGATACTATGCAATCCATTTTTGACAATCGAAACAAGAAAACGAGTTATTAAATGTTATGTAGAGTCAGTCTTAACATATGGATGTGAATCATGGACAATAGGACAATAAACAAGAAAATCACTGGAGTCTATAAAAATGTGGTTTTACAGAAGAATGTTGAGAATATCATGTACAGTTAAGAAGAGTAATGACAACGTTCTGAAAGAGGTCAAAGCAAAAAGAGAGCTAATTTCCAATATTAGTAAGAAACAATCATCATTTTTTGGCCATGTAATGAGAAGAGACCAAATGGAATATATTGTAACAACTGGGAAAATTCAGAGACGAAGAGAATGAGGAAAGGAAATAGAATAGATACCAGACATCTTAAGATAATGGCTTGGCAGAAGGCCAACAACAGAAATGATAAACAACTGTCGAGATCGAAAATTGTGGAGAAACATTATCACCTACGCCAGCAGGCCCAGTACTTGATAATGATGATATAGATCCTACGATGGCCCGAAGTGCTTGTCTTTATAATTTATCCAGCTCTTGTAGTGTGATGTTTGATCACCATGCAGGTGATCCATATTTTAGTTGTGGGTGTATACTCTGTTGATAAACGTTCTAGTATTTTCCCACTGATCCCATGTGATTTCACCCAGCTTTCTTAGAATAGTAAACTACCTGGTAGCTTTAAGGATTACCTTATTTAAATGCTGCTTCCAAGACTGTTTATTTACAAATTGTTTCAGTCAAAATGTTTTCTCTTTCCTCCTTCTTCTTCTTCTTTTCTCTTTCTCTGATACCTAAAAGGTGTCGTGGTTTATATCATTTGTCGCTCTTGTGCTGCTCGAATTGTCTGAATTAGTGATTTTCCTTTGTTGTTACATGTCTCTGTCACTGCATCTATCCATCTTCTTCTGGGTCTTCCTCTAGGTCTTTTTCCATGCATTCTCGAGAAGAACGCCCTTGATGGTGATTGGTGAGGATTCATTCTGACCAGGTGGCCAAACCATTTAAGTTGTTGTTGTTCTATATATTCTTGGCAGTGGTTTTGTTCCTACCATTTTTCTTATGGTTTCATTTGGTATTCTATCTCTTCTTGTGTTGTTTGTTACTTTTCTCAAGCATCGCACCTCACATGTATTGATCTTTCTTAAATGTGATTTAGAAAGGGTCCATGTTTGACTTTCATAGTACAAAGTTGGTATGAAGATGCTATTTATCATTTGTTGTTTAGCTGGCATAGAAATGTTTGGATGTCTTAGCAGTGGTGAAAGCTGGTATGTGACAGCATTTGCTTTTTGTATTCTCATGTCAATTTCTCTGTCTAGTTTTCCATCTTCTGTGAACATTGTGCCTAAATACTTGAATTCCTCTACTTGTTTTATTTTTTTGTCTTTGATCTTGATGTTTAATGTCTCTTTCCTTTCCAGTGTAAAATAAAAATTCGGACCTGGTTCTTCCGACGATTGCACTTGGGGATGCAGCCTGTATCCGCCATTCCCACAGAAATTTCCTCCGCAAAGTTAAGAAAATATGAGAATTGCCGTAAAATATAAGGTGACCAGACGTCCGATTTTTCCGGGACAGTTCCGATTTTTTACTGTTTTTTTTTCAACCTTTGTCCCTGATTTGTTACTGTCCTGAATTTGTCACGATTTTGGTCGATTTTTTAGCTTTTGTCCCGGATTTGTTTAATATACACAAACGTTAGGGACACAAACGTTTACCAATATTGTAAACGTCTCTTCCACTTAAAAATAGACATTATTCCGTTGTTGTGTAGAAAATGTTTAATAAGTTGAACTGGCTGTTGATTTGGCGAAAAAAGTAACAGTAAAATGTGCTCCAAGTTTTAAATCTTGTAGACTGGAAACTGAAACTCAATAACGTTTAATTCAACAACTCCTGATAACGTTTTGTAAGCCTATATTGTTAGGTGTTTTAATTAGTTTTAAACTATGTATATTATTCACTTGAAAAAGACGGAAGAAATGTCATTTTATTGATGGAAAATTTAAATCAAATTAACCCGTCCCGGTTTAGGGTTTCAAAAATATGGCCACCTTATAAAATATAGTTTACACTCCAACACTGGGCAACTAGAATGTACAAGTACATTGCAGATGGGAATTTTAATGAAAAATAAGATGATACAAGATAGAAAACGTGACGTGATTTTAAATATAACAAAAATTATGTCAATTTTTTTAAAATAACGTCCATAATATAATAATAAACCATGTAATAAAATGCGTACACAAAGACGGATTTTATTTCAAACCAAGAAGGATAAATACATTCGGCTTCAAAATGCGCACAATTTAGCGCCCCTAGTTGCAGAATGTTGATGTATAACAAAAATACCAGATTATACTTAATGAACTCAACTTTGGCAAGCAGGAAAACCTTCTAGCTGTTGTGATACATTTTGCGAACTGTTATGCAGAGTTCGTTCTTCTACTGTTCATTATCATGTGTGAATTGTACCATCTTGAGCTGGCTCAGAATTTGATAAGTTTTGCCATGCACGTCGTTTCCAGGTGTAATAACGATTGATTTTAAATACGTTTTGCTGTATGATGTATTCCCCAGATTTTAAATATATGTTGCTGTATGACGTTTTCTCTAGATTTTAAACATGTATTGTTGTCTTATGTATTCTCCATATTTTAAATATGTGTTGCTGTATGTATTCTCCATATTTTAAATGTGTTGCTGTATGTATTAATCATATTTTAAATATGTTTTGCTGTATGTATTGTCCATATTTTAAATATGTGTTGATTTGTGTTTTCTCAATTATAAAAAAAGAAATCTTGCATAATAAATACACTAAAACACACAAATAAATAAACACACTGACAGAGAAAGACGGTTAGAGTCGAGCTATATCCAAGTGTAGCGATGTCATTATTTTTTATATTTTGACTAAAGCCTTTTCATGTCTCATTTTGTATCCTCTTCAGCTTTGCAACGTGACGGGTGAAGCGAAACATCTTTGATGGCCCTCTTTGGTAAGCTTCGCACATTGTGCATTGTCTGACGTCAGGTATTGCTTTCATGCATCCCATGGGAGGTCTTCTTCTTCTTCTGTTGTCGCATATGTTTGTTGTTGCGTGTGGAATTATGTTTACCAATAATTACATTACTTGTCCAAACCATTTCATTTGTTATCTCTCAATGTAGCAAAGGACTGTTACTACTTCTTCTCTTTTATAATTTCATCATTTCTTATCTCGCAGAGTATATGCCACGTTAATGTAATTTTCGAAGACGTCTCAATTTAGTTGTTGTGATCTTATGCTTATGTTTTTACTTACATCAATGTAACATGTTTGGCACTGGCAGCATGGAGTTGGCAGGAATGCTGTGTTATTTGTGGATTCCTGGCCGTACTATACCACCACGTGCACAAGGACCAGGATCCACCTCGGATTTTCTCAAAACTTTTGAAAGGGAAAAAGGTGAAAGAAAGGGGAGGGGGTTGGAAAAAGATAATTGGGGGGGGGGAGGATATCGGAGTACCTATAGGTTTGTCTAGTATGTAATAATGATGATCCTAACTCACACAAACCCTGTTATATATTGCTCTTTTTTGTATCCAAAGTCACATGTTTATTTTCACAAAGATGTGGTCTGCCAATTATTTTATTTGCATTTATTCTCAGTTTCGTTACAGACTTTCCTATGACCTGGCACAATACTTTCTAAATAATTGAACTCATCTTGCTTATCTCAAGCATACTAAGTGCATCAAAATAAGACAAAGTATCACACAATGAAGTGTGTATTGTATAGTGTTGGGGTAACAAGTACGAGTTCATTAACTTCCAGCAATATTTTTAATGATGGCTAAGTCACCTGTTCCGCATTATAGGATTTTCAAATACATCCAGTATGGTGAAGGAGAGAAAGAGACGTTGTAAAAAAAAAAAAGACAAAAGAAGACCCATTCGACGCTTCAATTGCGCCTGTAAAAGTGACATGATACTTCTTGGTGTAAACATAACTGATTGGTAATAACAATACAGGTCTAGCTAGAAATAGAATGATTCGGATAGCATACAAATTCAAATAGACGAAGATTGTTGACTCCAGACAGTCGCAAGGTTGAAAAAGCAAGCTGAAACAAGACCAGTAATAAAGAAGACAGAGGAAGCTGAAAAAAGAACAGTAACAAAGAATTAAAAACAAGCTGAAACTAGACCAGTAATAAAGAAGACAAAGGAGGCTGAAAAAAGAACAGTAACAAAGAATTAAATACAAGCTAAAATTAGAACAGTAATAAAGAAGACAGAAGAAGCTGAAAAAAGAACAGTAACAAAGAATTAAAAACAAGTTGAAACTAGAACAGTAATAAAGAAGACAAAGGAAGCTGAAAAAATAACAGTAACAAAGAATTACAAATAAGCTGAAACTAGAACAGAGGTAAAGAAGACAAAACAAGGCCAATCAATAATAGTACAAGCAGAAACAAGAACATGAATAAAGAAGACAAAGCAATCTCAAAGAAGAACAGTAATAAAAAAAGAAAAAAAACAAGTTGAAACAATAACAATAATAAAGAATAAAAAAGCAAGTTGAAATAAGAACAGAAACAAAGAAAAAATAGTATAAAAAAATATTCTTACTTTAAATGTTATCTCCAAGACAGAGTTATACTACTTAATTCGGTCTTGGTTTTCGGAGATAATCTCAGATTGTATCATTTCTGTCTTTGTTCATGATCTCTTTTTTCAGTGTTAATCTTCTGTTTAGCTTTTAGAAGCTCGATTCAATTCATCTATACCTTGTTGTCGTGTCGTGAACTTATCACCTGCCAATCAATAAAGAAAAGCTCTGTGAGTTCTCCACTCAGATTTGCAGATTTACATGTGTGATAACGGGGTTGAAATTGTACAATTGTGCAAAAGATTGTGTAAGAAAATGATCACCTACGCCAACCGGTATGGAACATGATGATGATGATGACTGATTTATCATGAATGCTTGCTACCAGCCGTCTGTCAAGACGCCAAAGGCCATATATATATCAATCATCATCGTTATCATTATCATGCGCCATGCGGGTTGGCGCAGGGATCATGTCGTTCCACAACCGTGTATCTACCTTGCGTGGTGTCAGTTCTATTGTTGACTGTTTTCCATCCCATGACACCAAACAACCCAGTATTTTCTCTCTTTGTCGTCCACGATCTCTATTTCCCTGTATTTTGCCAGGTATAACCAAATATTCCAACTTTCATCTTCTCATGATGTGCCCGAAAAATGATTATTTCTTTCTGATGTTTCTTAGGAGCTCTCTTTTTGATTGGCTTCTTTGAGAATTTACTCGTTGGTCTTCATATATATATATGAAAAATGTGTCAAGTCCAAGAATAAAATCAATAATCATCATCAACGGACGTCGAACAAAGCCAAAAGTATTCAGATCATTTCTTCCTTCACAGCTTTTATCTGCCAAAGTCTGAGGCTGTAGAGGACTCAAAACTAAAACCTTGAACTTCCCTCGATACCCGAGAGAA
Organism: Megaustenia siamemsis; assembly: GCA_032433765.1. Taxonomy (NCBI): domain Eukaryota; kingdom Metazoa; phylum Mollusca; class Gastropoda; order Stylommatophora; family Ariophantidae; genus Megaustenia; species Megaustenia siamemsis. The sequence continues at coordinate 118,516,817 of JAVIAB010000051.1, read as the reverse complement.
TTTAAGAACTTTAACAAATCATGACCATGTAATCATCTGCGTACTCAGAAAGAAATCCGAATATCTAGTTTTACACTACTTCCCTCATATGTGTGTGTGTGCATGCGTCGTGTGTGTGTATGTGTGCGTGTTGATAAATGTTGATAAACAGTCTCTAACTTGGTTTGTTCTCAGTGATTCGGTTTACATTTATTAATACTTGCTATATGTTGTTATTTGTTATTAACAAAATTATTTTAAGGAATTGTGCCATCACGTGTGATAAAGTGGTGACGACTGCAATTATTCTTTGTTATTAGACAGCGGTTAATGACTGGTCAGCACTCTTTATCAGTGACGGGTCATTCAACTCTACACACATGAATCACTGGGTCAGAGCTGTATACTTAAACAAGTAGGCTGGCAGAATAATTGATCTTCGATGAGCTGATCACGACATAACAGTATATCGTTGCTGAACTTTCCAGTCCGTAATCAGGATATCTAATGAAGTGTGGATTTGTTGCTGTTATGTGATTGTGAGATCTGGTGATATAGAAGACCTAGTATTACACAAACTCTTGTAGTAATTAATTGTTCATCAAGAGCACACTGCCCTGCCTGTATAAAGAAAGTAGGTATAGCGCTCTGGCGTAAATAAGAACAGTACCAGGAAGTTAACGAAGAAATGTGTAATCATATTGAAAAGCAATTGTCAAGGTGTATGTAAGAAGTGGCTGGTAAATACTCAAAGCTTAGTGGTACATGATGATAATTCCTGTACTTGATCGTATAATTTAAACACCTTTCTTCTTTAGTTATCGTGCTATCTTTCGGGTTACAGATATCGTGTTTTATACGAGGTCTGATTGTTCTATTCATTATGATTAGTGGCAGCTCTTAATTGTGATTCACTGTACTATATGAGTCAGTGTTGACATTACTCACTGAGTGCGCGCAGAGTCATCGACAAGATGAAAGTTACCGAGATATCATTGAAGCGGAAAATGAGCCATACATATGCAAATATGCTCATCTACTTTCGGAGAAAGACACAAATATAATAAGATCATATCGTGCGGGTCCATTGTAAAGCTGCGTAAATCGTGGCGAAATAAATATAAAATTGTATAAAACAGGCTTTACTAAAATGAATACAATATATTTGTCATGGCAAAGAAAATGCTTATAAATGCATACAAATGCTAAGTTGCAGTGCATGTGCGTACACACACGTGAAAATGTGCGCATACAGCATACATACCCAGAAGTGTTTCACAACTAGGACCGTGTGCATACACAAATCATAAAGGATAGACCAGAAGAATACAAAGTACCCAAAAGGAGGAAAGCGTGAGATGTCTCAGAGTGGGTTTCACTAGCAGCATATAAAAGGTAAGGTACCGTGTAGTGCAGGTGGAAATGGTATCGCCTTGCACAAAAGTAAGCAGCCCAGACACAAGAGATATAGGGGACAATCGAAGTATCGTAATGTGGTCTAGTAGAGGAGAGCTGTGAATAGCATAGCCTGTAATGTGCCTACTAATGTGCTCAAACATGAGTAACAGAGAATATGCAATAGGGAAGGAGCAGCCACAGGGAAGCTATGTGCACGAGTGTGATACATTAATGCCTCGTGAATACAATACAGTTATAAACGTTTTGGCCAGGCCACATATATTTTATCAGCGTTCTCTCTCCCTACAAATAATAAATCATGTGTATCTCATTATGTCATCGATACACTAATATGGTAATATTGGACACCGGGAATGTTGTAAGATAATCTCGTTTTTGAAATGGTTTTAAATCGATATAGTCTATGTTATATTACAGTTGCATGTATATATAATATATATATATATATATATATATATATATATATATATATATATATAACTTATCACATAGATTAACTGACCGTGCCCCTCAATCATTGTGTGTGACTTTATACTGTACACTTCAGATTGGAATGGCTTCACTGCACGCGGGGTATTCTTATATCTGCACAACCAGTTCCAGCAACCAATTTAGCGTCCATTCATATCGTTTATACTGTACCATTGAACGCTTTGCGTTCTGTAAAAATAGCGCGCCTTGCCATTCACAATGTTCTAATGAACGCATTACACTCTGCACAAATAGCGCACAGCTTAAAATATACACTTCTGGGTCGCCGTAACGGCCGTCACAGGCAGCGTAATCTCCATGAGCGCGTAAACTTCATGATCAGTGAAGCGTGCCCCAAGAATTGCTGCCCCAAAAAATGAAGTCAGACCTCCACTTAGTTGAGACATTCGATCCGACCACAGTGCAGCTGGTGGCAAATTTGTAGGCGAAATTGTTCAATATCCCGTCCCAGGATAAAGCCGAGACCTGGTACAGTTCCACCAAACTCCACGGCCAGTCTCCTACAGTACTACCTCAGCGCGCGGCGTCGAGATCATGTTGATTCGGTGGTCACTTGAATACGACCGGACTACAGTTGTCTCCACAAACGAAAATCCAAAACAAAAAGCATCATATGAAATCACATTGCAACAAAAATACCACTAGTCCTGAATCCGATTGGACTACGCGACCATCTTGGCCTGCCGCACAAAATCATTTTTGTCTGAGATCTTCATGATTAGATTTACCTATTTCTGTTGAAAATGAAAAGACGATTAGAGACCACAGAGATGGGATTTCTCAGAAGAATGTTGAAAGTTCCCTGGACAGCTAAAAAAGACCACTGAGGAAGTTCTCAAAGAGGCCAACATAAAAAGGGAGCTCCTAAAAACATCAGAAAGAAACAATCAACATTTTTCGGGCACATCATGAAAAGAGGAAAGTTGGAATACTTGGTTACAACTGGCAAAATAAAAGGAAAGATAGATCGCGGACGACAAAGAGAGAAAATACTAGATATATTGGTGCCATGGCATGGAAAGCAGTCAACAACAGAACTGATACGATGCACTGTAGATAGAAGATTGTGGAAGTATATGATCGCCTACGCCAACCGGTATGGCACAGGATGATGATGATTTCTGTTCATGGAGCCATCTAGATAACAAGTCTATACATTCCCATCGTATCCTTCTTTTTTTCCCTTTTATTTCTGTATTCTTTCCTTTCTTTTTCTCTGTTCAGTTTTGTTAGACTCCGCGGTTTGCAAAGATAGATGAATCGCCTAAATGTATGTCTGAATTTCTTCCAATAAGTACGAAGTACTCAAATATCTCTATTCTCTTTACAAAGAACCTTGCATAAAGAACCTCATATTGTTCGCGAGATTGTGGTCTTGCAACACCCGTTCGAGAACCTTTTATTCTGAACTTTCATTCTTCCGTGAAATTCACAGTATCTGTATCCAGAAGCGCACTTCCATAACATCTAATATCATCATCTTCTTCTTTCCTTCCACATCTGCCTTTAAGCGTCGAGGGGAGATATAATTTGCGGTCTTTTGCTCTTCTGTTCGCCTCTGCTGCTGTTATGTTTCCTAATGCTTCTAATATTCCATCGATCCATCTTTTTCGTGGTCGACCCTTGGGTCTGGTATTCTCGCAACGTTTATTGAGGGCTCGTTGTGTTGTGTTTTGATCTTTCTGCCGCGTCACTTGACCAAACCATTTTATCTGTTGTTTCTTTAACATCTAATATCGCTTGGAATAATTTATTGATTGTTTAAGTTTCCTATGCATACACAATAAGAGAAGACTTCGTTATGATTTCAGTACGAGCTATCTCATTGACATTGATAGTGATGGATCTGCGATGATCTTCCACTTATCATAAAATGTCTCCTTTGTCTTTCTCTGAACTCATTTTGATTTCATATATGCATCCTGCGTATATATATATGCACATATAATATACAATAGGGCTAACAACTGTTATTGTTCCTGATATATAAATGTGTAAGTTTTATGTGAACTTATGTTCATGTACTTGACAGAAGAATATGGTTTAACGTGTAGACATGCTCTGCGTAGATGAATATGAATTGTATTGTTCTATAAATATTCACCACAATAGTGCCTCCTACCTATTCTTGCGAGGTTCAGGTTAATCTTATTTGTAGTGTTCCAATGTTTAGTGTCTGCACTGCGTAAACAATATTGCAACTATAGTTCTAATCTTGAAACGCCTGGAAAAGTATGTGACAAAATATGTTAATTTTCACAACAGTACACATTGTATGTTGTTCTAGAATCAAAAAGTTTTGCGTGGTGAAATTGTGAGCCCTTGAGACTTATTTGTGTATCACGCAACCTTACTCTACGGTGTTCATAAAAGAAGGTAAATCTACAGCATAATGTTATGAAATTGTTATGATTGTATGTATGGGGAGATAAGCCTATCTTTTCTGCAGGTTCTATAAATCCCTTTAGATGGCAATACAAAACAATATACATTCATGTAACAGTGTAGCTTGAGCTTCAGCAAATGTAGCATGTGACGATACTTTCGACTAGATAATTTTACAAAAACTTCACCAGTAAAAACTCTTCCTTTGATCTATCAAGCAATGTAATTCGAGTGCGGACGTAAAATAGAGTTATAGCTGATAACCGGCAGAAGATTCTGGAGCAGAAGGTGCCACGCAATCTTCAGATAACCGGGCATTTTTTGGGCGGTGTGTGTGACAAAAGCTTACCAACCAGCAGAGGGCAGCAGCTCAGTAAACGGGAGCTAACATTTTTTTTCCAGAACACCTGGTCTTCAAAGAGAACACCATAGAAACGGTTGATTGACAGCTTTTAATAGAATATCAGACGCTGTGACAAGCGGTAGAATTATTGGGAGAAGCCTTTCGCAATGTATAAACAAGACTAGATTAATAGATTAAATTTGACTACAGTCAGTTACTACACATGGGTCTCAGGTACGGTCGGTGCCCTTAATGTCTAAATAAACAGATCTTGATCCTTCCGGTTTGACACATGATGATGATAACATTCCTTCATTTGTTTGTATTTGGCTTTGGCATCACTTTTTTGTTACATTTCAATCTCTTTGCATCTCTCTTTTAGCCTATATTATTTTCCTTCATTGCATTTTACAATTTCTTTATTTAATCTCCTATACTCATCTTTATTGTCCTTTTTTTCATGCATCCATTAACTGTAAAATGTCAGCAGTCATCCATTTCTGCCTTGAATTTGTCTTCACTGGTGGTATGAACTATTGATGCTTGCTTATTGATTATTTTAGCATTTTCCACTGTTCATCAATGCTTTGTATCTTCTATATTGCATTGTACCTGTTCTGAATTGTGATGTTATACTTGTCTTGTATCCTCTTGTCTGATTTGAGTAAATCTAAATTTAACTTGAGATTAACTGAGGCCCGTTTTGCTGTTTTTAAATTTACTCTAAGCTTTCCCACACCTGGTAGAGGATCACTATTGCAATCTGCGCCTGGTCTAGTTTCACACATATCAAACTGTTTCTAAATATGGTGTTTATAATTTTGTAGTCGATTTGATTACGTAGGTTGTCTCCTGGGCTTTTCCATGTCCACAGACGTCTTGGATGTTGATTAAACTCGGTGTTTCCTATCATCATGTTATATGTTCTTGCTCAGTCAATATTTTATCACCTCTTTCATTTCTCTCTCCTAAGCCATAATAACCAACCACTTCTTCAACTCTTTTCTCTCCTACTTTTGCATTGAGATCCCCTAGAACCATGGTGTTTTTATGTGGTTTGCATTGACAAAGTGCAATATTAAACCGGTGGTAACATTTGTCAACTGTTTCCTATGGACTATATGCTGTTAGTGCATTAACGTGTATGAGATTAGTATTTATTGACTTTCCATTCAAGTTCACTAAAAAAAGGACTTTGTCAGATATTGGCTAAAAGCATTTCACTGTTCTTGATCTTTTTGCATCCAAGAGGACATTTACTCCTCTTTTGTGTTAAGTACCTCCAAAATAGATGATTTTATATTCATCAGAATATATCTTCCCTGATCCAGCGTATCTCATTTCACATAGTCCCAATAAATGTAAAAACCATCCTTTTCATTTCATGTTTGATGTTTTCTAGTTTTCCCTTTTGCTTGAGTGTTCTTACGTTCCAAGTTTCTATTTTCAGTGTCTGTTTAATCTTTTTCTTGCTTACCGTAGCTTGATGACGATCAGCGATCACCTGTAGCACATGATGTCTCTACCGAACGAGGGTATTCCATTGGAATCCCCATTAACGTAGTGCCAGAATTCTATAATTGTGGCAACCCATGACTATACAAAGAAGTTACGACGGTGGTTTACTGTTGCCTTCAGTTGGTTTGTTTACGGTTGACCCCGCTAGCCTTTGACCAAAAAGTCTCACCCACAAAGCAGTGGGCTTAGTTTACTTTAGCGTACCCTCCCTTAGCCTTTTCTCTCCCGAGCATATTTGTAAGGCAGCAGTGCAGCCACAGATTATACTGTCTACTGCATACAGCAGCAGGTAAAATTACCTGACCTGACAGTCTCAAATATAAAATACATCAGAAGTGACATGAAACAGAAGATATGAAAACAATTTACCACTCTTCCAAAACAATCAGTAGCCTTTCGTCACTCAATTAATTTTGCATCCACTCATGCACTTATCCATCATCCAACGATCCATCCGTCCATCGATTCACCCACCGTGTTCACCGACACGGATTTGCCCATTCCTCTGTGAGTTCATGCGACACGACTTAAATGAGTTAAATTATAGAAAACTAAAACAGTTTTCCTGAAACTGTTCATGTCTACTAAAAGCATTATGCAAATTGTTCAAATTATCATCACCATTTTCTAACCAAACTATTTCTTCTTTACAAAATATGAGATAAAGCCAGCAGGAGTTTATTTAATGTTTCATTTTCCTGCAATCCATTGAGTTTTCTAGTATTGCGATGTTTTGACAATCTCGAACATATACCAATTCTTTGTCTTTACGAGCTGCAGAAAGCTTTGACATTTCAGGGTACGGTCGTTCACGTTATGTTATGTTTAATTTTTCCTGTACATGATGCAGACGAAATGGATGGCATTTCAGTAATTGTTCAATAAACATTACGAACCACCCAGTGCGAATTTACAAATTCACTCGAATTCGTTGTGGATTCACTCACGAAATCAAATCAATTTATACACAAAGTAACATTCTCTCGCAAATAAAACCTAGCAAAAACAAGATAATCAAAATTCATAAACACATACACAATGGTCGACTATCTCAATTCTTGAAAGAAGCAGTGTTAATTATCAAATAAACTGCATGTTTTACACGCACTCAAAGGACTGAAATCACAAATATGTCAAGTGTGAATCCATTGACAAGCTATGAACCCAGCGCTTATTCAAGACGCAAAAGTGCGTGTGCAGCTATGAAAGACAAAAAAAAAAGAATGTTTTAAAAAATCTATGAACCTGTCTAATGAAAAATCTATGAAGCTGTCCGCTATTCGTGCACACGCCAACGATGCCAAATATGGCTAAGCACTAACTGTGAAGCTTCATTGAGCGATCACAACAGGATATTTAATGATGCTTCATTGAAACAGTTTAGGGAGCCGCGATAGCTCAGTGGTTAGTGAACTGGACTACAAAAGACAAGGGGTAGGGTTCGATTCCAACCGACGGGGTCCGGGTTCACCCAGTCTTAAATAGGTACCCGATTTTTTTTCTGGAAAGTGAAGCGGCACGAGCGTAATACTGACCACAATACCCCAAAAATCATGTGCTGAAGGTCTGTAAAATGTATGGTCACTAACACCATATTCCCTTTTCGCCACTTGGCGTGACGGGGGTACTTTACTTTTTTTACTAATTGAAACAGTTTGATAAATGAGTCACAAATTTAAAGCAGGCACTTTAATAGGTGTTGTGATCAATGTTGGGTAAGTGCAGCTTATACTGAATGCACGTAACTGAGATACAACGTTATTAAAATCATAAATAGGCTTAGGTCCGGATTTACGGAGTCCAGATCTGAAATCGCGACAGATTCCGCTGTATTATATTGAACCATGATCACTGTTTCCGAACAATGTCCATTAACTCTGTCATCTATTTCCTGATCACTAGAAATATGTTGAAAGGACTGACAAACTGATCACAAGGGCCCCAGTAGCGGAGACAGCAACCATGGATAAGGGAGAGAAGCTGAATACATGTATTGCTTATCTGCTCATGAATGAGACTACAGTAAAGAGTGTATGTTCACTGCCGAATAGTTTTGTGCCAAACTGGTCACTAAACTCCATAAAGTACACGGCAAACATGTAAACTACACCGAGAGCTGAGAACCGAAACCTGACTCCAAGAAAAATGAGTGAAAGATAAACAACGAGAGATATACAATATTCTGGACCCATAACAGTTTTATACAAAGACGTTACAAATAGTAAAGAGGGTGCATTTCAGTACCTCCTAGACTGCTGATAATGATTAAAATGTGAACGATAAAGAAGAAGAAGTAGAAGAAGCCAAGACAAAACAACCTCATGCTGGTGAAATGAGTTCCCTCCCGTTTTTCTGGAATAAATATCTCAAGGTAATGTGGACATCCTTCACTGTGACGTCACGATGGTGATAAGAATCTAGACCTTGTGCGCGTCTCGTTCTTTTAATGCACATACGTGAATTTATGGATGAATAGAGAACTATATAAGAAACGTTGAGAAGGCAATTTATTGAACCTCCCACTGTGAACCAGATAAATAAATAAAAAATATATGAAAGCTGAGATCTTGAGTGGATCAACGATTAGATAATGAGATGTAAATAGAGAAACAGAGATAGGATGAACAAAAGACAGCAACAGGCGGTCCGAGATTATTGAAAGATTAAGATGAATATAGAATAGTAGTTCTCAGACTTGGCGTCCTGTGCCTTGGCAAGAATGAGAAATGTGTTTGTTAACTAGCAACTTTGTGTAAATATCATGTATATGTACAGTTGTTACTGGATGAACTTGGTCATTCGAATTCCAAAACTCGGTGTCTTCTCGATGACAGATCATCCAAGTTTGTTGGGGGTAGTGGAGACTGATACAATCTGCCCTCCACGTACTTCTGAAGGGAACAACTAGGTCCGGTGAATTAGAGAGCCACTTTCAGAATATATGATTATTTTGTCCATCTCGTTACTGTGGGCTGAGCACTATCATTATTTGCACTGCCCCAATTCCACTCTCAGTCTAATTCCACTCTCAGTCTAATTCCACTCTCAGTCTAATTCCACTCTCAGTCTAATTCCAAAAAGTGTTCTCTTTTCGATGATAGATCAATATGGAAATCTAGAATGTTCTACTCCTTTTGCTCATGATACAGTATGATAGGTTAGTACTAGTGGGGCATTCGTACTTTAGGTCCGGTAGGAATCTGAAAGCTCTTTCTAGGGTGTTGTTAATAAAAAAAACTCCAAAAGAAAGACACGGGCTACACACATTTTGGAGGATGGAATAAAAAGGTGAGTGCTTGCAAGAAATCGACTTCTCCAGATTTTGGCCAAAAAAAACGGTTGACGTTTGTTTGATTGTTATTATTTCGTCCACTAAGTCATACTCAGTCATACCAATTTCCCGCACTTGTATCGTGTATTAACATTTCCACTTTCGTTCAGTTCCTTGCTTCAAGTACAGAAAGTACAGTCACTTGATCATTCAGGATATCTACAGAAACACTCCATGATTTCGATAAGTTATAACAATGAGAACTCATTAAAATATGTTTATAAATACTGTGATCACAGATCATTAACTCAACAATTTATTTTCTTTTCTCTCCCACAAAATCTATGTGCACTCTTCCCAATACCAAAGGGAGTGCAAATAAAGATGGAGCTCAGTCTTATAGCAACGAGTTAGACAAAATAACCGTCTATTCTGATAGTATTAGTACAAAAATGGAGCTCCTAAAAAACTTCAGAAAGAAACAATCAACATTTTTCGGGTACATCATAAGAAGAGGGAAGTTGGAATACTTGGTTATAACTGGCAAAATAAAAGGAAAGAGAGATCATGGACGACAAAGAGAGAAAATACTAGATGGCTTGGTGTCATGGCATGGAAAACAGTCAACAACAGAACTGATACGATGCACTGTAGATAGAAGATTGTGGAGGGACATGATCGCCTACCTCAACCGGTATGGCACATGATGATGATTCTGAAATTTGCCCCAAATTCACCGAACCCAACTGTTTGTGATTTGTTTTCCTTTGCAGGTACTAAAGGGACAGATTGTATCTATCTCCACTACCCGCACCAAACTTAGATGATGTGGAGAAAGACATTACTGCTGCTGTAAACTCGATCACGTCAGACATGCTGCAGACAATGTGGTCCGAGTTAGACTATCGCATCGATGTTTGCCGAGTAATGCCGCGGCCACACATCGAGTGTGATACCACATATAAACTTTTGGGAATATTCTTATACATAGTTGCGTTAATTCATAATTGCGATAAAGTGTTTATGAATTAACACAACTATAGCGACCTATGTATAAGAATATTACCACAAGTTTTGATTTTATAATTTTCCTGAAATCAAGAAATGTTTTTGTGGAAATCTTGTATTAGAAAAAAATGCGTCGTCATCCCAACCCATAGAAATAAAATTGCTTAAGTTAAAAAAAAAAAAAAACTCACGAAAGCGCTTCTGGAGAAAAATTACAAGGCGTTAGATTGTAGATAAATAAAAACAGAAACAGGAACTGCGGGATGAAAACTAACAAACCAACATCTATATGTCAATCTAACAACCAAGACTTAAGCAGAGAAATACCCCAGTATCAAAACACATAGAAATGATCTCTAACTATCCAATACTCTAATATAGTCATAGTTCTCCATACTTTATTATACAGTAGAATCCCTAACATTATCTAAACAGTCTGGCCCACAGTTTCTACTCAATCAAGCTCACAAAGAGACCAATTGAGTGCTGGATTCATATAGCTCTCCTGGCTCCAGTACCATGTTCCTTCCTACTATAGGCCAGGCATTCGTTTCAGGGAATAGAAAAACAACTCCAATAGCCTGTATTTATCTAGCTTAACCTATGAACTGGCATAAATGGAATCAAATCTGACGGTCTTCCTACTTCGATATTATAGCACTCTCCGATGTCCACAGACAGTTGTGGTTTTATTTTCTTTCTCTGGCATTCAAAGTAGAGTAACTTGTATATTTGTTAACATCAACTTCCAAATCGTAGACAAGCTGGAACAGAGTCTAGTTTATATGAATTATTTTATGTTACATTTCTTCACTTCAGCTTATGTGTTATACAAAATTGAAGACAGGCTTGAAAAAGTCTAGTTTATGTAAATTATTTTATGTTCAACTTCATCACTTTAACTTATGTGTTGCCGAGTTCCAATGGTGAGCTAAATACGCGTATCACTTCTTTAACCAAATACGCCATGTTATTTACGGGAATGATATTCAGTTTTTAAAAAAAAATTATTATTTTGAAGAAAAAAAACCAGTACAGACACTACTTTATGATGCAGTGAGTCACGGTGCAATGAGTGACGTGCACAGATAGCAGGCGAGAAAATATGAATATCTTTCAAATGTGAATGTACGACTAGAAGAGAACTATTTTTATAATGAAGCAAATAAAGAGAGCAGTTTTAAAAAAAATAGAAAGAGATCCAAAACTATTTTAGAAAATGAAGTTTAGCCAAGTGAAACAGACATAGATCACAATATAATGTCAATACTACATGAAAGGTTGAAGTTTGTAAGTCAACTACAGCCCTTTAGAAAGAAGGAGAAAATAAGAGATGCTAATCAAAAGGAATGTATAAAATGAGTAGCCCAGCGATGTTGAAGATCATGTTATGGCATGTTTTGGTGAGCAGACTTATTGAACAACATACCATGCCTGTCGTGAAAAAGGTTTCATATGATGCTAGCTACATTGTTAATTTAAGAAAGAAATAACACAGGAGGATCTGTTTTTTAAATAACATTAAAGAACGATTTTATGTATATTTCTTTTAAGCACACCTCAATCATCTGGAAATAGGGATGGGTAGGCACTCCGATGTCTGTGACACAAATTAGGGAAAAGTTTACATACTCCGATGTCTGTGACACAAATTAGGGAAAAGTTTACATACTCCGATGCCTGTGACACAAGTTAGGGAAAAGTTTACATACTTCGATGTCTGTGACACAAATTAGGGAAAAGTTTACATACTCCGATGTCTGTGACACAAATTAGGGAAAAGTTTACATACTCCGATGTCTGTGACACGAATTAGGGGAAAGTTTACATACTCCGATGTCTGTGACACAAATTAGGGAAAAGTTTACATACTTCGATGTCTGTGACACAAATTAGGGGAAAGTTTACATACTTCGATGTCTGTGTCTGGCATCGGAGGGATGTAAGAGAGTATTAGAGAGCAAGTTTGGGAGAATTAAAGAGTTATGTTATGAAGAAAGAATTGATTTCGATATGTTGATGTAGGTGATCAGGCTACCCCGCAACGCCCTACTGCTGTTGATCAGTTCTGATGGTGACTTCCTACAATTCATTCTTATAAACTGTCTTGTATCTTTTCACATTGCATCACTCTATCTTTTTTTCTCATGATTTTTTTAATGTGTCATAATATTCAAGTTGTTCCCTTCTCATTACTTGGCCAAAAATTGATGATGTCTCCTTCGGGTGTTGTTCTTCTTGCTTACTTTGATTACTATAAAACCATTTCGTTACTCGTTTTAGTTTTCCATTTTCATTCTTAACGTACTTCTGTAAAATTACATTTCTGTGCTTCAGGCGATTTCACGGTCTGTTACTTAATTTGAGAGAACTAATTCATTTTATTTATTGACACTAGTAGATGTGTCAAATTGACTTTTGCGCTTGTCAATTCACGTTTGTTCAGCACCCGTTATTAGGAAATGATTTCTAAACTGTGGTTGTTTTCTGACCATTCTAAAAACATTCAGCAAAATTGGAGCAGACCGTGGGAGATGGATAAAGACATTAAGTTCGCTAATGACAAATGTATTTAATGTTTACTGCATAAAAAATACAGCAACAACAACAATAATAATTACTTTTATTGTTATCATAGGTTCTATTTTTCGAAAGTGAAAATCGATATGTCACAAACGTCAATCAAGAGCGAACAGAGTAAAGAGATGACCTTTCCCATAACACATGCCCCTGGACGGTGTATGGAGATATGTGTCGCGCAGGCCTCAGATTCTCTTATTCGGTTTCGATGGATCATTCAAAAGGATACATACCTGTGTAACGTTTGATAGTAGCCCAACTGTATGAGATGCCCGAAAGGACATGAAAGACACAAGCTGACTGTGAGTCTTCACTAAAGATTTTCTGTTTGGGTTTTACTTCCCTAGCTTTTGTCTCTCCCATGGGGACAAGAAAAATGTTGTACTGCTTGCATGCCTAATTAAAGTTTAGAAAAGAAGGACAATGAGAGAGTTCGCGAAAGAATGTTTTAAAAAGACAGAATGAGTGAAACAACATATGTATGAAGTATTTAAAAAGAGTAAAACAAATATAAAAAGGACAAATGAGAGGCAGAAGAAAAGAAAGAGAAAAAAGTACATGCAAAAGAATAGCAAGCAATAGGTTCGACATTGTCGATCATAGCCTGACAAAAAAACAATAACATTTACAGTTATGAATTGAATAATCCGGAGTATGTGTAACTAAGAAGCTATCTGCATATATACTTTGCCCAGTGTTAAGAAGAAATGAGTATCAATGTAAATGATTTGCCTCGGAGTCCATCATGACCTGCAAAACCAGCCGAAAAGTTTTATGTTGCAGTGTTTTAAAATGATTCTTTCAAGTCTAGATTTTAGATTGCGGAGACAGCGGTAGTCTGGTCGCATTCACCTGAGCACGGAGTCAACACGGTTCTGGCGCCAGCGCATGGAGAGCCATGAAGAAAGGCGAGTACAGATGATTCAAATGGAACTTTACCATGTCCTTGTTTTGTCATGGGATAGGATGTGCAATCTGTGTTTGACCACAATTTCGCCACCAGACTGCGTACGGATCGAGTTCACTGAAGTGGAGTCCTGATTTTATTTGTTGGGATAACGTTTCATGGGACACGCTCACTGACCACGATATCTACCCAGTAGTGTTCATCATGAGCCGCGCACCTCTTTTCCAAAACGCAACACTTTTAATAGAACAGTATGAACTATCAAGATGAAAAGGAGCCTAACATATTTAGGAATGTTTTTCCTGCAGTGACAATGATCCGTTCTGAAGTCTATATAGTATCGATGTACCTGCTAGGAGCTCGTGGATTTCGACTAAATCAATAATTTATCTATAAGGATCTCACGGATCTATCGAATTGACACAGTTTATCAATAACTCCAGAGAGCGATGATTTTTCTCTCATCTCTTGTATGGTAATATAAATTTTGTCTGTAATATATATATATATATATATATATATATATATTAGTTAGGAACATAATCTCGTTGCTGTATGTCAAGATTATCTTTACTTATTAATTTGTCATCTAATATTCATTTAAGCATAACTGAGCTGCTACAGTATGCAAGTGAAATGTCGCGATTGAAAACTGATAACTAAAATGCACAATCTGCAGAGTAATATTCTATAAATGTACCCTTCATTACAGGAGAAAACCTGAGTACAGAGTGTGCCCGAGGACAGATGCAATCTGGTTTATACAGAGGTCGCACGTGCATAACCAAGCACTTTATACCTGTCTGCATTTTCAAGCAGCCCTCGAGAAAGTTGCTAGAATTATCGGAACTTTGTGCAATCTTCACGACTCAAAACGTGTTCTTGAATTTAAGGTTGTGCGGGAGGAAGGTTGGCCATTTTCACGTGTTTACAGTAAGTCAATGAAGCAAGGACAAATTAGAACTGTACCAACTCTAGGGGTAGAGAAGCAACGAGTCTTTGATAGAAATGAACAGTTTTGATAGAAATATAAATGTTCTGTGGTAGAAACATTCCCTACCTCAAAGCTACACTAATATTCCCTACCTCAAAGCTACACTAATATTCCCTACCTGAAAGCTACAATGATGTTCCCTACCTCAAAGCCACCCTAACATTCATTACCTCAAAGCTACACTAATATTCCCTACCTGAAAGCTACACTAATATTCCCTACCTGAAAGCTACACTAATACTCCCTACCTCAAAGCTACACTAATATTCCCTACATGAAAGCTACAATGATGTTCCCTACCTCAAAGCTACCCTAATATTCATTACCTCAAAGCTACACTAATATTCCCTACCTCAAAGCTACACTAATATTCCCTACCTGAAAGCTACAATGATGTTCCCTACCTCAAAGCCACCCTAACATTCATTATCTCAAAGCTACACTAATATTCCCTACCTGAAAGCTACACTAATATTCCCTACCTGAAAGCTACACTAATACTCCCTACCTCAAAGCTACACTAATATTCCCTACATGAAAGCTACAATGATGTTCCCTACCTCAAAGCTACCCTAATATTCATTACCTCAAAGCTACACTAATATTCCCTACCTCAAAGCTACACTAATATTCCCTACCTCAAAGCTAGACTAATATTCCCTACCTCAAAGCTACACTAATATTCACTACCTCAAAGCTACACTAATATTTCCTACCTAAAAGCTACACTAATATTCCCAAACTCAAAGCTACACTAATATTCCCTACCTCAAAGCTACACTAATATTCCCTACCTCAGAGCTACACTAATATTCCCTACCTCAAAGCGACAATGATTTTCCCTAATTCAAAGCTACACTAATATTCCCTACCTCAAAGCTACACTAATATTCCCTACCTCAAAGCTACACTAATATTCACTAACTCAAAGCTACAATGATATTCACTACCTCAAAAATACAATAATATTCCCTACCTCAAAGCTACACTAATATTCCCTACCTAAAAGCTACACTAATATTCCCTATATCAAACCTACAATGATATTCTTTTCCTCAAAGCTGCACTAATATTCCCTACCTCAAAGATACAATGATATTCCCTACCTCAAAGCTACACTAATATCCCCTACCTTAAAGCTACACTAATATTCCCTACCTCAAAGTTATTGCAATATTCCCTACCGCAAAACTACACTGACATTTCCTACCTCATAGCTACAATGGTATTCCTTGCCTCAAAGCTACAATGATATTCCCTAGCTCAAAGCTACAATGATATTCCCTACCTCAAAGCTATTGCCATATTCCCCACCTGAAAGCTACACTAATATTACCTACCTCAAAGCTACACTAATATTCTCTACGTCAAAGCTACACTAATATTCCCTACCTGAAAGCTACAATGATGTTCCCTACCTCAAAGCTACCCTAACATTCATTACCTCAAAGCTACACTAATATTCCCTACCTCAAAGCTACACTAATATCCCCTACCTCAAAGCTACACTAATATTCCCTACCTCAAAGCTATACTAATATTCCTACCTCAAAGCTACACTAATATTCCCCACCTCAAAGCTACACTAACATTCCCTACCTCAAAGCTACACTAATATTCCCTATCTCAAAGCTACACTAATATTCCCTACCTCAAAGCTACACTAATATTCCCTACCTGAAAGCTACAATGATGTTCCCTACCTCAAAGCTACCCTAACATTCATTACCTCGAAGATATACTAATATTCCCTACCTGAAAGCTACACTAATATTCCCTACCTCAAAGCTACACTAATACTCCCTACCTCAAAGCTACACTAATATTCCCTACCTCAAAGCTACACTAATATTCCCTAGCTCAAAGCCACACTAATATTCCCTACATGAAAGCTACAATGATGTTCCCTACCTCAAAGCTACCCTAATAATCCCTACCTCAAAACTACACTAATATTCCCTACCTCAAAGCTACACTAATATTCCCTACCTCAAAGCTGCACTAATATTTCCTACCTAAAAGCTACACTAATATTCCCAAACTCAAAGCTACACTAATATTCCCCACCTCAAAGCTACACTAACATTCCCTACCTCAAAGCTACACTAATAATCCCTACCTCAAAGCTACACTAATATTCCCTACCTCAAAGCTACACTAATATTCCCTACCTGAAAGCTACAATGATGTTCCCTACCTCAAAGCTACCCTAACATTCATTACCTCAGAGATATACTAATATTCCCTACCTGAAAGCTACACTAATATTCCCTACCTCAAAGCTACACTAATACTCCCTACCTCAAAGCTACACTAATATTCCCTACATCAAAGCTACACTAATATTCCCTACCTCAAAGCCACACTAATATTCCCTACATGAAAGCTACAATGATGTTCCCTACCTCAAAGCTACCCTAATATTCATTACCTCAAAGCTACACTAATATTCCCTACCTCAGAGCTACACTAATATTCCCTACCTCAAAGCGACAATGATTTTCCCTAATTCAAAGTTACACTAATATTCCCTACCTCAAAGCTACACTAATATTCCCTACCTCAAAGCTACACTAATATTCACTAACTCAAAGCTACAATGATATTCACTACCTCAAAACTACAATAATATTCCCTACCTCAAAGCTACACTAATATTGCCTACCTCAAAGCTACACTAATATTCCCTATATCAAACCTACAATGATATTCTTTTCCTCTAACCTACACTAATATTCTTTACCTCAAAGATACAATGATATTCCCTATCTCAAAGCTACACTAATATTCCCTACCTTAAAGCTACACTAATATTCCCTACCTCAAAGTTATTGCAATATTCCCTACCGCAAAACTACACTGACATTTCCTACCTCATAGCTACAATGGTATTCCTTGCCTCAAAGCTACAATGATATTCCCTAGCTCAAAGCTACAATGATATTCCCTACCTCAAAGCTATTGCCATATTCCCCACCTCAAAGCTACACTAATATTACCTACCTCAAAGCTACACTAATATTCTCTACGTCAAAGCTACACTAATATTCCCTACCTCAAATCTACACTAACATTCACTACCTCAAAGTAACACTAATATACTTTACCTGAAAGCTACAATGATATTCCCTACCTCAAAGCTATTGCCATATTCCCCACCTCAAAGCTACACTAATATTACCTACCTCTAAGCTACACTAATATTATCTACGTCAAAGCTACACTAATATTCCCTACCTCAAATCTACACTAACATTCACTACCTCAAAGTAACACTAATATACTTTACCTGAAAGCTACAATGATATTCCATACCGCAAAGCTATTGCCATATTCCCTACCTCAAAGCTACACTAATATTCCCCACATCAAAGCTACACTAATATTCCCTACCTCAAAGCTACAATGATATTGCCTACCTCAAAGCTAAAGTAATATTACCTACCTCAAAGCTACAATGATATTCCCTACCTCAAAGCTATCGCCATTTTCCCTACCGCAAAGCTATTGCCATATTCCCTACCTCAAAACTATTGCTATATTCCCTACCTCAAAGCTATCGCCATATTCCCTACCTCAAAGCTATTTCCATATTCCCTACCTCACAACTATAGTCATATTCCCTACCTCAAAGCTATTGCCATATTTCCTACCTCAAAGCTATTGTCATATTCCCTACCTCAAAGCTATTGCCATATTTCCTACCTCAAAGCTATTGCTATATTCCCTACCTCAAAGCTATCGCCATATTCCCTACCTCAAAGCTATTTCCATATTCCCTACCTCAAAACTATCGCCATTTTCCCTACCTCAAAGCTATTGCCATATTCCCTACCTCCAAGCTATTGTCATATTCCTTGCCACAAAGCTATTGCCATATTCCCTACATCAAAGCTATTGCAATATTCCTTACCTCAAAGCTATCGCCATATTCCCTACCTCAAAGCTATTTCCATATTCCCTACCTCAAAACTATCGCCATTTTCCCTACCTCAAAGCTATTGTCATATTCCTTGCCACAAAGCTATCGCCATATTCCCTACCTCAAAGCTATTGCAATATTCCTTACCTCAAAGCTATCGCCATATTCCCTACCTCAAAGCTATTGCAATATTCCTTACCTCAAAGCTATCGCCATATTCCCTACCTCAAAGCTATTTCCATATTCCCTACCTCAAAACTATCGCCATTTTCCCTACCTCAAAGCTATTGCCATATTCCCTACCTCAAAGCTATTGTCATATTTCTTGCCACAAAGCTATCGCCATATTCCCTACCTCAAAGCTATTGCCATATTCCCTACGTTAAAGCTATTGCCATATTCCCTACCTCAAAGCTATTGCAATATTCCTTACCTCAAAGCTATCGCCATATTCCCTACCTCAAAGCTATAGCCATATTCCCTACATCAAAACTATCGCCATATTCCCTACCTCAAAGCTATTGCCATATTCCCTACCTCAACGCTATTGCCATATTCCTTACCTCAAAACTATTGCCATATTCCCTGCCTCAAAGCTTTTGCCATATTCATTGTCTCAAAGCTATTGTCACATTCCCTACCTTAAAGTTATTGCCATATTCCTTGCCTCAAAGCTATCGCCATATTCTCTACCTCAAAGCTATTGCCATATTCCCTACATCAAAACTATCGCCATTTTCCCTACCTCAAAGCTATTGCCATATTCCCTACCTCAAAGCTATAGCCATATTCCCTACCTCAAAGCTATTGCCATACTCACTGCCTCAAAGCTATTGCCATATTCCCTACCTCAAAGCTATTGCCATATTCCCTACCTCAAAGCTATTGCCATATTCCCTGCCTCAAAGCTATTGCCATATTCATTGTCTCAAAGCTATAGCCATATTCCCTACCTTAAAGCTATTGCCATATTCATTGCCTCAAAGCTATCGCCATATTCTCTACCTCAAAGCTATTGCCATATTCCCTCCCTCAAAGCTATTACCATACTCCCTGTCTCAAAGCTATTGCCATTTTCCCTACCTCAAAGCTATTTCCATATTCCCTACATCAAAGCTATTGCCACACTCCCTGCCTCAAAGCTATTGCCATATTCCTTGCCTCAAAGCTACACCGATATTTTCTACATTCGCAAAAACCCAGCAGTTCTACTCATTTCCTTTCTCTTTTGCATTTCAGCGTCGAGGGAAGATATATTTTGCGGTCTTTTGCTCTTCTGTTCTGTTCTGTTATTACATTCCTTAGTGTTTAGAATATTCCGTCGATCTATCTTTTTCCTATTCGGCTCTTGGGTGTGGTTTTCTCGCAACGTTTATTGAAAGCTCGTATTGTGTTTTGATCTTTCTGCCTTATCAAGTGGCGAAAGCATTTTATCAGTTGTTATTTTAAAAATTCGATGGCAGAGGTTATTATTCCCTGCATTTTTTTTCTCAGTTCTTCATTTCTGATCTTATCTCACAAACGGTTTCCTGTCATTCATCCTGTTATTCGTCAACCCAGCAGTTATAATAATGCCTGTCTCGAAAAGAGTTTGTAGAGCTTGTAATGAACATTTTTAAAAAAGGGAAAAATTGGTATGATAACAGCTTTACGTAGATGAGAAACAAAACAAAAGTAGAGTGACGTTTCAGCCAAGAAGGCCTTCAGCTGGAACCGTACATATTTTTGTATTGTTGTTTGTTTTTTTTTTTTTGTTCCAGCTGAAGGCCTTCTAGAGACGTCGTTATACTTTTGGTTGGTTTGTTTTTTTCCTACATAAAGCTGTTACCTTTTTTTTTTCCTTTTAAACAATTTCATGAATACCACCAGCTTTACAGCAGCTTCGCATTTCTATAGATCTTGATGCATCTTTATGCCTTTACCCTTTTGTAGATCTTGTATAAGTGTGTTTTATATAAGATTGGTGTGTATGTGTGTGTAAGTGTGTATATATATATATATATATATATATATATATATATATATATAAGTGGAAAGAACGAAGTGGAATACTTTTTTTCTAATTACATTTTAAAAAATTAATTAATCACAAGACATATCATAACACAAACTGAGACATGCAGTATTATCGCAGAGTGAAAAAAATAAAGATATATTGTCAGAAATAATTGGCCCAGATACCCTCTAACCCCCCCCCCCCCCCCCCCCCCCCCCCCCCGCCCCCGATTAAATTATAACGCCGCGGAAACATGCAGATTTTTTTTTATTGACATGCCAGTCAAAGGACAATTGCCATTCATCCTCGTACAAGATTGTTCTTTACTCGAGAGCAAACAGAAATGGGAGGGGGGGGGGTGTTAATTGTGGGGCCCCTGACAAATAGGAAGTTTAGCAAAAACAGAACAAGTGCAAAATAAGAGGAGTAGACGAGGGCTTTGGAAGTAAATGAGGATTGTGTGAATAACGGTTATTGTGATTAATTCATTGTTAGCCTCAGTGGCGTAACTTCCACATGGGCAGATTGGGCACGCCCTTGCACTGCTCGCCCCTATTTAGATGAAAACATTCTGACAAATTTTCTGCCCAGATAATAACAAACATAAACAAATATGAATTATTATGGGAGAGAATCCTAGACGAGTTTCTGTGCATATTTTTAATGTGTGTTATGTTTGAATTGCTGCGAGGCGAGTAACCGAGTGGCTAAAACCGTTATTTCGTTTATCAGGAGGTAGAGGGTGGAGCTTCAGTTCGATGTTCGATAGAGTTCAAGGATATTTGATAGAATTCAATAACTTTCCATAGAGTTCAACGATATTTGATACAGTTCAATGATATTTGATAGAGTTCAACGATATTTGATAGAGTTCAACGATATTTGATAGAGTTCAACGATATTTGATACAGTTCAATGATATTTGATAGAGTTCAACGATATTTGATAGAGTTCAACGATATTTGATAGAGTTCAATAATATTCGATAGAGTTAATGGGTATTTCCCAAGGAAAAACAAAGAAGCAATATTTACATTTATACACAAAGCAACGACCGTTCTCGGCATTTATTTTGTCAGAAAATTCACACTCCTTACCTGTGGCAGACATAGTGAGCTGGAAAGAACAATAATGGACGACACGGTTCCAGGTCGAGAACCGCAATAGTTCAGTGGTTAGCGAGCTGGACTACAAAGGACAAGAGGTAGGTTTCGATCCCAACCGACGGCTGCCAGTTCACTCAGCCTTTAATGGGTACCGGATTTTTTACTGGGAAAGTAAAGCGGCACGGGCGTAATACCGACCACATTACCCTAAAAATCATGTGCCGAAGATCTCTAAAATTTATGGTCACTTACATCATATTACATTATATACGCCACTTGGCGTGACGGGGGTTCTTTACTTTTTCTTTACTTACTACGGTTCCAGTCCATATGAAGATCAAGATAAAGGTGGCTACAAGAAATCAAGCAGGCTTGACAATAGAAGAGTTAGGAGATCAGGCTAGAGACAGACTTTTTTGCAGACGGGTTGTATGATGTGTGTAACGCTCTACAATGGACACGCGATTCGATTATGACCTTAGTAGGATAGCAGAAATGTTAATAGAGGTAAAAGATATCTTTTTTTTTTAACTCTACGCTTATTTATTCTGTGTATAACGTTTATTTCTTTTCCTTTCGCATCTACATTTATTTTCTGATAAACACAAGTGATCCTCTACATGTTTTGAAAGGGGATAAGGGAGCTGTGCACAGTATTCAAAGAAAAGTTAGTAGATGGTATCAGCCTTTGGACTTTGAGGAATGTAGGCTAATGCCACATTTCCTTTTACTATCGGCACATTTCTGGGTGATTCTGTCAGATTGGCGTCAAGCCGCTGTATTATCTTTGGGAAAAATACTTGTTCCCAAGTTTCGAATGAACTTCAAAAATTGCTACCTGTCTTGACGGTGATGGCAAATTCTGATACAAACAAGTGCTAATCTACGTAATCTTTGTGAATCATTATAATTTGTGTAAATCATTATAATGTGTGTAAATCATTATAATGTGTGTAAATCATTATAATCTGTGTAAATCATTATAATGTGTGTGAATCATAAAAAAAAGTAAAAAGTAAAGAGCTCCCCCCCCCCCCTCTCCGCCAAGTGTTAGTGACCATAATTTTTATAGACCTTCGGCACATGATTATTGGGGTTGTCATCAGAATAAATCAATGTTTTTCTTTTCACATAATGTAAGCACAATGTGGAAACATTGCTATTTAGTCATTGCCGTATAGCCGTATAGATGACAAATACAATCTTTAAGTGGTTTTCCTCTTATTTAACAGAAATGTTCACGTGGGCCTGATGATATATTTATATGCATTTTTATCCACTTGACCCCCACAAAAATGTAGCCATTTCTGAGAACCGGTATCTGAATATCTGAGCAAGATGACAGACACTGCCCACACTGCTTCACTTGCAGATAACATTCGTGTAATTAAACATATATTGTCGTCAGATATTACTATTTTAACAATTTTAAGAAATATCATAACTTCACTTTTCCTTCTGTAGAGCGGGGTGGAATATGTCGCTTCCCAAATAGAATAACGAAATTATTATGTCTTTATAATAATTTGTATTGTGTCTTTATAATAATTTGTATTATGTCTTTATAATAATTTGTATTATGTCTTTATAATAATTTGTATTATGTCTTTATAATAATTTGTATTATGTCTTTATAATAATAGTTATTATGTCTTTATAATAATACTTATTTATTAAATGAAATTATCATTTATGGCAAAACAGAATATTTTTAATAAATAAAACTGCGTGAAATAAAAAAGAAATCAGACCGTTAAAATAAGTGTTTTTGAATGTGGCATGCGACATTCCTTCTCCAGCCTTTTCGGATCATTCCTCTCTTTCCTTCCACCTTGCAGACTAGAAAATAGAATGTAAAATTTCAAATGCAATATTATTTTTAACTTCTCCTGCGATTCTTGGAAAGTATCGTATCGTCCTCATCCAGTCATAAAAGATAAAAATAAGATGGCCAAGTATAAAACATCTCTACATAAAATAATAAAATATCTATAGAATTACAAAATGTAGCATAGCGAAATATAGAATTACACAATCTAGCAACAGAACAGTTTGATTTCCGTTTAACAAAAACTATCACTTTCTTTCTTCCAGCTTCATTTTTTTTTTTATCTCTTTTGCTAATTCTATTTGAGATGAAATGTTTCTCATAAAAATGGAAATATTCTTCAAGATGTTTCTAATTCTGGCCATTGCAACGATGATTAAATTTGTTATGCATTTGTTGGTGTTGCTAAATGTTTGTCGCGTGTATTGTTGCAAGTAAGTTTTCTTTTTCCACATTCATCTTTTCAAATGGGATCAAATATTCTTTTTATTTCCTTTCTCATTTGTCTTTCAGCGTCGAGGGGAGACAAAATGTGCGGTCTTTTGCTCTTCTGTTTGCCTCTGCAGAAGTTTGGTTTCTTATTTTTTGTAATATTCCGTCAGTCGATCTTTTCCGTGATTGACCTTTGCTTCTGGTACTCTCGCAACGTTTGAAGGCTCGTTGTGTTGTGTTTTTATATTTCTGCCTTGTCACGTGGCCAAACGTTATCTGTTGTTTCTTTATATATGCGGGGATTATTCCTAGCTTTTTTCTCAATTCTTCATTTCTGATCTTATCTCTCATACTGTTTTGTGTCATTCGACTAACACATCTCATCTCAGTAGAGGTTATTTTTCTCTTTTTTTTTTACATCTAGGGTCTAGGATTGGCATTGAAGCACAACGTTGTAATGAAGATTATATTGTAGAGTGCCCGTTTTGACTATAGAATTATTTCCATCTTGGTCAGTAGTGGC
Organism: Megaustenia siamemsis; assembly: GCA_032433765.1. NCBI lineage: Eukaryota > Metazoa > Mollusca > Gastropoda > Stylommatophora > Ariophantidae > Megaustenia > Megaustenia siamemsis. The sequence goes on along the minus strand of JAVIAB010000051.1, from coordinate 118,492,114 downwards.
TGTAGCTGTCCAATGATTTGACAAGCTTTGTTTCAACCTGAGTCTATTTCTGCTGTTTGTGAATTGTCGTTTGTCACTAGACTTCCTAGGTATTTAAATTCCTCTACTTGTTTGAGTTGTCTACCGTCTATAGCTATGTTGGTATTTTGTTCCTCTTTTGCGATATTCATGATTTATATTTTGTTGATGTTGATTTTCATGTTGTATTGTGTGTATACAACACAATACAACATAATATTGGGTCTATTAATGTGTTGTTGTATGTTTCCTATTATCATGTATTAGTGCGTGATCGTCTGCAAATAGATGCTCGTTGATCTCCTCTGTCTCTGATGGATGAATAACTTGTATATATAGTCCATGTTTGTAATAAACAACAGGGAAAAAAAGGGGGGGGGGGGAGATAGTATGCACCATTGTCTTGATACCTGATCTAATTCGAAGTGGTCTGTGTAGCCTGGTGCTGTTCTGACTGTGCAGCTGCTGTTGGAGTAGAGACTTTTAATTAGTTTTGTCTTACTCCGTATGTTGTTAGTATTTCCCTCACTTGTTCTCAGTCTAGTCAGTCGAATGATTTTTCCTTGTCAATGAAAACTGTGTACACGTTTTTATAATCTGTCGTCTTTTCTACTAGCTGTTTTAAGGTGAATAGAGCGTCAGTACATCCTCTGTTTTTTTTGGAACCCCATTTTAGAATGGTTTAACTGTAGTTCGATTATTGGTCTCAGCTTTGTTTCACATAATTTTTACGTATAACATTCCTACATGGCTGAGAAGCTATATACATCTATATTGATTGTAGTTTTTCTTGCTACCTCATTTTTTCCATACAGGTACGATGATTGCCTGCTGTTAGTTTTCTTGGACTTTTTATTAGAGCAATTCTGCATTGAATACTTTGTGCAGTCATGTAATTCCTGTTTCTCCTGCTGCTATTATTTCTACGGGTATGTTATCTATACAATCAATACTAAAATTGTATTTTAATAAATATGTGTGTTTTTCCATTAACATTTTTGTTTTCATAATGAACATTTTCTTTTTCATAGACATATTTGCTTTCTTCGTAAATATTTATTGTCATGGGCAACATTTTCTTTTCCTAAACATATTGGGGTTTTTTCCAATCGTTTCTTTTTTTTTATGTGGCAGCTGGAGAATAAAAGGCGTGATTAATCTGCAAGCTACTGGAACTATGAGAGAGCCGGCATCATAGCAGTGGAACACTGAATTGATAAAGTTAAAGATTGCTACTTAACTACCTCTAATCGAACGAGCTGAAATGACTGGCTATCAGCATAATTAGCTGGGAATGGTAAATAAAAGTGAAGAAGTCAACTTCGAATATTGTGGTCTATTACAATGCGACTACAGACATCACTCTACACATCTGTTAAATTAAATGTGTCCTATTTGATGAACGGGATTGAGTACGTTTTGGGGATGCTGCGAAATGCCTCGGTTAGCATTAACATTTGATGACTATTCCATAGTTAATATCTTTTTAGAACCTGAGGGTTGACGATATTTCGGAATTGCAACTCTTAGATTTCATATAATGCGCATATGGTTTCTGCAATAAATAAAGACTTTTCAGTCAAAATATTGGGTATATCGATTATTGGTACAGTTTGCTTTATAATCAGTATAACGTCTTAGAATTTATTTCGGCCCTTTATTGTCCGTAATGAACTTGATTCACTTCTTTACTAGTCTTTGTTCGAAAATTAATCCATTTAATCAACGTCCTTCCCATTTCCTTTTTCTAGTAAAGATCACAGAAATAGTCAGCCAATATATTATATTGACAATAATTTCGTAAGTGTTCAACTTGAACACGAGATCAATGTCATGTCTCCTGTCATCGATATGACCATGGTCTAGAATTCACAATATCTAGTGACCCACATTATGAAGCGGGCCAAAAGGCCAGGAGCCTTTGCTGACAGCCCATCCACCGCTAAGGGGGGCGTGGTGCCCTTTAATGATTTACAATTAAATAATGCAGTTGAAATGATGTTTTAAATTAATTGTTATATTTAAAACAAAAATATAGATTGATTTATATCATACAAATTACAAAAATATACATTGATTTACATCATACAAATTACAATAAGATCACATGTTAAATCAAAGTCCGGGTTTCTAAGCAACGAGCTATGTCGATCACACTTTATTCTGGAGACTATATGCTACCAGAACTACAAAGAAGAAGAGGTAGGTTTCGATCCCAACCGACGGCTTCCGGTTGACCCAGCCTTTAATGGGTACCGGATTTTTTTCTGGGAAAGTGAAAGCGGCATGGGCGTAATACCGATCACATTACTCCAAAAATCATGTGCCGAAGGTCTGTAAAATTTACGATCACTAACACCATATTCCCTATACGCTATTTGGCGTGACGGGGATACTTTACTTTTTTTTCATATGCTCCCAGAGACGGTCCTATTTTACTGATGTCATTCTGCTTTGTATTTATTCTTCAGTTTTGTCAGGTTGTTAGTTTTTTTTTCCTTGGGTTTTTCATTTTCTTTAGCATTGTCGTTTGTTGCCACATGTTTGTTAATTTGTAAAATGCATTTATAACTTTAAATTAGCAATTTGTTTCGGTATGCCGACAAGATAAAATAACAAATCATAACACAATGAAGATAAAACAAAAATAACATTGGATATTAGTGTAAGTTTGTGTCTCAGGTATATGTTACTCATTTTCAATAATCATCCTCGTGTATCCTATCGAAGATAACAACGTTAGTGCCCATATAATTATGTTAGTTAATCTATTTGAGTATTTGTGAAGTGACGGCTATAGTTTTTATGTTTCTGTAATTTAGAAAGACATTGATTATTTTGATCTTATTTCCCGCCTTATATTTCTACTACTTTCTTACATTCCTCGTTCAGTCCTTACTCTCGCATCATTTCTAGCTTTCTCTTTCTCTCTCTCTCTCTCTCTCTCTCTCTCTCCTCTGTGTGTGTGTGTGTGTTGGTGTTATTCCTTATCTTGTAGTCATTTCTTTATCTACGCTCTTTATCTTGGTATCATTTACTTGTCTAAACACTGTTTTTGTACAATTTTGTAGACTATTGTCTATATTAGTACAATATCATCACCATCTTTTCTCCTCCTAACGACTAAGCCAAATTTATATAACACCAAGACAAAAAGCCAAACTCCTCTTGTAGCAAACTTTATACATCTTGCAGCTAAAAAATAGAAGCAACAAAAATCTGGTCAGCAATTTACATCTAAATAAAGGTCTATAAAGTAAAGCATGTTTAAGGATCAATGATAGGCGAGTCAGATGCCTCATTTAAAATGCACTAGGTAAATCACTTAATGTGCTCTGATAACGCTGCATTACGAGACGAACAGGAAACGGCCTCTTGACATTAACAAGATTATCGTAAGACTGAGTAAAGAATTACTGAATGTTGCAAGTAGTAGCTGCATTTATTACTTTTACAATTGCAATATTCAGATAAATAATGTAAAGTAAAAATACAAAACGGGAGCCGCGATAGCTCAGTGGTTAGTGAACTGGACTACAAAGGACAAGAGGTCGGGTTCTGTTCTGATCGACGGCTTCCGGGTTCACCCAGCCTTTAATGGGTACCGGATTTTTTCTGAGAAAGTAAAGCGGCACGGGCGTAATATCGACCACATTACCCTAAAAATTATGTGCCGTAAGTCTGTAAAAATTATGGTCACTAACACCATATTCCCTATACGCCACTTGGCGTGACGAGTCTCTTTACTTATTTTACTTACTTACAAATATAAAACACAAACAAAATAAAGAGTTTTGTAAATATTGGTTGAAAACTAACTCATATGCCAGAAACACAAAATCGCCTGAACCCATTTTTTTCTACAAATGTTTTACAAAAATGTTATCTAAAGTAACATAACTCTTAAGTATTACCAGAAAACACACGTTAATCTTAACTGTTGCTCACTTGTTGAAGTGAGCATCGATAGAGAAATGGAGAGAGCAAACTGATGCAAGATTATTTCACAAAGAATATCAGTCAATTGAAACATCACCTTTATCTCCATTGCATATGTTAGCGATGATGATTGCTGGAATCCTGAAGGAGTTTCAAACTTTATTACATAAATGTTATCTTTATTACTAAATGTTATCTTTATTACTAAATGTTATCTTTATTACTAAATCCATACACAACCTCGGTGGTTGAGTTGCTAGTGTGCTCGCTTACTAATCAATAGCAAAGTAAAAAAAAAAAAAATTAGTATCCCTGCACACACACACACACACACACACACACATATACACACAAACACACACGTATCATACTCACAAGCAAAAACATACACACACACACATATATATATGTATATATAAACGTACACACACACACGGGAATTGGGTAAAAGGTAAAGTAAAGAGCCCTGTCACGCCAAGTGGCGTAAAGGGAACATGGTGTTAGTGACCATAAATTTTACAGACATTCAGCACGTGATTTTTGGGGTAATGTGGTCGGTATTACGCCCGTGCCGCTTCACTTTCCCAGAAAAAAATCCGGTACCCATTTAAGGCTGGGTGAACCCGGAGCCGTCGGTTGGGATCGAACCCTACCCCTTGTCCTTTGTAGTCCAGTTCACTAACCACTGGGCTATCGCGGCTCCCTCTTTTTCTGTTTACAGGGCGGGAAATGCCTACGACAAAGCGTGGAAGATAGCAGTGACCAACTGAAAGATTGTTGTTGCAATGGAACACGTGTTCACCACCAGCTATTGTATATTTACATTTGTTAATAATAACAAAGCAACAGAAGAAGAAGAATTTGCACTTTGTCGATGAAATAAAAGAGACATAAAATATGTAATATTCTCATCTGAAAAAATTACGAACTAAACATTAACATCGACACGACTTCCATTATATTTTAATTTCTCTTCAAATCTACTTGAACAATTTATCATCGGAATCAAATTTATCGGCTACATTTATTTTCCTACTGGAAAGTTCGAGTTAGTTTTTCACTTCTAATTTTTAATTATAGAAATTGTATGCCCATTTTTTGTATTGCCCTGTTTAGCACGTTGTCTTCTGGGGTGTACAGGAAGACACAAAAACAAAAGTAGAGTTACAAACAAAGTTTATAAACAAAATACAAGTACAGACTAAGTTGATAGACAAAAGAGCAATTATCAGCAAAGAGGATAGACAAAAGAGCAATTATCAGCAAAGAGGATAGACAAAAGAATAAATACAGACTGAATGGATAGACATAAGAACAAATATAGACAAAGTGTTAGACAAAATAACAATTACAATCAGAGTAGATAGAAAAAAGAACAATTACAGACTCAGTGAGTAGATTAAAGAACAATGACAGACTGAGTGAGTAGGCACAAGAACAATTACAGACAAAAGAACAATGACAGACTAGGTTGGTAGACAAAAGAACAATTACAAACAAAACGGACAAACAAAACGGACAAACAAAATACAAGCACAGACTACGTCGATAGACAAAAGAGCAATTATTAGCAAAGATGAAAAACAAAAGAGCATATATATATATATATATATATATACTGAATTAATAGACATAAGAAGAAATAAAGACGAAGTGTTAGACAAAAGAACAAATACACACAAAGCCGTTAAACAAAAGAGCAATTACTGACTAAGTAGTAGCTATAAGAACAATCACCAACAAACAGGATGGACCTAAGAACAATTACAGAATATATAATTAGATACAATCTAGATAATAATTGCAGACTAATTGAGTACATCATCATTATTATCATGTGCCATACCGGATGGCGGAGGCGATCATGTCCTTCCACAATCTTCTATCTACAATGAATCATATCAGTTCTGTTGGTGACTGTTTTCCATGCCATGACACAAAGCTATCCAGTATTTTCTCTCTTATTGAGTACATAAAAACAAAATAACATACTGCATCCATAGACGAAGAGACCAGGTGGGTAGACAAAAACAAATACAGGCTAAGTGGATTGACAATAACAAAAGCACAGTTTAAATTATATATTTAAAATGCAACTATTTACAGACTAAGTGAAGAGACGAAAAAATAATAAGACATTAGGCGATACAAAAAGGTGTGCTTGCTTTTTGAAGCAAAACAAAACAATATTCCGATTTCCACGAAATTGATTTTAATTTTCTTTATGTTCTTTTATAAGAGGATTAAACAAAATAATATTAGAAGTATTTTCGTTTTTGCATGTAATGATGTTCTGACGTGTCCTCGGTAAAAATCGTAATCGCATAAAAAAATAGCACACGATTATAGTACATTAATTTCTTTAATTGCACCTAGTGTTGCTTTCAGTTTATATTCTCCCGGAGCTGCGAGACAGGTGGGTTGGATATGTCACTTTTTAAAAATCCAGACTGCTCAGCAAAAATTACTAACAGATTAAAATAATAATAAAAAAAATATTATAATATAATAATAATACAATTATTATAACTGTCGCATCTAGTTTAAAATAAAAATGATGACCGTACACTAAGTGGCGGCTGCAGAAGGATCTACGCTTTGAATTGTTTCTGCCAACTCTAACTCGGAATTAATCCAATGAAGATTAAATAGTATTGTATTTATTTATTCATATGAGCATTGTCAGACGGTAAGTGTTTCAGCATCCAAATCTTAACATGCGTGATTCATCATTGAAAACGAATATACTTGAATTAGCTCAACTGTAAATTGTAATCTGACTCTCAGAAAGAAAGAAAAAATGAAAGACGTCTTGTACAGCAAGTCTATGTCAATAGAAGTGAGAAAAAGAATTCATCGCTTCTATATAGAGCGCATTCTGACCTCTGGAAACGAATCATGTATAGTAGACAAACTAATTAAAAGACGATTAGAGGCCACAGAGATGGGATTTCTCATAATAATGTTGAGAATTCCCTGGAGAGTTAAAAGGACCAACGATGAGATTCTCAAAGAGGCCAACACAAAAAGGGAACTCCTTAAAAACATCAGAAAGAATAAATCAACAATTGTTTAGTACGTTATGAGAAGAGGAAAGTTGGAGTACCTGGTTACAACTGGCAAAATACAGAAAAGGAGAGATCGCGGAAGACAAATAAAAAGATACTAGATAGCTTGGTGTCGTGGCGTGAAAATAATAAACTGCAGAATTGATATGATGCAATGTGGGTAGAAAATTGTGAAATGACATGATCGCCTACGGCAACCGGTCGGGCACAATGATGATGACTCTTAGAAATAGTAATATCACTAATTACTAATGTAACCAAGAACTAGCCCATGCCATCTCGATCTAAATATACTAAGATAATAGCAATATACCTCAATGGAATTAAATACTATAACATTAGTTCTAAACTTTTAAATATTCAGCTTCCACATTTGGTAAACTTAAAGGTAGAGCATGGGCCCAACGAAAATTAAGCCTCAGGACTAGGATTCAAATTTACCAAAGTTGTGTGCTTAGTACACTTCTATATGGATTAGAAACTTGGACTTTCTATGCAGGGCAGGAGAAAAGGTTAAACAGCTTTCATGTACTTTATCTACGAAAAATTATGAAGATCAAATGGCAGGACAAAGTAATTAACTTTAATAGACTAATATTTTTACCAATCTTTAACTTATCAAACAGCAAAGTGTGTGGTACACATGAGGCATATTCAGAACACGAAAGGCGAATATGGCAGACCACCGTGAAAGAGATTGGAGCCTCATCACGTAACAATCCAAAGAAAACCATGGAGAGAAATTCTAACTACTGTTCTAGGAACGAAATAAAAATAGCTACATGGAATGTTAGGACCTTATACCAACAAGGAAAACTAGAAAATCTTATGGTAGAAGCAGAACGATTAAACATAGATATCTTAGGCATATCAGAAACAAGATGGAAGGAAAGTGGATACATACAAGACGATAAATATATATTTATATATTCAGGTAACACAAAAGAACATCAAAGAGGAGAAGGCATTCTAATAAAACGAGAGTTACAAAAATATATAAGTACTCAATTGACATATAATGATAGGAATATACTAATAAGAATGAAGGCAAAACCATTGGACATAGCAATAATACAGGCATACGCACCTACTCAAGACTATACAGATGAACAAATAGAGGCATACTATGAAGATCTAAACACAGTTATGAAGCAAGTGAAATCATCAGACATCTTGATTATAATGGGTGATATGAACGCTAAAGTAGGAAAAGGTAAATATAAGACCATAATAGGAAATCATGGTCTAGGAAAAAGGAATAACAGAGGAGAAAGATTAATACAATTTTGTGAAGAAAACAGACTGATAATATGCAACACCTTCTTTGAGCAAGAGAAAAGGAAATTATACACATGGAAAAGCCCTGGAGACAAGAAGAGAAATCAAATAGATTACATAATGATAAAAGACAGATTCAGGAACAGCGTCAAGAAAGCTAAAACCTACCCAGGAGCAGACATTAATTCAGACCACAATCCTGTAATGATAAAAATGAAAATCAAATTAAAGAGAAGCAAACAAAAAACTAATTCAGCAATACCAATAGATATAACAGCGTTAAACCAGAAAGATGTACAAGAAACTTATACTGTACAAGTAAAGAACACATATCAGAAGCTACTAGAAGAGGGGATTGAGCAGTACAGAAGAGAAAATCCTGAGGAAAAAGTCACAACAAAATGGCAATGCATAAAAAACAGCATACAAGAATCCTGCAACACCTTGCCCAAAAAGGATAGTAACAAAAAACAAAAATGGATAACTGACAAAATCTTAGAAAAAAATGGAAGAAAGAAGACAAGCTAAAAACACTGCCAGATACAAGGATATAGACAATGAAATACGGAGAATGTGCAAAAAATGCAAAAGAAGACTGGCTCAACCAAAGATGTCTAGAAGACGAAACTATGGAAAGTAAACAAAAATTAAGAGATATGCACACAGAAATAAAGAGGATGACGAATAAAGACAAAAAAGCTACAGGAAACGGATGTATTGCAAACAAAGAGGGAAGAATGCTAACAGACAACTAAGATATAATAGATAGATGGCAAGAATATATAACATAATTATTTCACGGCAAAAGGGACAAAAAGTGATACATAAAATGTACATACAACTATAAAATCCTGAAATCTGAAGTAGAAAAATCTATAAAATCAATGAAAAAGGGAAAAGCAGCAGGGCCAGACAATATACAAATAGAGATGATACAGACTCTAGAAGAGTTTGGCGTCGAAGTGATCACAGACATATGCAATGACATATACCATACAGGATACATACCAAACGATCTAAAAACATCAACTTTCATCGCATTGTCTAAAAAGAATGGTGCAGCTGAATGCAATGACTTCAGAACAATAAACCTAATGAGCCAGGTAACAAAAATTTTACTAAAAGTTATACAGGGAATGATTCAGAATAAAATCAATACTGAATTAGATGAGCAACAATTTTGATTCAGGAAAAACAGTGGGACAAAAGAAGCCATATTCAGCAGGAGAACATTGATTGCAAAGTACACAGAAGTAAACAAACCAATATATGCCTGCTTTATAGACTACACCAAAGCTTTCGATAGAATACACCATAACCAACTTATAGACTGCCTAAAGGATATAAATCTAGATGACACAGACATACGACTAATATGTAATCTGTACTGGATGCAAACAGCAATAATAAGATATAATAAGGAGAACTCTACACCCATGGACATAAAAAGAGGAGTAAGACAAGGATGCATCCTATCACCAAGCTTGTTCAATCTATACACTGAGCAAATCTTCAAAAACATCTCAGAGATACCAGGCCTAAACATTAATGGAAAGATAATCAATAACCTGAGATATGCTGATGATGCTGTTCTACTAGCAGAAAATCCTAAAGACCTACAACAATTGCTTAATGTGATAAACATAACAAGCAAAAAATATAATACTTTTACATGCTGTAAGGATCACTTAAACTTATTATTGATACATATGTGATCAATTTGATTTTCCGTTCTATGGTCTGGTGACACCCATGTAGCTTTGTGTATTCTTTTATGTTGGAATATTGTTCCTTCTAGGCTCACTTGATTAAGGGCGCAGAAATTCACAAATATCTCTCCATTCTCGTTTATATCTCCAAGTCCATGTTTTCCCATAATCTCTTCCAAGCCTCTGTTGTCTGATCCTACTTTAGCATTTAGGTCTCCGATCAAGATTATAATATTCTTGGCTCGTTTTGCATCCATCTTACATTATAGCCGTTTATAGAAATCATCTTTAACTAAATCATATTTATCGTTGGTTGTTGCATAGCATTGGATAATGTGTAATTTTATTTTGTTTTTGGTTGTTTTAAATGTTGCTCTCATTAATCTCGGTCCTACCATTCTATTAGTGTCTTCTGTGCATTCCTTGATAGCATTATAGCTACCCCTTCACTATGTTGTGCTCCAGGTTCCTTGTGTCCTGATGATAAAATCATCTCTCCTGTATTTAGTTTTATTTTACCCGTTCCTAGCCATCTTGTTTCACACATTCCCAGAATATATATCTTGTAGTTTGTCCTTTCTGCTGCTACCTGTGCAGCCTTTCCTTGTTCGTTTAGAGTACGAACATTCCAGGGGCCAATTCTGGAGGATTTCCTGGTAGACAAAGGGTGAGTCGGCAACCCAGACTCCGTACGACTTTCTCCGGCTTGCGTCATACGTCTCTTAGACAGAGAGCTCTTCTCTTTCCTGGATGGCGGATTAACTTTTTCTCTCTTTGACTTGTTCATGTTTATGAAGTTCTTTTCGGCGTATTTTTTTTACAGTATGGGATAGCCAGTCCCATGCCCAACCCTCCTTTCTCGCCTCTTACGAACATGCCTGGTAGGGTACAACGCCGCTATTCTATACTCCCCTTTCTGGCCCCGGCAGCGCACGGGCGATGTATGTGTATGCGGGTGTTTATATGTGTGTATGCGTGTGTGTGCATGTGTATACACATTATGACGATGGTAGAATTCAGTGACTTAATGAAGACGGTATTATAGGAATTAATTGCCATACAGAAGCTATTGTAATAGAAATATATTTTTGATTCAGGGTGGAAGACAAGGAGAAGATATGACGATGTGATAGAGGGGAAGAGAGAAAAAAGAATGTGATCGATAAGTTATAAATGGATATCGCAGATATTTAATAACACGCTTGCCGTGAAACTCCACACAAACCTGTCCGAATCAGATGATGTTTATGGCTAACTGTAACACACAACGTGTTTGCCAAATGTTCGCCACTTAAGCGACTTTTAGTTGTTTTTTTTTAATGCAACTCGCCCAGAACAGAGCCGTGTAGTGAGACACAATGCAGATCATGTGCAAGGTCTGTCATTTGAAAGATCGTCGGACACAAGAGTCTAGAATGTCTGCTCTATGTGCCGTATTCGGCTCGAAAGGACAACAGATAGAGATATACAGACAGATGGACGGACGCACGGACAGAGGGATGGATGGACGGACGGAGGGAGGGATGGATAATGGACGGATGTATGGAGAGACGGATGGACGGACGGATGGATGGACGGAGGGAGGAATGGATAATGGACGGATGTATGGATGGACGGACGGACGAACGGACGGAGGAAAGGATGGACGGACGGACGGACGGACAGACGGATGGATGGATGGACGGACGGTCGGACGGACGGGTAGGTGAGTATGGATGGATGGATGGATAGATAGATGGATAGATAGATAGATAGATAGATAGATAGATAGATAGATAGATAGATAGATAGATAGATAGATAGATAGATAGATAGATAGATAGATAGATAGATAGATAGATAGATAGATAGATAGATAGATAGATAGATAGATAGATAGATAGATAGATAGATAGATAGATAGATAGATAGATAGATAGATAGATAGATAGATAGATAGATAGATAGATAGATAGATAGATAGATAGATAGATAGATAGATAGATAGATAGATAGATAGATAGATAGATAGATAGATAGATAGATAGATAGATAGATAGGCAGGGCAGGCAGGCAGGCAGGCAGGTAGGCAGACAGACAGACAGACAGATAGATAGATAGATCATACACTATCAAAAAATAATAAAATTATGAAACATAAAAAAAATACAAATGAAATCTTAAGAAACAATTATAAGTGATAAACTTACTCTAATAGTATATAGAGTGAAATAGAAAGAATCCCATAATTGAGTTATGAGTAGAGAAATAGAAGTTACGGTGTTGTAAATATTTCAGACTCACAAAATTAACAGTAGTCAATGGTTTTTTTAACTGGTTATTGGAAGAGGGGCTGGGATAATTGTAACATCATGACTTGAACCGTGAACCTGTCCAGAAAATCAACATTAGGTTGACAAACAACTTCAGTGGCAGGGCACGTTCATGAGATAAATATCACTGTTAAGAGTTCATAATAGCATTATTTTATAATTTTGAGGTTAAACAAAGTGGCAAAATGACGCTTTATTTTGTCAATGTTAACACGTTTAAGAGTTTAAAGAGAGTTTAGACTCGCGACAAATGATTGGTTGCGGTTGGCCTGCGCAAAGAGTAAACCAATAGCTTATGAAAATAAGACAGGAGTACTTAACCTCACAAGGAATGAGTAAGTTTTGAGTTTTAAAGTAATGTTTGAAGCCAGTGAGAAATTGAGCAGAAATGTAACCTGGCCGAGCTTAGAACGGCTGAACTGTCTAATGGCAGAAGGATAGTGACTGAGAATGAGATTAGAACCAGAGAACAGTCAGAGAGCACAGGCAGATCAGACTACAAAAATTATAGATATAGTAAAGGAACAAATGGATTAAAACATTCGAGAACAGTACATAATGCATAATTTAGAGACGGTAAAAATATAATTTAGTTGGGAAGTGTTTTCAACTGAGATTTGAGTTTATTATGCTCCAGGGAACAAATGGTAAGTCGATCAAATACAATCGCCGTGTAACGTAAGACAGTTGTGAAAGTAAGATAAAATATTAGTTGTCACAGACAGTAAGTACTAGAGATGTCTCCATCAAGATCGGCGTTAGCCTAGAGAGTTAATTTCAATGAAGAACAGTATTTATAAATTACGTACACCACTATATGTCATGTGCAAATTAAAGATGAATACATTTGAATATGAGTGATTCATCATCTGTGATTGTTGGTTACGTTAAAACCATTTTGAAACGTTGTATTGTGATATACGCAATACTGTCAACATAATAGAAGTCCACTCAAGAGATAAATAAGAAGCAGAACTATATAACCCTGGCACTTTACTTGCTAATATAGATAACCGTTACAAAACAAACAGCTTTGTCCACAAACTCTTTCACAAAATCTCTGTTTAAAAAAAACGACTTCAAACATTTGGCATTTTATTTGTGTGAGATAATTCACACAAACACATAAACACACATACACTGAAAACCATTTTGCAGATTTTCCAAAGGTGTAATGATATCTATCAAACTAAATCAGAGAAATACAACTATTTACTATATATAAATAAAATAGTAACATAATACAAGATATACATATGTGCGTGTGTGTATATATATATATATATATATATATATATATATATATATAACATAACATATATTAAAGTAGCAATTTTTATATCTTGTCAATCTTCCTTATAACTTCCCTCTTTGGGTTGGACAAGTATCATTCTATCCTGCTTTTTTAAACAAAATAATTGTGTTGGTTAAAGCGTACACGCACAGTGGGTTATAAAACGTACACACAGTGGGTTATAAAGCGTACACGCACAGTGGGTTATAAAGCGTACACACAGTGGGTTATAAAGCGTACACACACAGTGGGTTATAAAGCGTACACACACAGTCGATTATAAAACGTACACACACAGTGGGTTATAAAGCGTACATTCAGTGGATTATAAAGCGTACACACACAGTGGGTTATAAAGCGTACACACACAGTGGGTTATAAAGCGTACACACAGACATTGGGTTATAAAGCGTACACACACAGTGGGTTATAAAGCGTACACACAGTGGGTTATAAAGCGTACACACACAGTGGGTTATAAAGCGTTCACACACAGTGGGTTATAAAGCGTACACACAGTGGGTTATAAAGCGTACACACACAGTGGGTTATAAAGCGTTCACACACAGCGGGTTATAAAGCGTACACACACAGTGGGTTATAAAGCGTACACACACACACATTGGGTTATAAAGCATACACACACAGTGGGTTATAAAGCGTACACACACAGCGGGTTATAAAGCGTACACACACACACATTGGGTTATAAATCATACACACACAGCGGGTTATAAAGCATACACACACAGCGGGTTATAAAGCGTACACACACAGCGGGTTATAAAGCGTACACACACACACACATTGGGTTATAAAGCATACACACACAGCGGGTTATAAAGCGTACACACACAGTGGGTTATCACGTCACAAAATAAAGAAAACTATTGACATTCGTCTTGCACAGAAGAAGAAAAGAGAGAACTTGTTTTTAATTTCTTTTTCCTTTTGCTTTACAGTGTCGTTATGTAACTAAATGGTAACAATCACTTTATAGTATCGTCATGTAACTAAATGGTAACAATCACTTTATAGTATCGTCATGTAACTCAATGGGAACAATCACTTTATAGTATCGTTACGTAACTAAATGGTAACAATCACTTTACTGTGACGTTATGTAACTCAATGGTAACAATCACTTTATAGTATCGTTATGTAACTAAATGGTAACAATCACTTTACTGTGACGTTATGTAACTCAATGGTAACAATCACTTTATAGTATCGTTTTGTAACTCAATGGTAACAATCACTTTACAGTATCGTTATGTAACTAAATGGTAACAACCACTTTACAATGTCGTTATGTAACTAAATGGTAACAATCACTTTACAGTATCGTTATGTAACTAAATGGTAACAATAATTTTCAATGCCTCTTTTAAAATATACGGTTCACATTCTCAGGATTAAATAAGCTGATCTTTGCGGTGTGGTGGTTCCCAACTTTGTGTTCAACTTTCAATTATAGATGACGAAATCATTTCCCTTTTGTCGACAGACTTCAGCTAATTATTATGTTTCAATGTTGGCTTGTAAAAGAAAATCGGGTGCATGTGTAACCGTTTCATTCTTTGAGTGCCGAATCCGCATCGAAGGTTGGCTACCACGGAGCGCCATTCCGCTCTGTCTCTTGCTTGTATGCTGCAGGTTTGTCTATCTATTTATGTTACTCATCTACGTTTGTCTTGGTCTGCCTCTGTCTCTTTTACCTTGTATTTTCCCTTCCAAGATTACTTTTAAGAATTCCTCTGCATGGCTTTTTTTCTGGAATAGTACGTGATGACACTTTCACGATGGTCAACAACATTCGTCTTTCGTGTCCTGAATATGCCTCATGTGGACGACATACTTTGTTGTTTCGCTATCTGGGCCGTTGATCTTTGCTGACTCTTCCGCCCCATCCACCGTCACAGACTTTGTACATTAAGGACGGACATTCCTGTCTGCCCGGAGCAACAGTGAAAAACAATGACCTATCACCGACAGGTCTATCTCGATTGAAAAGAAGATAAATATCCACTTAACAAAGAGAATTTTCTCATGTGTATATTGCGAATTAACAACCAAACAGGACAATTCCAATATATAAAGCAAGGAGTCAGACAAGGCTGTGTTCTGACACCGGATTTGTTTTCACTTTACAGCGAATATATTATGAGATCAATAGTAGACAAAAAAGGAATTGAAGTTAAGGGTCACAACATAAATAATTTGCGATATGCGAATGACACAGTCTTAATAGCAGAGACAGAGAATGAACTACAAGAGATGATAGACATAATAGTAAAAGAAAGCAACAAGAAAGGTCTCAGTCTGAATAGTAAGAAAACAGAAGTAATGGTTATATCGAAGAAACAATCACCAGCACCATGCAGCATAAAAATAAACGAGACAAATCTGAAACAAGTGCAACGTTTCAAATACTTGGGCCCAATAATAACATCAGATGGGAGATGCACCACAGAAATAAAAAGCAGAATAACTCAGGCCAAAAAAGCATTTCAGAAAATGAAAAATATCTTATGCAACAAATCTATGTCAATAAAAATGAGAAAGAGAGTTCATCGGTGCTATATAGAACCAATTCTGACCTATGGAAGCGAATCATGGACAACAGACAAACAAATGAAAAGACGATTAGAGGCCACAGAGATGGGATTTCTCAGAAGAATGTTGAAAGTTCCCTGGACAGCTAAAAAGACCAATGAGGAAGTTCTCAAAGTAGCCAACACAAAAAGGGAGCTCTTAAAAAACATCAGAAAGAAGCAATCAACATTTTTCGGGCACATCATGAGAAGAGGAAATTTTGAATACTTGGTTACAGCTGGCAAAATAAAAGGAAAGAGAGATCGCGGGCGACAAAGAGAGAACATACTGGATAGCTTGGTGTCATGGCATGGAAAACAGTCAACAACAGAACTGATACGATGCACTGTAGATAGAAGATTGTGGAGGGACATGATCGCCTACGCCAACCGGTATGGTATCTGATGATGATGATGATATTACTTCGCAATTCTTTTTCATTTTTTTTTTGTTCCATTCTATGGCCTTAGTTTATAATAAAAAAGTCAGGCAATTTCTCTGGCCGTTCAAAATTGCTTACCGAACACTCCTGTTTTTATAGATGCTTTAACATTGACATGAAAAAATATTTTTTTTTCTAGAAATCATCGATACTTCACATAATCAAAAAAAAAAATGTAGACAGCATATTCTGTTAGAGATATTATTTTACAGCTGAAATTCTCACAATTCAGTGGCAATCCCAGGAACCACAATTATGCACAGGAAACCTGTTTTGTAAAATCCAACCATGATCTGTACAAACCATTATTATCTAAAGAAGCTATTCATTTTATAGAAATCATCCTAAATTTGTGAAACTATTTTAAATCTATATAAATAGCTACCGACACAATATATATATATATATATATATATATATATATATATATATATATATATAATTCGCCGGATTTTTTTTCTATTTTAACTCTATCAGCCAAACGGGATACAACAACTTCACTCATAACCTTAAGACTTAATCACGTACACTAATGGCTCATTCACAAGGGGTTTTTAGAGCGGTTGGGGTTTGTTTTGTATTCTAATGGGAAGTTAATGCAGGAGTCTACGATTACTACCTCCAGCAGACACATGGAAAACTGAAGCTGAGACAAAAGCCATCACATGGGTGGTTAAGAGATCAACAACACATGCGGTCATCTAGACTGACTCACAAAGCAAGCTTCGCCAAATTGACAAGAAGACACTCCGCTGGGAGTGGGTGCAGTTACTCGACATGTTTCATGTCAATGTCGTACCTAATTAGTATATATTGTCCTTGGGGGGCACGCTAGAGTGTGTGGCAAGAAGACACTCCGCTGGGAGTGGGTGCAGTTACTCGACATGTTTCATGTCAATGTCGTACCTAATTAGTATACATTGTCCTTGGTGGGCACGCTAGAGTGTGTGACAAGAAGACACTCCGCTGGGAGTGGGTGCAGTTACTCGACATGTTTCATGTCAATGTCGTACCTAATTAGTATACATTGTCCTTGGGGGACACGCTAGAGTGTGTGACAAGAAGACACTCCGCTGGGAGTGGGTGCAGTTACTCGACATGTTTCATGTCAATATCGTACCTAATTAGTATATATTGTCCTTGGGGGGCACGCTAGAGTGTGTGACAAGAAGACACTCCGCTGGGAGTGGGTGCAGTTACTCGACATGTTTCATGTCAATGTCTTACCTAATTAGTATACATTGTCCTTGGGGGGCACGCTAGAGTGTGTGACAAGAAGACACTCCGCTGGGAGTGGGTGCAGTTACTCGACATGTTTCATGTCAATGTCGTACCTAATTAGTATACATTGTCCTTGGGGGGCACGCTAGAGTTTGTGACGAGGAGACAGCTGACAAGTTAACGTGGTCTGAATTATACAACAGACTTTAAAAAATATACATGCGAGACATTGTGAGGACTTTAAAAGAACACTTCTTAAAGGAAGGCGATAAGGAAGCTGAGGATAACTCACATGTCACAGGAACGGTGACATATGTGCCGCAAAGGGCGTAAACAGAAAAAGTATCATCAGCAGAAAAGAACGCAATATAGTCAATTAATGCAGAACAGAAGCAATCAGTTGACGACCACTTCGATGGTTGTTAGAACGGGCAGTAGAGTGGATATGGGAATTCCCCCACTGTTGTGACGCTTGTCCGAACTAAAATCTTAAAGTCTTATCAGCCCATCCCGTCTTTGAAACTATGGTGTATTTATATTTCTCTAATCGCTAACAACGACTACAATATGAGGACCTAAACTTGCGAGCATTCTAGTTTTTTGTAATTACTTGTACGTTATTATTTTGGCCGGGACCACACTAAGATTCACTGTTGCATTCTGGGAGATAAATTATCTCATACTCAAGAATTAGCGCCAATAATAAGAATACTGTTACGAAATAAGACGTTATCAGAGATAACACTCTCAGATAGATTACTGCCTAAAAGATATAAATCTGGACGACACAGACATACGACTAATTTGTAATTTGTACTGGGAGCAAACAGCAATAATAAAATATAACAAGGAGAACTCTACACCCATTGCTATAAAAAGAGGAGTAAGACAAGGATTCATCTTATCCCCAAGCTTGTTCAATCTATACACTGAGAAAATCTTTAAAAACATCACAGAGAAGAATGGCCTAAATATTAATGGAAAAATAATCAATAACCTAAGATATGCTGATGATACTGTACTACTAGCAGAAAATCCTAAAGGTCTACAACAATTACTTAATGTAATAAACAGGACAAGGAAAAAATATGGACCAGATATGAATATCAAAAAGACTAAAACTATGATCATAAACAAAGAAAATTCTCAAATACCGTGGTAGGCGTATGGGGAATATGGTGTTAGTGACCATATTTTTCTATGATCACGGCATATTTTTGAGTGATGTGGTCGGTATCACGCCAGGCCGCCTTTACTTCCCAGAAAAATCTCTGGTACCCATTATTAGAGGCTGGGTGAACCTTGGAGCCTTGGATTTATGAAAAAAATCCATCACTGCTAGGGATCGAACCCGGACCCATCTGGTCAGGAAGCGAGCACACTAACCACTCAGCCAACTAGGCTCCAATTACTGAAGTAATAAACAATTAATGGAGAACATTAATGGAAAGATAATCAATAACCTAAGATTTGCTGATGATACTGTACTACTACCAGAGAATCCTAAAGATCTACAACAATTACTTAATGAAATAAACATGACAAGCAAAATTTATAGATTATATATGATTATCAAAAAGACTAAAACTATGATCATAAGCAAAGATAATACTCAAAATCTACAAGTAGATATCAAAGTTGAAGGAATAGACCTAGAGACAGTTCAGAGCTACAACTATCTAGGACATACTATAACCAGTGATGGAAAACTGAAATAAACAAAAAAATAGGAATGGAAGAAAATAATTTTAATGCCTTGAGAAGTATAATAACATCAAAACAAATAACACCTGGGCTAAAACTAAGAATAGCAAAATGTTATATCTTTCCAAAATTCCTGTATGGTGCAGAAACATGGACATTAGACAAGAAAACAGAACAGAAAATGGAAGCTTCTGAAATGTGGATATATAGAAGAATAAGTAGAATTGGAGGGAAAGAAAATAGAACAAATGATGACGTTTTAAAACAACTGAAAATAAAAAGAGAACTACTAAATACAATTAAAACAAGACAAATCAAATGTGGGGAACTTTCTCCCGTTCTGCGTAAATGTATATGTTCTTCTGTGTCTTTCCGCGTAACGCTTCTATGTAGCATATCGAGTTTTGAGGTGATGTATCGTACAGTAGAATATGTAAAGTATAACAAATTTGATGGTTTGAGAACTTAAATTGTCAGAAACAAACAAAATTCACAAAGCTTTTAGAAAACACTGCAAAAACATACCCCAAAAAATACTAGAAAATGTCTGTAACATAACAGCGGAAATACTAGAAACACTCAGTAATATAGAATATACATAGCAGCAGAAATACTAGAAACACTCGGTAACATGACAGGAGAAATACTAGAAGTATACCACTGTATTTAGTAGACAAGGTTACCGTTTTTGATGTCTCTTATCTCAAAGTTTGGAACGCAAAGTTCCATTAACAGCCTTCACTCTTTCTGCAGTCAGCAGACAAGCTGGGTCGACTAGCGAAGGTCAGGGAGGTAATCAAACCCAATCACGTAATAAAAACTCCAGCACACTATCCACTGAGCTACTTTTTTTTTCTCTTTATGTAACAAACTATTAATGAGACCCGTAGAGGAGTGTCCACGCTCCATCACTTTCTGAATATCTCTACAGGCATCATTTACTGCCCCCTGTGTCAGAGATGTTATCTCATAAAAGTCAGTTTCGCTGTCATGTCTGCGTGATTAATATGGATATCCTCCAAAGTGAGTTGCATCCCATCTCATCTATAGATTCTCTCCTCCTGGTGCGCGCAATGAATGCATCATTTATGATCAGTATACATGAACTTCAAGTCACGTTACCACGCGGGGGAGAATATATTGACACTTTTATCTGACACCGTGACCTTTAGCATCTTCTGTGTTGTCTAGCAGCAAAGATATCCAGGGAAAAAGATCTACATTAAGATGAATAGGGAAGCATTCTAATTGATAATGATATCTTTGATCCATGATAGAAAGGTAAATTGGAGGTCCAAAATAGCTGCGCCCCTTGATGGTGCACAGATGAGTCTCAAAGGAGGTAATATGCAAGATATGGATATAAGGTCTATTAACATATAATTGTTGTAGGGGAGTGAAGAACTAAATAATAACGTGAATTACTAGTTTTCCACAGTAAAGGAGTCAATGTTGTTCCTTGTTAATATCTGCACCAAAACCTGCGGGTCAGTGAGCACGTATTATTTTATTCTTATCCAGATCAACTGATGGGATTGCGCTCTAAAGAATTTCAGAGACAGTCACAAGCGAGCTGCTATGAAGTGAAATCTGGACTGAAAGAGAGAAAGCCACTACCGGAAAACAAATAATGTGGCTTAGACTTTGGGCACCTCTACGGCGAACAGGTACGGATCCTGCAAAATAACGGAAATTTACTTTTGCTTTACAAGACATCACAATGTGTAAAGACCGCTGTTTGCTCCCCTGCTCTGTGGTAAGGAATTTATGAAGAAGAGAAGAAACAAATGTACTTTTTTGTGTGTGCCCTTTTACAATCCGCAACAGTGAGTTATTGACTTATTCGAATATGGTTTGTTTTCCCTACTTTACACTTTGTATATTGTTCCAACTTATTAATTGACTTACTCCTGTTACTGTTCTCTTTCACTCATTCATTCATGTAGCTACTATTACTGTTATCTTTCACGCATTACCACATAACTCATACATCTACTATTACTGTTCTCTTTAACACATTCACACATCACTCATGCAGCTACTATTACTGTTTTCTTTCACACATTCACACATCACTCATGCAGCTACTATTACTGTTCTCTTTCACACATTCACAACAAAATAATATAGCTACTATTATTGTTCTCTCTCACGCATTCACACATCACTCATGCAGCTACTATGAGTTATTAAAGTTGTCCCTTGCGTAATACTTCAGAATCTATTTTGGTGGGTTATCGAATATGACAGCATCATATAAGGTCAAATTGGGATGGAAAAGTATTGGACGGATTGTGAGAGGCAGATCAATAAAATAATGATTACCCAGAAACTAATTAAGTTCATTTTCTCATTGACTAATATCTGTCTCTTTGAGTGATAGTGTGACATTTCCTATATCCAATGATTGTCCAAATAGACAACATTATTCTCTGGAGGCAAGTTTCGGTATGGTTCTAATGGCGCACACAAATTTGTTGTGGTAGATGAACTTGAGTAGACTCTACGAGACATACACTGTAGATCGAATGAAAAGAAAGGAAGCGTTTTGTTGAAAGTTTTATTCGTGTGCTAATACCACTACTACTACTAATAATAATGGCGATAAAAGGTACACATACTGCTCGATGACAAAGAGTGGAAAGCCAGATAATTCAGTTCAAAATTTATGAAAATAATTGAAGATGATAACAATAAATGAATGAATATTTAATACAAGTGTAAGCTGTCTTGCCTCTGAGGTTTTAATCATCATTATTGAGTGCCATTTTCGCTACGAAGGTTGGCTACCATGGAGCGTCATTCTGCCCTGTCTCTTGCTTTGATGGTGCAGGTTATCTTAGGCTGACTTGTTCATCTTTTGATGTTACTCGTCCATGTTAGTCTTGGTCTGCCTCTGCCTATTTTACCTTGTATTTTCCCTTCCAAGATTACTTTTAGTAGGCTGTTGTGTCTTTTAACATGACCCAAAAATCGCATTTATCTTGTTTGAATTGTATTTAGTAGTTCTCTTTTCATTTTTAGTTGTTTTAATACTTCATCGTTTGTTTTTTTTTCTTTCCATCCAATTCTACCAATTTTTCTATACATCCACATTTCAAAGGCTTCAATTTTCTGTTCTGTTTTCTTGTCTAATGTCCATGTTTCTGCACCTATAAGGAATGTTGAGAAGACATTTTGCTATTCTTAGTTTTAGCCCAGGTGTTATTTGTTTTGATGTTAGTATGTTCTTCATGGCATTAAAATCACTTTTGGCCATTCCTATTTTTTTGTTTATTTCAGTTTTACATTTTCCATCACTGGTTATAGTATGGCCAAGGTAGTTGTAGCTCTGAACTGCCTCCATGTGTATTCCTTCAACTTTGATATTTATTTGTAGGTCTTGAGAATTTTCTTTCGGTATGATCATAGTTTTAGTCTTTTTGATATTCTTATCTAGTCCATATTTTTTGCTTATCATGTTTATTTCATTAAGTAATTGTTGTAGATCTTTATGATTTTCTGCTAGTAGTACTGTATAATCAGCATATCTTAAGTTATTGATTATCTTTCCATTAATCTTTAGGCCTGGCATCTCTGTGATGTTTTTAAAGATTTGCTCAGTGTATAGATTGAACAAGCTTGGTGATAGGATGCATACCTGTCTTACTCCTCTTTTTACATCAATGGGTGTAGAGTTCTCTTTGTTATATTTTATTATTGCTGTTTGCTCCTAGTATAAATTACATATTAGTTGTATGTCCATGTCTTCTGGATCTATCTCTTTTAGGCATTCTATAAGTTGTTTGTGGTGTATTCTATCAAAAGAATCTTCATAAATGGATGACAGCATATCCTGGAGCGATCCCTTCTTTCCACCAAAGACGAATATGGCTTGTATCTCACACGCTACTTGATGATGTCCAATTTGTAGACTTTGATAAATTAAAGTCGTGATTTGAGTAGCACACAAACAATGAATAGAATAGTTGAGTTCTTGGCTCTTGTGTCTTGAATAAAACAGAACGTGACAACCTTAAGTACGGAATTTTTCTGACAAGTATTTTAAACTAAAAGTTCTACCAGATATATATAAATATATGATGAAACAAGTAATTTACTATTTGGATAGTCTGTCAAAGAAGGTGTTGATCTCCTCCTGCGTTAGTGGACGCATGGTTGTTTACTAATTTGGTTCATTTAGACAGCGTCCACAAGAGTCAGAGTGAAATGAATCTCCATTGTCGCCAACCTTCGATGTAGGGAGAAAGCACGACAAGATTGTGTTCTGAGCTTATTTTCAGGAGCAGGTCTCTTGTAGAAAGACGCTGTGTTGTGGAATAACGGTTCGATCACAATTCGGACTGCCTAATGTTTCTGTTGTTGTTCTTTTCTTTGACGTTTTGGCTGCTGTAAAAATACCATTATTTCTGAATAATTTATTTGAAAATAATGGAACATTTTGATTGGTAGATTGATTTAGTTATTTTTGTCTGCTGTCTTTGTTTTAGGATGATCGTCACTCTACTTGGGCGGTGTCCATCAACGTTAAGATCTCATTCCTGGCAATACAAGTTGTTTCCACAATGCAAGAACTACGTACCACTGGCAAGAGTCGCTATGGTAATTTCATAAAGTCCGAATTGGAAGATAAACAACAATATAATATTGAATAATATTCATTTTATTTTTAAATTGGAGCGAATAATCATTTATATTGTTTTCTTTAAAAATGTTCAACTTGTAAGATTTGTTTTACTTGCTCAACTTGAATATGAAACCTATTTTCAATGTTCGCCTCCGATAGGACCGTTTATTCGATCTCCATTACTTATAAATCAGGTGCCAGTGGGAGCAGAAACCCGTTCGAATCTAGTAACTTAGTTATTTAACATCAACCGGATATATGTAATTAGCTAACTGAAAGCTTTTGTAATCCCCTTGTACTTTTATAACAATAAATACCTAAGTAAATTGAATAAGGTTATTAATTAATCGCTCTATCTTTAAACGATTAAAGTCGATTTCTAACAAACAAACAACTGTTTTTAATCCGTCTTTATGGACCACTTTAAATACTTATTGAGTAAAACATTAATTATGTAAGATATTTATTTGTTAATTATTGATGGTGCTATTTCTTGTGTCAGTTATTTATTACGCCATTTATTGTCTTTTATTTATTGTGTCAGTTATTTATTGATGGAGGTGGTGGTGTGTTCTTGACGCTGAATAACCAGGACGAGATCACCAAGTCAATAGCTACTGGGAAATTCTGAATCAACTTTAAAGCAGAAACTGAGGCCCTCAGAGATGCTATAACACTGGCTACTCAACACAAAAATAACATGCACAATACATTGGTGATTCTGACTGATGCTCTGTCAGTATTATCAGCTCTAAAAAGCCCCAAGAACAATGAACTAGATGACTTGAGAACACCCCTGGACCAACTATGCAATAACTTCCAGAGAGTAGTCATTCAGTGGATACCATCACACTGTAATATACACGGGAACGAATGCGCAGACAAATTAGCTAAAGAGGGAGGGAGATTACCACAAGAGAACCATCCGCTCAGTTATGATGAAGCCAAATCCATCCTCAAAGGTCAGTACCATGAAAAATGGAAACGAGAACACCCAAAGCATAACGAGAGTGACGGATACCACCAACTATCAAGGAGGGATCAAGTCATCATACTTCGCCTACGCACTGGCCACAATAGAATGAGAAATCACATGTTCACCAAATTCAAAATAGGTACAACCAGCCTATGTCACTGTACACTGGGCAATATGACTACAAAACATGTTCTACAGGATTGCCCCCAGTACACAGTCCTGAGGAGAGCAATGTGGTCCACACCCACCTCCCTGGAAGAGAAACTATATGGGGCAATCGAATCGCTTAAACAGACAGCTGACTTCATGAGAGAGTCTGGAATCCTACTCTGATTGAGTCTTGATCGCAGAGAGAGAGAGAGAGAGAGAGAGAGAGAGAGAGAGAGAGAGAGTGAGGGGGTGATTTATTGCATCAGTTATTAATTGTGCCAGTTATTTATTTTGTTATTTATTTTTAATGTTAGTTTTGAACATGTTAACAAATATTTAAAATGTCTCTTTTTTCATTTATTAGAAACTGGTACAGAAAATGTATTATTTAATGTATTTTAATCTGCGTGACATGTTTGTATATACATGCCTTCATTTTATCTGTTGAATTTTATAAACAAATGTATGCATGCACTGTTTTATCACTTCATAATACCATGGTGTTATTTATTTACAATTCTATCTATCTATTGTCCTATCGAGCCGAAGACGGCACATAGGGCAGAACCACAATCTCAAAAACAGAAACCTTGCATGCCAAAATGGCACATATTGCGGAGATCACTGCTTATAAAATCTATGGCTCTGTTTCCATAACAACACTTTTCACAATAACAGCTTGTCAAGCCATCGATCAACCTCCTTAGTCGCCTCTTACGACATGCCTGGAAGATCACAGTGTCACTATTCTTTACTTCCCTCATAATGAAGCCGCGGTAACACACGGGAATATTTACAATTACAATGTACGTAAGACGTAGGGAGGTCAAAAAGTAATGCACACCAATTTTTTTCTCGGAAACTATTCGGGCAAAATGTGTGAAATTTTCACAGATTGTAGCTGAACATCCCCTTTACACTACCTATTTTTCAACATAATCTCCGTCCAAGCGTATTGCCTTACGCCAACGCGAAACTAGGTCATGAATGCCTCGTTTGTACCAAGTTTTGTCCTGCTGGCGTAGCCATTTTTTAACTGCACGGATCACATCCTCATCATTGTCAAAGTGTGTCCCACGCAGGAATTTTTTGAGTGGTCCAAACAGATGGAAATCTGAGGGAGCCAGATCAGGGCTGTAAGGAGGATGGGGCAGTACAGTCCAACCAAATTTGTTGATTGCTTCCCGTGTTACCAGACTTGTGTGAGGGCGTGCATTGTCATGTTGAAGCAACAAATCTGCAGATGGCTTATTAGGCCGAACTCTGTGGAACCGATTTTTTAGTTTTGTCAGTGTATTGATGTAAGCTGTCGAGTTGATTGTCTCACCTCTTGTCATTACATCAACAAGAATCACACCATCAATGTCCCAGAAGACAGTGATCATCACCTTTCCGGCTGATGGAGATGTTTTGAATTTTTTTCTTTTTGGTGACTGCGGATGATGCCATTCCATTGACTGCATTTTTGTTTCAGGCTCATAATAATGTGCCCACGTTTCGTCCCCGGTAACAATTTTTGACAAAAACATTTCTCCTTCAACACCGAAACGCTCCAACAATTCAGAACAGAATGTTTTCCTTTGAACTCTGTGATCATTTGTTAGGCACCGAGGAACCCATCGAGCGCAAATCTTTGAATATCCGAGAGTTTTAAAAATTGCGATTGCACTTCCCTTGCTGACTGTAAGCTGCAATGCCAATTGCTGACTAGTGATACGCCTATCCTTACGAATAATGGCATCAGCCCGGTTTAACATGTCTGTGCTGGTAGCCGAGGCAACACGTCCAGAACGCGGTAAATCATGCAGCTCCACTCGTACACTTTCTGCAGCTTTAATTCTCTGAACCCAGCGACTAACTGTGCTCCTATCGACTGCAGAACATTTGTACACTGCACACAGTCGTTTATGAATGTTTGCCACAGTTTCTTTTTCCGCAACCAGAAATTCTATGACAATTCGCTGTTTGTAGCGGACATTGTTGACAAGCTCCATTTTAACGGTTCATAGATTGCGTAATATTTATCATAATGCTGTGCAATTTGGTGCACATAATTGGAACATGTCATATTCCAAGTGTGCAAAATTTCATATTGCTATCTTTATTATTAGCCGAGAAAAAAATTGGTGTGCATTACTTTTTGACCTTCCTTCAGTACTTATTCAAAATGACAATATCTGTTCTAATTACAACCAGAAGTGAAAGAAGAGACATACAGGAAAGTTGGGATATCAAGACGTGATAAATAAAAGAAAAATAATCTTATTTGTATTGCAGTAAGAACATAGTTGGCTCCATACAGTAAGCACACCGTAAAAGTGTGAATTATTTTAAGCTTAAATTACTGGTCGACAAAGTGTAGATAGTGAGTTCGTGCCCGCTATTGTCATATTCCACACATTTGAGAGTCATGATTTTATCCTGTTCACAGTCATGATTTCAATTTTGCTCAGTCGAGATTTCTATTGTGTTCACAGTCATGATTTCTATTCTGCTTACAGTCATGATTTCTATGCTGCTTACAGTTTTGATTTCTATGCTGCTTACATCATCATCATCATGTGTCATACCGGTTGGCGTAGGTGATCATGTCCCTCCACAATCTTCTATCTACAGTGCATCGTATCAGTTATGTTGTTGACTGTTTTCCATGCCATGACAACAAGCTATCCAGTATTTTCTCTCTTTGTCGCCCGCGATCTCTCTTTCCTTTTATTTTGCCAGTTGTAACCAAGTATTCCAACATTCCTCTTCTCATGATGTGCTCGAAAAATGTTGATTGCTTCTTTCTGATGTTTTTTAAGAGTTCCCTTTTTGTGTTGGCCTCTTTGAGAACTTCCTCATTGGTCTTTTTAGCTGTCCAGGGAACTTTCAACATTCTTCTGAGAAATCACATCTCTGTGGCCTTTAATCGTCTTTTCATTTGTTTGTCTACTGTCCATGATTCGCTTCCATAGGTCAGAATTGGTTCTATATAGCACCGATGAACTCTCTTTCTCATTTTTATTGACAGAGATTTGTTGCATAAGATATTTTTCATTTTCTGAAATGCTATTTTGGCCTGAGCTATTCTGCTTTTTATTTCTGTGGTGCATCTCCCATCTGATGTTATTATTGTGCCCAAGCATTTGAAACGTTGCACTTGTTTCAGATTTGTCTCGTTTATTTGTATGCCGCATGATGGTGATGATTGTTTCTTCGATAGAACCATTACTTCTGTTTTCTTACTATTCAGACTGAGACCTTTCTTGTTGCTTTCTTTTACTATTATGTCTATCATTTCTTGTAGTTCATTCTCTGTCTCTGCTATTAAGACTGTGTCATCCGCATATCGCAAATTATTTATGTTGTGACCGTTGACTTCAATTCATTTTTTGTCTACTATTGATCTTATAATATATTCGCTGTAAAGTGAAAACAAATCCGGTGACAGAACACAGCCTTGTCTGACTCCTTGATTTATATATTGAAATTGTCCTGTTTGGTTGTTAATTCGTATAGCTGCTGTCTGTTGTCAGTACATGTTTTTTTATGATTCGCAGATCCTTGCCATCAATGTTTAATTTCTCCAGCATATTGATTATTTCCACATGCTTTACTTTGTCAAATGCTTTCGTGTCGTCTATGAAGCACATATATATATCTTTCTTTACCTCTATAGATCTTTCTATCAATGTTCTTAAGATGTATATTGCATTATTGGTGCCATTTCCTTCAACAAATCCACATTGTTCCTCACTTATTTCATGCTACTTACAGTCATGATTTCTTTTCTGCTCACAGTCATGATTTCTATGCTAATTACAGTCAATGATTTTTATTTTGATCAAAGTCATGATTTCTATTCTGCGCAGTCATGATTTTTGTTGTTGCTCACAAACAAACAGATGATTGTTGGATGGTGTGAGTATCTTCCCTTTCATTGTGCTGCCGGTCTTTCTTGTAACGTCGTGACGACCAAGACACTGTAACAAGGTGACGAACGAGATGTTGTAAAAGGAGGACGAAAGAGATGGTGAACTGATGTTGTAACGAAATGATAGACATGATCAATAAGATGTTGTAACAAGATTACGAACGAATTGTTGTGACAAGATGGTGAACGAGACGACGAACCAGATGTTGTAACGAGATGATGAACGAGATATTGTAACGAGATGATGAACGAGATATTGTAACGAGATGATGAACGAGATATTGTAACGAGATGATGAACGAGATATTGTAACGAGATGATGAACGAGACGACGAATGAGATGGTGTGAAAGAAAACGACGAACGAGATGTTATAGTGAGTTGATGAACAAGATGATGAACAAGTTGATGAATGAGATGTTGTTAAAAGACGATGAACGAGATGTTACAGCAAGATGATGAATGAGATGTTGTTAAAAGACGATGAACGAGATGTTACAGCAAGATGATGAATGAGATGTTGTTAAAAGACGATGAACGAGATGTCACAACAAGATGATGAATGAGATGTTGTTGCAATAAGATAAACGAGATGTTGTAACGAGATGACGAATAACATGTTTAGGATTTTGGTTAATTTTCTGTTCCTCAAGAAGAAACTCATTATCCTGTAGCTCTTCAATTCCTTGACTTCTATCAATGGCCGCTTGACCGGATATCGTCATTATGGTTAACAATAAAGCACCTCCCCTCCCTATTTTGTGAGGTTCGTGGTTATTCAAGGCTGAGTGTCCCATATCTGGCCCATACCGTTTCCACTGTCCTCGTCCAGGTTGTCTTTAGTCTGCGTCTCTGTCTCCTTCCCTTCGTAGTCAGCTGCATTGCGGTTTTGTGGCTAATTCTGATTCACTTTTGAGAACGAAAACTGAATAAGGATTTCATAAATATGTTGTCGATCTATCAGTGTTGATGAAGACGCGGCTGCTGTCATTCTCTGTTACAGTTGTTTCAAATGTGGCTGATGAGGTCATTGCTAGTTCTGATGTATCTGCCGCAGTTGAACTTTTGAGGATGATGATGTATTGAAGTTTGACTAATGACCATTTCATAATAACGTCATACGTTACGTTTTTATTTAATTCTTAGATTGCCATACATTTAAGTAGTATACAAGGGTCCAACTGTTAGCATTTGGCCCGTAAATTAACAAAGATATATAGTAGGTGCGCGGCGCACCTAATGTACCGTAGGTGCAGGGGGAGTTAACCATGCCATTTCGTGTCGGGATGTTGACCTTTAGTCCCGGTGACCCGGAAGTGACGTGTTTATGTCTGGTGTGTGCTGACTTTGGAGTTCTTTATGTACTTGATCGTTAGTGATAGGTTAGTAGATTATACAACATCATTGACAAACAATCAATATAAAACAGAAGACAAAGATATATTTTATTCTTTTATTATCTCAATAGGTGTATAACATACATTGATATTATATAGCATTACAAAAACATTCAGTACATTGAGTCAATATATAGTACATGGATAACATTTATTTATAGATAGGTAGTTGGATGTCTGCTTAGCGTTGTGTCATAAATGATTCATAAGGGGTGAAACTGTTAGAGATAGCTGGGTAGTCTTAAGTGGTAGTGTAAAGAGTTAAATATCTAGAGGCGTAGTCGAGACGTTATCATCAGCTACCTTTCTTTTTATATAGAAATAGGAAAGAGCATTTCTTGTTTGACTATAGGAAAATATGGAATTATTTAAGACTTTGAAACCTACATTTTTCCCACCCTTGGCCTTTTGCGTGGCGAGAACCTCTAAAAACATATCTTTATCTAATTTGTTGTGTTGCTTGCTTAGCCCTTTACAACTGATTTTATCGTAATCCCCACTACAATGGTACGTCTTACTACATAAGCTAACAAGAGCTGTCCCTTCGTACTCTAGTTTAAAAAGCCCGGGCGTTCGTTTGGTGTATGCTTTAACACCCTTACAGTTTATACAGTCTGTCTTGCTAATATGTTCATCGCAGCGATGGGTGTATGGAGGTCGCCTAGTGTGTAATAAGGGCTGTATAGGGGTCGTCTAGTGTGCCGTGATGGGTCAATGGAGGTCGGCTAGTATGGCGTGATGGGTGTACGGAGGTCGTCTAGTGTGTCATATTGGGTGTATAGAGGGCGTTTAGTGTGTCATGATGGTTGTATAGGGGTCGTCTAGTGTGTCATGATGGTTGTATAGGGGTCGTCTAGTGTGCCGTGATGGGTGTACGGAGGTCGTCTAGTGTGTCATATTGGGTGTATAGAGGGCGTTTAGTGTGTCATGATGGTTGTATAGGGGTCGTCTAGTGTGTCATGATGGTTGTATAGGGGTCGTCTAGTGTGCCGTGATGGGTCAATGGAGGTCGGCTAGTATGTCGTGATGGGTGTACGGAGGTCGTCTAGTGTGTCATATTGGGTGTATAGAGGGCGTTTAGTGTGTCATGATGGTTGTATAGGGGTCGTCTAGTGTGTCATATTGGGTGTATAGAGGGCGTCTAGTGTGTCATGATGGGTGTATGTAGGTCGTTTAGTGTGTCATAATGGGTGTATAGAGGGCGTTTAGTGTGTCGTGAGGGGTGTATGGAGGTCGTCTACTGTGTCGTGAGGGGTGTATGGAGGTCCTCTAGTGTGGTATGTGTGGTGTATGGCGGTTGTCTGGTATATCATACTTTAATCAACCAATAAGAAAAATGAAGGAACATTACATTCAACATTACTTATCTTAACTACTTTACATCAATACAGTTGAATAACGTGTTATCGTTAAGTCTTACCATACTTTAAGAGAAAACATTCAAACTTACAGCGTAAAATATAGTCTCAATCATCTACACCGAATATAACCTGTTATCGATAAGCCTTAACATACGTTAAGAGAAAACAAGCCAACTTACTGTGCAAAAATCCGCTAGTGTGAACAGTAACTTTCCTTGAATCAACCAAACTTATAACGCCGTCTAGTTTAAATATAACCTGGTAAGAAATGAATAAATTAGCCAATCAGCGAGTGACTATGCCAACATCGCTTGATATCGGGATTAACCAATCAGAAAAGAGTATTAACATAGGAGGCGGGGCGAAGAAATGGCTGACAGGTGGATTAACCAATCAGAAAAGCGCGTTAGCCCAAGCGTAGGTAGTGGCTGTCGGGTCAGCAGTGGGGGGGGGGGGAATGCGGGGTGGTGGGTTACTTGAACTCGTTTTGACCCCTGAGGCAATTCCAGAAGAGTTATATGACCTCATTTTGACCGCTGAAGGCTTTAATACCAAGGTTTCCCACTTCAACGAACGACATACAGCATTAAAGGTGATTACTTCAGCTCTTAGACTTTGGAGTTCCATATCTTTATCACTTCAACGAATGACAGACAACAGTAAAGATGATCATTTCAGGTAAGAAAACTTAGTTCCAAACCCTAAAATTTTGGTTCATACTCACAAAGTTGAACACAAACTCTACAAATTTAGGCCCAAAGTTGTAATTGTTAGACACGAAAGTCGTAAATGTTATATGCAAAGTCCAAAAGTTTGTCAAAAAGACAACCCAAACTCAAAATAGTTAGATGCAAAGCTCAAAAATGTATATGCAAAGTCCAAAAAGTTACTCCAAAAGACAACTAATATAACACTTAACCCCAAAATTTCGTCTCATAACCAAAAAGTTGAACTCAAAACCCTAAAAATTTAGTCCCAAAGTGATACTAGTTCGACACAAAAGTCGTAAATGTTATATACAAAGTCTAAAAGTTTGTCAAAAAGACAACCCAAACTCAAAATAGTTAGACACAAAACCCAACAATTTATAGGCAAAGTCCAAAAAGTTACTCCAAAAGACAACTAATGTAACTCTTAATCCCAAAATTTCGGCTCATATGCACAAAGTTGAACACGAACTCTACAAATTTAGTCCCAAAGTCGTAATTGTTAGACACAAAAGTCGTAAATGTTATATACAAAGTCTAAAAGTTTGTCAAAAAGACAACCCAAACTCAAAATAGTTAGACACAAAACCCAACAATTTATAGGCAAAGTCCAAAAAGTTACTCCAAAAGACAACTAATGTAACTCTTAATCCCAAAATTTCGGCTCATATGCACAAAGTTGAACACGAACTCTACAAATTTAGTCCCAAAGTCGTAATTGTTAGACACGAAAGTCGTAAATGTTATATTCAAATCCAAAAGTTTGTTAAAAAGACAACCCAAACTCAAAATAGTTAGACACAAAACCCAACAATTTATAGGTAAAGTCCAAAAAGTTACTCCAAAAGACAACTAATGTAACACTTAACCCCAAAATTTCGTCTCATAACCAAACAGTTGAACTCAAAACCCTAAAAATTTAGTCCCAAAGTGATACTAGTTCGACACAAAAGTCGTAAATATTATATACAAAGTCTAAAAGTTTGTCAAAAAGACAACCCAAACTCAGAATATTTATACACAAAAGACCAAATAGTTACATTCAAAGTCCAAAAGTTTGTCAAAAAGACAACCTTAACTCAAAATAGTTAGACACAAAACCCAACAATTTATATGCAAAGTCCAAAAAGTTACTCCAAAAGACAACTAATATAACAACAAGCCCTAAAATTTCGTCTCATAACCAAAAAGTTGAACTCAAAACCCTAAAAAGTGTCCACTTATCAACCAAAGTCTTTAATACAGCTGAGAAAACCCTAATAAATAATTACAATTTACTAAAAATGTTGCACTTGATGATAGTTGCGACTGTGTCTAAATCATTATTGAAAATATTCATAGAACTCTAGTAAAAGCCAAACACACTAAAACACCACATTGAAAGAATGAACTTAAAGTTCACGCCCCTGTCACAACTCTGCTAAGAAAAGTACTGCAAAGCATGAAAGTTATGTCCCCTGCTATAACTCTACTAAACGAAAGTATTACCAAACACGTAGGTTACACTCCTACCATAACCCACTAAGAAAAACAAGATTTTGCTTAAAATACCACATTTATGATTGTTACGCCCCTTGTCCCTTTGTGAGGGGACGCCCATGAAACTGTTACAAATAGTAAATTTAACCTAGTGGCATACCCCTGATGTTATATTAGACATCCCCATAGCAAAAATTTACTTAAAAGTCACTTTTATGGTGGTTACGCCCCTTGACCCTTTATGAGGGGACGCCCATGAAACTGTTAGAAATAGTAAATTTACACTCTAGGGTTACTCCAAACTTTACATTAGACACCCCCATAGCAAAAATTTGCTTAAAAGTCACTTTTATGGTTGTTACTCCCCTTGAGCCTTTATGAGGGGACGCCCATGAAACTGTTAAAAATAGTAAATTTAACAGCTAGACATACCCCAAACTTTATATTAAGCATCTCCGTATCAAGAATTTACATAAAAAACAACTTTTGAAATTACTACACCGGTACCCATTTTTGGCGGTTACGCCCATGAAACTGTTAGAAATAGTAAATTTACACTCTAGGGTTACTCCAAACTTTACATTAAACATCTCCGTATCAAGAATTTACATAAAAACAACTTTTGAAATTACTACCCCTGTACCCATTTTTGGCGGTAACGCCCATGAAATCGATAAAAATTGAAATTTAACACCTAGACATACCCCAAACTTTATAATAAACATCCCCGTATCAATAATTTCCATAAAAACTACTTTTGAAATTACTACCCCGGTACCCATTTTTGGCGGTTACGCCCATGAAACTGTTAAAAATAGTCAATTTAACATCTAGACATACCCCAAACTTTATATTAAGCATCTCCGTATCAAGAATTTACATAAAAACAACGTTTGAAATTACTACCCCTGTACCCATTTTTGGCGGTTACGCCCATGAAACTGTTAAAAATAGTAAATTTAACACCTAGACATACCCCAAACTTTATATTAAGCATCCCCATATCAAGAATTTACATAAAAACAACGTTTGAAATTACTACCCCTGTACCCATTTTTGGCGGTTACGCCCATGAAACTGTTAAAAATAGTAAATTTAACATATAGACATACCCCAAACTTTATATTTAGCATCCTCATATCAAGAATTTACATAAAAATCACTTTTGAAATTACTACCCCTGTACCCAGTTTCATGGGCGTAACCGCCAAAAATGGGTACAGGGTAGTAATTTCAAAAGGTGTTTTTATGTAAATTCTTGATACGGGGATGCTTAATATAAAGTTTGGGGTATGTCTAGATGTTAAATTGACTATTTTTAACAGTTTCGTGGGCGTAACCGCCAAAAATGGGTACAGGTGTAGTAATTTCAAAAGTGATTTTTATGTAAATTCTTGATATGAGGATGCTAAATATAAAGTTTGGGGTATGTCTATATGTTAAATTTACTATTTTTAACAGTTTCATGGGCGTAACCGCCAAAAATGGGTACAGGGGTAGTAATTTCAAACGTTGTTTTTATGTAAATTCTTGATATGGGGATGCTTAATATAAAGTTTGGGGTATGTCTAGGTGTTAAATTTACTATTTTTAACAGTTTCATGGGCGTAACCGCCAAAAATGGGTACAGGGGTAGTAATTTCAAACGTTGTTTTTATGTAAATTCTTGATACGGAGATGCTTAATATAAAGTTTGGGGTATGTCTAGATGTTAAATTGACTATTTTTAACAGTTTCATGGGCGTAACCGCCAAAAATGGGTACCGGGGTAGTAATTTCAAAAGTAGTTTTTATGGAAATTATTGATACGGGGATGTTTATTATAAAGTTTGGGGTATGTCTAGGTGTTAAATTTCAATTTTTATCGATTTCATGGGCGTTACCGCCAAAAATGGGTACAGGGGTAGTAATTTCAAAAGTTGTTTTTATGTAAATTCTTGATACGGAGATGTTTAATGTAAAGTTTGGAGTAACCCTAGAGTGTAAATTTACTATTTCTAACAGTTTCATGGGCGTAACCGCCAAAAATGGGTACCGGTGTAGTAATTTCAAAAGTTGTTTTTTATGTAAATTCTTGATACGGAGATGCTTAATATAAAGTTTGGGGTATGTCTAGCTGTTAAATTTACTATTTTTAACAGTTTCATGGGCGTCCCCTCATAAAGGCTCAAGGGGAGTAACAACCATAAAAGTGACTTTTAAGCAAATTTTTGCTATGGGGGTGTCTAATGTAAAGTTTGGAGTAACCCTAGAGTGTAAATTTACTATTTCTAACAGTTTCATGGTCGTCCCCTCATAAAGGGTCAAGGGGCGTAACCACCATAAAAGTGACTTTTAAGTAAATTTTTGCTATGGGGATGTCTAATATAACATCAGGGGTATGCCACTAGGTTAAATTTACTATTTGTAACAGTTTCATGGGCGTCCCCTCACAAAGGGACAAGGGGCGTAACAATCATAAATGTGGTATTTTAAGCAAAATCTTGTTTTTCTTAGTGGGTTATGGTAGGAGTGTAACCTACGTGTTTGGTAATACTTTCGTTTAGTAGAGTTATAGCAGGGGACATAACTTTCATGCTTTGCAGTACTTTTCTTAGCAGAGTTGTGACAGGGGCGTGAACTTTAAGTTCATTCTTTCAATGTGGTGTTTTAGTGTGTTTGGCTTTTACTAGAGTTCTATGAATATTTTCAATAATGATTTAGACACAGTCGCAACTATCATCAAGTGCAACATTTTTAGTAAATTGTAATTATTTATTAGGGTTTTCTCAGCTGTATTAAAGACTTTGGTTGATAAGTGGACACTTTTTAGGGTTTTGAGTTCAACTTTTTGGTTATGAGACGAAATTTTAGGGCTTGTTGTTATATTAGTTGTCTTTTGGAGTAACTTTTTGGACTTTGCATATAAATTGTTGGGTTTTGTGTCTAACTATTTTGAGTTAAGGTTGTCTTTTTGACAAACTTTTGGACTTTGAATGTAACTATTTGGTCTTTTGTGTATAAATATTCTGAGTTTGGGTTGTCTTTTTGACAAACTTTTAGACTTTGTATATAATATTTACGACTTTTGTGTCGAACTAGTATCACTTTGGGACTAAATTTTTAGGGTTTTGAGTTCAACTGTTTGGTTATGAGACGAAATTTTGGGGTTAAGTGTTACATTAGTTGTCTTTTGGAGTAACTTTTTGGACTTTACCTATAAATTGTTGGGTTTTGTGTCTAACTATTTTGAGTTTGGGTTGTCTTTTTAACAAACTTTTGGATTTGAATATAACATTTACGACTTTCGTGTCTAACAATTACGACTTTGGGACTAAATTTGTAGAGTTCGTGTTCAACTTTGTGCATATGAGCCGAAATTTTGGGATTAAGAGTTACATTAGTTGTCTTTTGGAGTAACTTTTTGGACTTTGCCTATAAATTGTTGGGTTTTGTGTCTAACTATTTTGAGTTTGGGTTGTCTTTTTGACAAACTTTTAGACTTTGTATATAACATTTACGACTTTTGTGTCTAACAATTACGACTTTGGGACTAAATTTGTAGAGTTCGTGTTCAACTTTGTGCATATGAGCCGAAATTTTGGGATTAAGAGTTACATTAGTTGTCTTTT
Organism: Megaustenia siamemsis; assembly: GCA_032433765.1. Taxonomy (NCBI): domain Eukaryota; kingdom Metazoa; phylum Mollusca; class Gastropoda; order Stylommatophora; family Ariophantidae; genus Megaustenia; species Megaustenia siamemsis. The sequence continues at coordinate 118,454,311 of JAVIAB010000051.1, read as the reverse complement.
GGAGTAACTTTTTGGACTTTGCCTATAAATTGTTGGGTTTTGTGTCTAACTATTTTGAGTTTGGGTTGTCTTTTTGACAAACTTTTAGACTTTGTATATAACATTTACGACTTTTGTGTCGAACTAGTATCACTTTGGGACTAAATTTTTAGGGTTTTGAGTTCAACTTTTTGGTTATGAGACGAAATTTTGGGGTTAAGTGTTATATTAGTTGTCTTTTGGAGTAACTTTTTGGACTTTGCATATACATTTTTGAGCTTTGCATCTAACTATTTTGAGTTTGGGTTGTCTTTTTGACAAACTTTTGGACTTTGCATATAACATTTACGACTTTCGTGTCTAACAATTACAACTTTGGGCCTAAATTTGTAGAGTTTGTGTTCAACTTTGTGAGTATGAACCAAAATTTTAGGGTTTGGAACTAAGTTTTCTTACCTGAAATGATCATCTTTACTGTTGTCTGTCATTCGTTGAAGTGATAAAGATATGGAACTCCAAAGTCTAAGAGCTGAAGTAATCACCTTTAATGCTGTATGTCGTTCGTTGAAGTGGGAAACCTTGGTATTAAAGCCTTCAGCGGTCAAAATGAGGTCATATAACTCTTCTGGAATTGCCTCAGGGGTCAAAACGAGTTCAAGTAACCCACCACCCCGCATTTCCCCCCCCCCACTGCTGACCCGACAGCCACTACCTACGCTTGGGCTAACGCGCTTTTCTGATTGGTTAATCCACCTGTCAGCCATTTCTTCGCCCCGCCTCCTATGTTAATACTCTTTTCTGATTGGTTAATCCCGATATCAAGCGATGTTGGCATAGTCACTCGCTGATTGGCTAATTTATTCATTTCTTACCAGGTTATATTTAAACTAGACGGCGTTATAAGTTTGGTTGATTCAAGGAAAGTTACTGTTCACACTAGCGGATTTTTGCACAGTAAGTTGGCTTGTTTTCTCTTAACGTATGTTAAGGCTTATCGATAACAGGTTATATTCGGTGTAGATGATTGAGACTATATTTTACGCTGTAAGTTTGAATGTTTTCTCTTAAAGTATGGTAAGACTTAACGATAACACGTTATTCAACTGTATTGATGTAAAGTAGTTAAGATAAGTAATGTTGAATGTAATGTTCCTTCATTTTTCTTATTGGTTGATTAAAGTATGATATACCAGACAACCGCCATACACCACACATACCACACTAGAGGACCTCCATACACCCCTCACGACACAGTAGACGACCTCCATACACCCCTCACGACACACTAAACGCCCTCTATACACCCATTATGACACACTAAACGACCTACATACACCCATCATGACACACTAGACGCCCTCTATACACCCAATATGACACACTAGACGACCCCTATACAACCATCATGACACACTAAACGCCCTCTATACACCCAATATGACACACTAGACGACCTCCGTACACCCATCACGACATACTAGCCGACCTCCATTGACCCATCACGGCACACTAGACGACCCCTATACAACCATCATGACACACTAGACGACCCCTATACAACCATCATGACACACTAAACGCCCTCTATACACCCAATATGACACACTAGACGACCTCCGTACACCCATCACGGCACACTAGACGACCCCTATACAACCATCATGACACACTAGACGACCCCTATACAACCATCATGACACACTAAACGCCCTCTATACACCCAATATGACACACTAGACGACCTCCGTACACCCATCACGCCATACTAGCCGACCTCCATTGACCCATCACGGCACACTAGACGACCCCTATACAGCCCTTATTACACACTAGGCGACCTCCATACACCCATCGCTGCGATGAACATATTAGCAAGACAGACTGTATAAACTGTAAGGGTGTTAAAGCATACACCAAACGAACGCCCGGGCTTTTTAAACTAGAGTACGAAGGGACAGCTCTTGTTAGCTTATGTAGTAAGACGTACCATTGTAGTGGGGATTACGATAAAATCAGTTGTAAAGGGCTAAGCAAGCAACACAACAAATTAGATAAAGATATGTTTTTAGAGGTTCTCGCCACGCAAAAGGCCAAGGGTGGGAAAAATGTAGGTTTCAAAGTCTTAAATAATTCCATATTTTCCTATAGTCAAACAAGAAATGCTCTTTCCTATTTCTATATAAAAAGAAAGGTAGCTGATGATAACGTCTCGACTACGCCTCTAGATATTTAACTCTTTACACTACCACTTAAGACTACCCAGCTATCTCTAACAGTTTCACCCCTTATGAATCATTTATGACACAACGCTAAGCAGACATCCAACTACCTATCTATAAATAAATGTTATCCATGTACTATATATTGACTCAATGTACTGAATGTTTTTGTAATGCTATATAATATCAATGAATGTTATACACCTATTGAGATAATAAAAGAATAAAATATATCTTTGTCTTCTGTTTTATATTGATTGTTTGTCAATGATGTTGTATAATCTACTAACCTATCACTAACGATCAAGTACATAAAGAACTCCAAAGTCAGCACACACCAGACATAAACACGTCACTTCCGGGTCACCGGGACTAAAGGTCAACATCCCGACACGAAATGGCATGGTTAACTCCCCCTGCACCTACGGTACATTAGGTGCGCCGCGCACCTACTATATATCTTTGTTAATTTACGGGCCAAATGCTAACAGTTGGACCCTTGTATACTACTCATTTAGTGGTCTTGCTTCGCCATTCCGTTGCTTTAAAAACATTGTTCTTGCAAGCATCAGAGTTGATATCAATCTCAAATGTTTACAATAAAATGTAAACAATAAAATAAACATTGTTACAACATTTATCCCATTTCTCAGATCTACCCCATGGACTATAGGACTAGAGAATAAAGACCGAATGTTCAATCTCCACATTGTGTTCGATTCAGACTTTTTTTTTACATTCCAATGACACAGTTGGCCCTATGTTTGACACTACACTTTCAAAAATTGTACGACAGTCGCTCGTGGTTTGTTACCTAGAACTGACTCAGATGTCTATTCTGAAAGGTCTGTGAGAAGAGAGTTGAAAATAGAATGTATTTTTCTAGTTAAAATTATCGGTAAAATGAAGAGAAGCCTATGTTTTAGCCACCTTCAAAGTGACAATTGTAACCGAGGCAGTTATTATAGTTCAGCGCTATCTTTTTAATACCATTTTCCATATGCGGTCAGTGTGTCTAGCCCTCAGTACATGCCTCGTAGGGTCCAGAGAAATGGCTTTGCTACCAGTGGATAACACAAATGAGCCCAAAGTCCAGGTTTCAGGAACTAAGATGCGTGCTCTGATGACTTCCGGTACGGTGACCGAGCTAGTTAAAGAAAAATATTGTAAGCTTTCCCAAAGATCTTGTATTGAATATTTTTAAGGTGAATGACAAGGCAAATACAAAAGAGAATTAGTAAAAGATATGAGTGACATTTTTACAGTGATAAAAGACAACAAAAAACGTTGAGGCATAGAACTTACCTGCTTCAGGAACACCGGCAAAACACAAAAAAAACTACAGCGACTGACAGAGCTGGAGTAATGAGACTTAAACATTTGAATAGCAAGCTTGGCACAAGAACTCTGAAAATTTTATAGAAGAGATCATCATCATGTGCCGTACCGGTTGGTGTTGGCGATCATGTCCTTCCACAATCTTCTATCCACAGTGCATCGTTTCAGTTCTGTTGTTGACTGTTTTACATGCCATGACAACAAGCTATCCAGTAATTTCTCTCTTTGTCGTCCGCGATCTCTCTTTCCTTTTATTTTGCCAGTTGTAACCAAGTATTCCAACATTCCTCTTCTCATGATGTGCCCAAAAAATGTTGATTGCTTCTTTCTTATGTTTTTTTAAGAGCTCCCTTTTTGTGTTGCCTCTTTGAGAACTTTCTCATTGGTCTTTTTAGCTATCCAGGGAACTTTCAACATTCTTCTGAGAAATCCCATCTCTGTGGCCTCTAATCGTCTTTTCATTTGTTTGTCTATTGTCCATGATTCGCTTCCATAGGTCATAATTGGTTCTATATAACATCGATGAACTCTCTTTCTCATTTCTATTGGCATAGATTTGATGCATAAGATATTTTTTTTCATTTTCGTAAACGCTATTTTGGCCTCAGCTATTCTGCTTTTTATTTCTGTATTGCATCTTCCATCTGATGTTATCACTGTGCCCAAGTATTTCAAATGTTGCACTTGTTTCAGATTTGTCTTGTTTATTTTTATGCTGCATGATGGTGATGATTGTTTCTTCGATATAACCATTACTTCTGTTTTCTTACTATTCAGACTGAGACCTTTCTTGTTGCTTTAAGAAGACATCAGGGGAGTGTATAATCAGCAGGCTGCACTAACTACGGATGGCATACGTTAAGTCATCTATCATTAACGACAACGCATATATTTGGGGATGTGGGGAAGGTGCGGTGACTGTAGTAAAATCAATTCTTTCAACCGGTCATCAGTCCAGATATTACTAACGGTTCAATCACAAATAAAAATCGCAAGAAATAAATCAAACTTGATCACAGAGAGAACCATGACACATCAGACCAGTCTGTTGACCTCTTGTGCCCTTGATCGTTAATGTGTTCGTTTCTACGATAGGGAGTAGCATAATTGGGATAACAAGAAATTGCGCAATTATTTGTCCCTGGAGCTCGGCAAAATGAGTCACTAAGCCGTTAAAATAATCAGTAAGTTATGGCAATGATATCCCTTGATTGCTTAATCAAGATCATCAAGTATGACAGATATAGGCTAATCAGGACAATGTCACTCATAGGCCCTTGGGACTTTCTCGTGATGTTTAGCGTTTCTGACACCTGCCCTTTGTTTCAAATCTTTGCCCACTGTTTACACAAAGCATTGCTTCCCCTCAATTTAATGGAATAATTGGGTCATCGAGTAGCACACGTGACAAGTGAGCTTTTGCTTGCTTTTTGATGCTCATCAAACAATGCGTTTCTCGGAATTAAAAAAAATAATGTTACACTGCCCACATTCACCACAACGAACAGTAAAACTGACAAATAGAAAAATACATTCATAAAGTGTCTCTTTTTAAAAAAAATAAAATTGTACAAATGGTCATAGTATAATGAATGTGTCGACCGATGAATAAGTAAATACCAATAAAGAGAAAACTAATGAGAATACAATAACACTGACTTGATAGCTATAAAAGAATGAACGGCTCAAACGTTTACTGAGCGTACCTTTTACTGAACGCACAAAAAAAGTAGAAATAGTAGTAGAACGTGAAACAAGTAGAGTCAATAGAGGACTGAGAAACACATGATTGGAAAAAAAAATCAATTTAAGACTGAGAAACACACAGACAGAAGTAATAGAAGGTCGAGAAATAAGTAGGAACAAAAGAAGACAGAGAAACACACAGACAGAAGTAATAGAAGATCGAGAAATAAGTAGGAACAAAAGAAGACAGAGAAACACACAGACAGAAGTAATAGAAGATCGAGAAATAAGTAGGAACAAAAGAAGACAGAGAAACACACAGACAGAAGTAATAGAAGATCGAGAAATAAGTAGGAACAAAAGAAGACAGAGAAACACACAGACAGAAGTAATAGAAGATCGAGAAATAAGTAGGAACAAAAGAAGACAGAGAAACACACAGACAGAAGTAATAGAAGATCGAGAAATAAGTAGGAACAAAAGAAGACAGAGAAACACACAGACAGAAGTAATAGAAGATCGAGAAATAAGTAGGAACAAAAGAAGACAGAGAAACACACAGACAGAAGTAATAGAAGATCGAGAAATAAGTAGGAACAAAAGAAGACAGAGAAACACACAGACAGAAGTAATAGAAGATCGAGAAATAAGCAGGAACAAAAGAAGACAGAGAAACACACAGACAGAAGTAATAGAAGATCGAGAAATAAGTAGGAACAAAAGAAGACAGAGAAACACACAGACAGAAGTAATAGAAGATCGAGAAATAAGTAGGAACAAAAGAAGACAGAGAAACACACAGACAGAAGTAATAGAAGATCGAGAAATAAGTAGGAACAAAAGAAGACAGAGAAACACACAGACAGAAGTAATAGAAGATCGAGAAATAAGTAGGAACAAAAGAAGACTGAGAAACACACAGACAGAAGTAATAGAAGATCGAGAAATAAGTAGGAACAAAAGAAGACAGAGAAACACACAGACAGAAGTAATAGAAGATCGAGAAATAAGTAGGAACAAAAGAAGACTGAGAAACACACAGACAGAAGTAATAGAAGATCGAGAAATAAGTAGGAACAAAAGAAGACAGAGAAACACACAGACAGAAGTAATAGAAGATCGAGAAATAAGTAGGAACAAAAGAAGACAGAGAAACACACAGACAGAAGTAATAGAAGATCGAGAAATAAGTAGGAACAAAAGAAGACAGAGAAACACACAGACAGAAGTAATAGAAGATCGAGAAATAAGTAGGAACAAAAGAAGACAGAGAAACACACAGACAGAAGTAATGGTAGATCGAGAAATAAGTAGGAACAAAAGAAGACAGAGAAACACACAGACAGAAGTAATAGAAGATCAAGAAATAAGTAGGAACAAAAGAAGACAGAGAAACACACAGACAGAAGTAATAGAAGATCAAGAAATAAGTAGGAACAAAAGAAGACAGAGAAACACACAGACAGAAGTAATAGAAGATCAAGAAATAAGTAGGAACAAAAGAAGACTGAGAAACACACAGACAGAAGTAATAGAAGATCGAGAAATAAGTAGGAACAAAAGAAGACTGAGAAACACACAGACAGAAGTAATAGAAGATCGAGAAATAAGTAGGAACAAAAGAAGACTGAGAAACACACAGACAGAAGTAATAGAAGATCAAGAAATAAGTAGGAACAAAAGAAGACAGAGAAACACACAGACAGAAGAAATAGAAGATCGAGAAATAAGTAGGAACAAAAGAAGACAGAGAAACACACAGACAGAAGTAATAGAAGGTCGAGAAATAAGTAGGAACAAAAGAAGACAGAGAAACACACAGACAGAAGTAATAGAAGATCGAGAAATAAGTAGGAACAAAAGAAGACAGAGAAACACACAGACAGAAGTAATAGAAGATCGAGAAATAAGTAGGAACAAAAGAAGACAGAGAAACACACAGACAGAAGTAATAGAAGATCAAGAAATAAGTAGGAACAAAAGAAGACTGAGAAACACACAGACAGAAGTAATAGAAGATCGAGAAATAAGTAGGAACAAAAGAAGACAGAGAAACACACAGACAGAAGTAATAGAAGATCAAGAAATAAGTAGGAACAAAAGAAGACAGAGAAACACACAGACAGAAGTAATAGAAGATCGAGAAATAAGTAGGAACAAAAGAAGACTGAGAAACACACAGACAGAAGTAATAGAAGATCGAGAAATAAGTAGGAACAAAAGAAGACAGAGAAACACACAGACAGAAGTAATAGAAGATCGAGAAATAAGCAGGAACAAAAGAAGACAGAGAAACACACAGACAGAAGTAATAGAAGATCGAGAAATAAGTAGGAACAAAAGAAGACAGAGAAACACACAGACAGAAGTAATAGAAGATCGAGAAATAAGTAGGAACAAAAGAAGACAGAGAAACACACAGACAGAAGTAATAGAAGATCGAGAAATAAGTAGGAACAAAAGAAGACAGAGAAACACACAGACAGAAGTAATAGAAGATCGAGAAATAAGCAGGAACAAAAGAAGACAGAGAAACACACAGACAGAAGTAATAGAAGATCGAGAAATAAGTAGGAACAAAAGAAGACAGAGAAACACACAGACAGAAGTAATAGAAAATCGAGAAATAAGTAGGAACAAAAGAAGACAGAGAAACACACAGACAGAAGTAATAGAAGATCGAGAAATAAGTAGGAACAAAAGAAGACAGAGAAACACACAGACAGAAGTAATAGAAGATCGAGAAATAAGTAGGAACAAAAGAAGACAGAGAAACACACAGACAGAAGTAATAGAAGATCGAGAAATAAGTAGGAACAAAAGAAGACTGAGAAACACACAGACAGAAGTAATAGAAGATCGAGAAATAAGTAGGAACAAAAGAAGACAGAGAAACACACAGACAGAAGTAATAGAAGATCGAGAAATAAGTAGGAACAAAAGAAGACTGAGAAACACACAGACAGACGTAATAGAAGATCGAGAAATAAGTAGGAACAAAAGAAGACAGAGAAACACACAGACAGAAGTAATAGAAGATCGAGAAATAAGTAGGAACAAAAGAAGACAGAGAAACACACAGACAGAAGTAATAGAAGATCGAGAAATAAGTAGGAACAAAAGAAGACAGAGAAACACACAGACAGAAGTAATAGAAGATCGAGAAATAAGTAGGAACAAAAGAAGACAGAGAAACACACAGACAGAAGTAATAGAAGATCGAGAAATAAGTAGGAACAAAAGAAGACAGAGAAACACACAGACAGAAGTAATAGAAGATCGAGAAATAAGTAGGAACAAAAGAAGACAGAGAAACACACAGACAGAAGTAATAGAAGATCAAGAAATAAGTGGGAACAAAAGAAGACAGAGAAACACACAGACAGAAGTAATAGAAGATCAAGAAATAAGTAGGAACAAAAGAAGACTGAGAAACACACAGACAGAAGTAATAAAAGATCGAGAAATAAGTAGGAACAAAAGAAGACTGAGAAACACACAGACAGAAGTAATAGAAGATCGAGAAATAAGTAGGAACAAAAGAAGACTGAGAAACACACAGACAGAAGTAATAGAAGATCGAGAAATAAGTAGGAACAAAAGAAGACTGAGAAACACACAGACAGAAGTAATAGAAGATCAAGAAATAAGTAGGAACAAAAGAAGACAGAGAAACACACAGACAGAAGAAATAGAAGATCGAGAAATAAGTAGGAACAAAAGAAGACAGAGAAACACACAGACAGAAGTAATAGAAGGTCGAGAAATAAGTAGGAACAAAAGAAGACAGAGAAACACACAGACAGAAGTAATAGAAGATCGAGAAATAAGTAGGAACAAAAGAAGACAGAGAAACACACAGACAGAAGTAATAGAAGATCGAGAAATAAGTAGGAACAAAAGAAGACAGAGAAACACACAGACAGAAGTAATAGAAGATCAAGAAATAAGTAGGAACAAAAGAAGACTGAGAAACACACAGACAGAAGTAATAGAAGATCGAGAAATAAGTAGGAACAAAAGAAGACAGAGAAACACACAGACAGAAGTAATAGAAGATCAAGAAATAAGTAGGAACAAAAGAAGACAGAGAAACACACAGACAGAAGTAATAGAAGATCGAGAAATAAGTAGGAACAAAAGAAGACAGAGAAACACACAGACAGAAGTAATAGAAGATCGAGAAATAAGTAGGAACAAAAGAAGACAGAGAAACACACAGACAGAAGTAATAGAAGATCGAGAAATAAGTAGGAACAAAAGAAGACAGAGAAAGGTAAAGGTAAAATATGAGACTTGAATCGACGTCTTAGCACCCGGGTTTTTTTTTACCCATATGCGCTGGACCGGCTATTCAGAAGTGTTCGGAGAATCCTGTCTAGTGTCACCTCAAGCATCGAAACTCACGAGCGAGGTGCCATTCCTCACCTTCCCAGAGTACCCTGGTACCCATTTCAGTCAGCGGCTGGGTTGACCACGGGGATATTTGTTTCCAACCAATATGTACAATTCACACTGCTTCCAGGGGGAAATTAAACCCAATATAAGACTGAGAAACAAGTCGAAACAAAATAAGACCGAAAAACACATTTAGTGGAAACAATAGAAGACCCTGAAACACATAGTTCTGTGATTCATTTGTTCTTGTATCTCTTTCTTAACAAGATATCAGAGTCTTATAATTTATACTTGTTTCTCACTGAAAGAGTTTTTCTACCCTCCGTTGAAAAAATCGCCTAGCATTTGTCCCTGAGTTATGTCTTTATTGTCTTATTTTTAAAAATGTGATATCATTTGATGATTACGTACATTTCTTTTTTATTTGCGTTCGCCAGCTTTGACCTCTAACGAATTCCCTAGCAACTAGGAAGTGAATTTTGCGTGTTAATTATTTTTCCCTGGCCTCGCTGTTGAGATCAAGGGTGTTTGCTGCAAAGAAAAATCATAAATAAAAATCCCAACTGGTGCAGCAGGGATTTGAACCCATAACCTCTCTGACTCGAGGCCGGCGTCTTGCCTCGAGACCAACCATTACGACATTACGTAGATAATTTCATCAGCAGTCACATTCTTACTCTAATATATTTAGTGTCTTAAAAGTTAGCTCGTTTGGGTGTTTGAATATTGTTGTAGCGTATATATATATATATATATATATATATATATATATATATATATATATGTATATATAATGTTGTTGTTATTGATGTAATGACGAATTGATGCGTGCCGGGTGTCATTTTACTCATTGATGTAATGACGAATTGATGCGTGCCGGGTGTCATTTTACTCATTGATGTAATGACGAATTGATGCGTGCCGGGTGTCATTTCACTGATTGATGTAATGACGAATTGATACGTGCCGGGTGTCATTTTACTCATTGATGTAATGACGAATTGATGCGTGCCGGGTGTCATTTTACTCATTGATGTAATGGGTAGTAATGGCTTGCTTCACATTCCCGGGTTTACCGAAGAAGATGGAGTCCGTTGGAGTTCCCAAGGTATGCTGGGAAACTACTCGTCCAGCCTAGAGGTACTGCACTTCTGGGTCTTCCATACCAGTAAGAGCCACCACTAAAGGGAAAGCGGCGATCCTAGCATCTTTTAGTCAGCCTATTCTGACTCAGGCTGATACTAAAGAAGACCACGAGGAAGTAGAACTGCTAGCTCTTGGTCAGCTGATGTTGCGTCGACTCTGCTGTTGCGACCGAAGCTCGCAGCGCCAATACACAACCTAGCTCTAATATATAGAACAATTATCTTTTCACTCCAATAATATTCATTGGGCCATAAACAAAATAAAAGTACAGTGGGTGAATTGATTACTAATTATTTCACTGGAAGCGGCATGCAGCCTCTGCTTTTCGATTTTAAAATGTCACAGGTTCTTGAACGTGTTATCTTAAACGCGTGATTTACGTTTTGCTGAATGTCTAAAAAAAAATAGGTGCTCGAGCTCAGCGACTATAAAATCTTGAGTTACGAGGAAAAAATTATTGATTGCTGCAGGTTGATTTCAATGGGCGTAAAATGGACGCAATTACTGAACACTACAGCAACCAAGATGGAACAGTAATTATTGTCTATTATAATTATTATCTGTCAGCCAGAAAGAATATACTTATATGTGTATGAATATCTCTGTCAGAAAGAGCATACTTCTATATGTGTATGACTATCTGTCTGCCAGAAAGAATATACTTATATGTGTATGAATATCTCTGTCAGAAAGAATAAAATCTATATGTGTATGACTATCTGTCTGCCAGAAAGAATATACTTCTATATGTGTATGGCTATCTCTGTCAGAAAGAATAAAAGTCTATATGTGTATGACTATCTGTCTGCCAGAAAGAATATACTTCTATATGTGTATGGCTATCTCTGTCAGAAAGAATAAAATCTATATGTGTATGACTATCTGTCTGCCAGAAAGAATATACTTCTATATGTGTATGACTATCTGTCTGCCAGAAAGAATAAAAGTCTACATGTGTATAACTATCTGTCTGTCAGAAAGAATATACTTCTACATGTGTATGACTATCTGTCTGTCAGAAAGAATATACTTCTATATGTGTATGGCTATCTGTCTGTCAGAAAGAATATACTTCTACATGTGTATGACCATCTGTCTGTCAGAGAGAATATACTTCTATATGTGTATGGCTATCTGCCTGCCAGCCAACTTGTCCGCCGCCAACCTGTCTATCTGCAAAGCTGTTGATCTCTCACTGCCCCATAATATGCATTAGAGTGGCACTTTCGGCGTTTGTCCACATCTATCTTTTCTAAAACGTACATGAGCGCGGGTCACTGACCTCTCTTCCTTCATTTTGCGCTTTCCTTCAGAACGTCGCACACGGCTCCTGAGACCAGGATAAAGCACTCGGCGCCTCCACTCCCCCCCCCACTTTTTCCATCCTTCCAAACAGCTTCAACTCATGTGGCCTGTTTATTTCTTTCAGGATGGGTGCGGAATATCTTCATTTCGTAATCTGTCAATGTCTTTCTGACTTGTGTTAAAACTATTACAGTGTGCAGTATGTGGTAAAGCATGAGTTTCCAGTGCCCAGGGAAGACAAGTATGTTGGCTGCCAGTGCCGGCAGCAAGACAAGTATTGGACCTGTAACAGTTTATGTGATTTATTATGACCAATTTTTTGTACTTTGAAATCGTGTGTTTATGAGAATGTTGCACGCAAGGCCCACCCCTCATGTTCCAACGTTACACCACTGTGTGTGTGTGTGTGTGTGTAAGTGTGTGTGTGTGTGTAAGTGTGTGTGAGTGTATTAGTCACATTTGTTTGTCGCTGGTACTTTAGTTGATCTGATCATGAGTGTATTTCTAGAAAGATAAAACACGCATGTTTCTTCTTTTATACAGTTAAAGTGATTACACGGAAGTGGAAACTGCATCTAAAAATGTAAAACGTTTTGTGGTTAAAAAATGAAGATTGCAACACACAAACTCTCAGATGTGTCAATAGTGGATCCTTTTGCTACAACTGGAATTAATAACTACCACGAGCATTAACTACCACGAGCATTAACAACTACCACGAGCATTAACAACTACCACGAGCATTAACTACCACGAGCATTAACAAGTACCACGAGCATTAACAACTGCAACGAGCATTAACAACTACAACAAGCATTAACAACTTCAACAAGCATTAACAAGTTAAAAAAGAGCATTAACAACTGCAACGAGCATTAACAACTTCAACGAGCATTAACAAGTTAAAAAAGAGCATTAACAACTACAACGAGCATTAACAACTACAACGCGCATTAACAACTACCACGAGCATTAACAACTTCAACGAGCATTAACAACTTCAACGAGCATTAACAACTTCAACGAGCATTAACAAGTAAAAAATGAGCATTAACAACTACAACGAGCATTAACAACTACAACGTGCATTAACAACTACCACGAGCATTAACAATTACAACGAGCATTAACAACTACAACGAGCATTAACAATTACAATGAGCATTAACTACAACCAGCATTAACAACTACCACGAACATTAACAACTATCACGGTCATTAACAACTACAAAGAGCATTAACAACTACCACGAGCATTAACAATTACAACGATCATAAACTACAACGAGCATTAACAACTACAACGAGCATTAACAACTACAACGAGCATTAACAACTACAACGAGCATTAACAACTACAAAGAGCATTAACAACTACAACGTGAAATAAAAAATGCGATATCATTCTATAACAGAAGACATGCATGGCTTCTGGGCGGCGCTTTAGAGGCAGACCAAGATGAAGGTGGTTTCAACGCATCAATGAGACCTTGAACATGACAACAGAAGAAGTGGGAGCTCTGGATAGAGACATGTATGTATTCAGACGGGCTGTGGTGAATGCAACGTTCAGCAAAAGACATGCCACCTGATGATGCCTTTCTTAGATAAATATTGACTTCAGCTAAAAATGTTTACGTTTATTTCAGGTGCCACAAATTGGAATAACTATCGTAAAATATCAGTTTTCAGAATGAGGGGAATGTACTAGACATGGGACATCGTTATCCATAAACGCTACGCAATTTGGAAGATTAGAACTAAACTGCCACTATGAGATGTAAACAAAATAAACAGCTGTGTAGCTAGTCTCCTCTAAGTAGTGATTGAGAAAGCGCTGAATTAATTAACTTGTTAACGTGTACACATAAATGAAGTAATGATTACATTTATTTCTTTCTACATTCTTTATACTAATGGTAAATGAACAATTTGTTTTTAAATGCGTTTATCAGCCTTTTTTATTTGTTTTCCAGTCTTCTATTGCTTTTCAGGTTTCTATTGTTCTTCATTTTTCTATTGTTTTCCAGTCTTCTATGTTTTCCAGTCTTCTGTTGTTTTCCAGGTTTCTATTGTTTTCCAGGCTTCAATAGTTTTCTAGGTTTCTATTGTTTTTCAGTCTTCTATTGTTTTCCAGTTTTCTATTGTTTTCCAGGTTTCTATTGTTTTCCAGTCTTCTATTATTTCTACTTATGTCTTTCTCAATTTTATGTTCTGCGTAACCAATTAACAGTTTACAAAATAGTAAAACTGGTACAATAGGAGATGATAAGAGTTGTTACACTTTAAAGAAGAAAAAAAAAACAGAAACAATAGCGTAATATCACAAAAATGACATTAATGCAGTCAAAAGGAAATAGCGAAAAAATGACCAGCTATAATACAAAACGACAGTGGCAAAATAAAACATTCATACAATCAAGCAACTTAAATCCTTAGCATCAGTTGTGTCTGAGAAAGAATTTATATAAACGAGAAACGCTGACAAGACTAACGATGTTCATAACGGCACTAACAATATTAAAAGTGACAAATAATGGCACAATTTCTTAAACATCAGTTTGAGTGCTCGTGCACGTTTTAGAAAAGAAAGATGTGGACAAACGCTCACTAATAAATTGTATATGTGTATATGTCTGTGAAATGTGGACAAACCCTCACTAATAAATTGTATATGTGTATATGTCTGTGAAATGTGGACAAACCCTCACTAATAAATTGTATATGTGTATATGTTTGTGAAATGTGGACAAACGCTCACTAATAAATTGTATATGTGTATATGTCTGTGAAATGTGGACAAACGCTCACTAATAAATTGTATATGTGTATATGTCTGTGAAATGTGGACAAATGCTCACTAATAAATTGTATATGTGTATATGTCTGTGAAATGTGGACAAACGCTCACTAATAAATTGTATATGTGTATATGTCTGTGAAATGTGGACAAACGCTCACTAATAAATTGTATATGTGTATATGTCTGTGAAATGTGGACAAACGCTCACTAATAAATTGTATATGTGTATATGTCTGTGAAATGTGGACAAACGCTCACTAATAAATTGTATATGTGTATATGTCTGCGAGATGTGGACAAACGCTCACTAATAAATTGTATATGCGTATATGTCTGCGAGATGTGGACAAACGCTCACTAATAAATTGTATATGTGTATATGTCTGTGAAATGTGGACAAACGCTCACTAATAAATTGTATATGTGTATATGTCTGCAAGATGTGGACATACGCTCACTAATAAATTGTATATGTGTATATGTCTGCGAGATGTGGACAAATGCTCACTAATAAATTGCATATGTGTATATGTCTGTGAAATGTGGACAAACGCTCACTAATAAATTGTATATGTGTATATGTCTGCAAGATGTGGACAAACGCTCACTAATAAATTGTATATGTGTATATGTCTGCGAGATGTGGACAAACGCTCACTAATAAATTGTATATGTGTATATGTCTGCGAGATGTGGACAATTACGGGAGAAATTCGAAGGTGAACATCTAGGGAAGTTAGTTTCTGTAGCAGCACGTTCGAAGATCACACATCTAATGGAAGAGACTAAATGATAGATTTCCACTTCACGTAAGTGGTAAACTCGACGACTTACTAATCGTGGTAAACTAAAAATGGTAATATTTATTGTGTGGCAACACGTCACAATGAACCCGGTCTAGCACGGATAATTCCCCACGGCATAGTCAAAGATTAGAGAAGTCAATGAAGACCTAAAAATAAAATTGGAAGAAAATGTCCGAGAATTAAAATGTTTTGATTTCGGAAGCGCAGAAATAGTCACTCGTCATAGGTAGGTATAAGAGAGTGGTAGACACATTCAGCACTTGCCCACCCCCACCCCTAACCCCAAATCTCCAGGTCACTGGCAGATTGTACCATTTGATTTGTGAGAAAGAAGAAAAGAAAGTAACAATCCCGCCATGCATTTTTTTTACATTTAAGAAAAATGGATTTGCTGTCCATATTTTTTGACCGTCAGTACACCACAAACAACTCGTAGAATGCAAAAAAGAAATACATCTAGATGACATGGACAAACGACTAATATGTAATTTATACTGGGAGCAAACAGCAACAATAAAATATAACAAAGAGAACTCTACACCCATTGATATAAAAAGAAGAGTAAGACAGGGATGCATTCTATCACCAAGCTTGTTTAATCTACACACTGAGAAAATCTTTAAAAACATCACAGAGATGCCAGGCCTACAAATTAATGGAAAGATAATCAATAACCTAAGATATGCTGATGATACTGTGCTGCAAGCAGAAAATCTTAAATATCTACAACAATTACTTAATGAAATAAACATGACAAGCAAAAAATATGGACTAGATATGAATATCAAAAAGACTAAAACTATGATCATAAACAAAGAAATACTGAAAACCCACAAGTGGATATCAAAATTGAAGGAATAGACCTGGAGACAGTTCAGAACTACAACTACCTTGGACATACTATAACCAGTGATGGAAAATGTACAACTGAAATAAACTAAACAATAGGAATTGCAAAAAGTAATTTTAATGCCATGAAGAACTTACTAACATCAAAACAATAACACCAGGGCTAAAACTAAGAATAGCAAAATGTTACATCTTCTCAATATTCCTATATGGTGCAGAAAAATGGACATTAGACAAGAAAACAGAACAGAGAATTTGAAATGTGGATATATAGAAGAATAGGTAGAATTGGATGGAAGGAAAAGAAAATAAACGATCAAGTCTTAAAACAACTAAAAATGAAAAGAGAACTACTAAACACATTTAAAACAAGACAAATGCGATTTTTGGGCCATGTTAAAAGACACAACAGCCTACTAAAAGTAATCCTGGATGGGAAAATACAAAGTAAAAGTGACAGAGGCAGACCAAGACTAACATGGACGAGTAACATCAAAAGATGGACAAATCATCCTATGACCTGCACCATCAAAGCAAGAGATAGAGCAGAAGGGCGTTCCATGGTAGCCAACCTTCGTTGCACTCGATGTTGATGATGATGATGATGATGGTATACAAAGCTACAGCTCTTCACTGTCTACTCCATCAATTGTTGAGTGCTATACAAAGCGACAGTTCTTCACTGTCTACTCCATCAATTGTTGGGTGCTATACAAAGCGACAGTTCTTCACTGTCTACTCCATCAATTGTTGGGTGCTATACAAAGCGACAGCTCTTCACTGTCTACTCCATCAATTGTTGGGTGCTATACAAAGCGACAGTTCTTCACTGTCTACTCCATCAATTGTTGGGTGCTATACAAAGCTACAGCTCTTCACTGTCTACTCCATCAATTGTTGGGTGCTATACAAAGCTACAGCTCTTCACTGTTTACTCCATCAATTGTTGGGTGCTATACAAAGCGACAGTTCTTCACTGTCTACTCCATCAATTGTTGGGTGCTATACAAAGCTACAGCTCTTCACTGTCTACTCCATCAATTGTTGGGTGCTATACAAAGCGACAGTTCTTCACTGTCTACTCCATCAATTGTTGGGTGCTATACAAAGCGACAGTTCTTCACTGTCTACTCCATCAATTGTTGGGTGCTATACAAAGCGACAGTTCTTCACTGTCTACTCCATCAATTGTTGAGTGCTATACAAAGCGACAGTTCTTCACTGTCTACTCCATCAATTGTTGGGTGCGTTATACAGCTACAGTTCTTCACTGTTTACTCCATCAATTGTTGGGTGCGTTATACAGCTACAGTTCTTCACTGTTTACTCCATCAATTGTTGGGTGCTATACAAAGCGACAGTTCTTCACTGTCTACTCCATCAATTGTTGAGTGCTATACAAAGCGACAGTTCTTCACTGTCTACTCCATCAATTGTTGGGTGCGTTATACAGCTACAGTTCTTCACTGTTTACTCCATCAATTGTTGGGTGCGTTATACAGCTACAGTTCTTCACTGTTTACTCCATCAATTGTTGGGTGCGTTATACAGCTACAGTTCTTCACTGTCTACTCCATCAATTGTTGGGTGCGTTATACAGCTACAGTTCTTCACTGTTTACTCCATCAATTGTTGGGTGCTATACAAAGCGACAGTTCTTCACTGTCTACTCCATCAATTGTTGGGTGCTATACAAAGCGACAGTTCTTCACTGTCTACTCCATCAATTGTTGAGTGCTATACAAAGCGACAGTTCTTCACTGTCTACTCCATCAATTGTTGGGTGCGTTATACAGCTACAGTTCTTCACTGTCTACTCCATCAATTGTTGAGTGCTATACAAAGCGACAGTTCTTCACTGTCTACTCCATCAATTGTTGAGTGCTATACAAAGCGACAGTTCTTCACTGTCTACTCCATCAATTGTTGAGTGCTATACAAAGCGACAGTTCTTCACTGTCTACTCCATCAATCGTTGGGTGCGTTATACAGCTACAGTTCTTCACTGTTTACTCCATCAATTGTTGGGTGCTATACAAAGCGACAGTTCTTCACTGTCTACTCCATCAATCGTTGGGTGCGTTATACAGCTACAGTTCTTCACTGTCTACTCCATCAATTGTTGGGTGCTATACAAAGCGACAGTTCTTCACGTCAAACGTCGATACAAGAGGAATAAATAATACTCCACTGAAATATCAATAAAGTTCACAGTCAATCCTCTAGTCGGAAGTAAACATAACTACAACAGGGAATACCAGCACATTATTTCACAACCAGACTGTGGGACAAATCATCTAAACACGTCAACAATAGCCGAGTAAGAAAAAAACAAATTATCTACACGCAGCCGCCGTGACACCTCGAATAGGAACTAACCGTTCCAATATTAGGTTTTTCTTACTGGTTCTTGCATCAATATTTTTGTATCTTTTACAATATCAACAGGTCCATATTGAAACTACAAAGAATAAAATACATATTTGATTTGGCAAATTCAAAACTGTTTCTGGAAGAAAAAAATGAAATATTAGATTTGGCTATCATCTGGAAAAAAAGCAATTCAGACTTATCTTATGTACCGTTACGTCATGGATGTTGTCACAGGTATTCACAGTCCCATTTCGTCTCATGTTACCCGTCAGCTGCGGTACATTTCTTCTTTGTCCTATCGGATACTTTCTCTTATTTATTTCTTTTTTCTCTTTCTCTCTCTTTCTCTCTCTCCCCCTTTTTCCCTTTCTCGATTTCTCTGTCGTTCTTTCATCTTTTCTCAGAAGTTATCCCTGCTATTACAATTTTCTCCATATCTCTCAAAAGGAAAATATCATCATTGAGTGCCGTCTCCGCATCGAAGGTTGGCTACCATGGAGTGCCATTCCACTCTGTCTCTTGCTTTGATGGTGCAGATTGCCATAGGCTGACTTGTCCATCTTTTGATGTTACTCGTCCATGTTAGTCTTGGTCTGCCTCTTTTACCAATATTACTTTTATTAGACTGTTGTGTCTTTTAACATGACCAAAAATTTCATTTGTCTTGCTCTAATTGTATTTAGTTGTTCTTTCTTCATTTTTAATTGCTTTAAAACGTCCTCGTTTGTTTTCTTTTCTTTCCATCCAATTCTACCTATTCTTCTATAAATCACACTTCAAAGGCCTCAATTTTCTGTTCTGTTTTCTGGTCTAATATCCATGTTTCTGCACCATACAGGAATATTGAGAAGATGTAACATTTTGCTATTCTTAGTTTTAGCCCTGGTGTTATTTGTTTTGATGTTAGTATATTTTTCATGGCATTGAAATTACTTTTTGCCATTCATATCAAAGGGAAAATAACATATCCCAAAAGAATTATTTTCTATTTTTACCATTTTTTTGTTTGTTTTCTTTATTTCTTGACATCGCCCACAACATTTCAACCCTCGTTGCAGTCACTCAACATTCTTCTATAATAGAAATGTTGCCGCCTCCAGTGCCTTATCTTATTTACATAATAACGATCCAGAAGTACAACCAAATGTCAAGACTGGTCCGACATAGCGTCCGAGAACAGTATCAAAATGTTGTTTATCACAATTTACTTTTCATTTTCCCGACACACTGGAAATATAAGGGACCAGTTTTTCAGTTTATAGATGAGCGATTAAAAGAAATGACCTCACCGCACTCATGGCAAATCTGAGAGATTACAACTGCTGCTACTGAAAATAAATAGAGATAAGATCTAAATTATGAGAATTAATGCAATTGACAATAACTAAATAACAATAGGAGAAATACTTATAATAGACGTACAATCGTACATATATCTGGGCAGTAATAGAGACAAGGAGGGAGGAACTGAAAATGATACCATAATAATGATATCAAAAGCAAGAGGAGTATTTGTTGCACTGTGAAACATGGAAATCGAAAGAAATTAGGTCAAATACAAAAATAAAAACTGCTGACTCCAATGTCAAGTCAGCCCTATTAAATGGCTGTGAAACATTGAGAATAAGAAAAATGACAATCACGAAGATACAAATCTGAATTAATGGATGCTTGCGCAGAATAAAGGTATGGAAATAGCACGACAAAATCACTAACATAGAATGGAAAAGTATCAGTCAAATACCAGTAGAAGAGGTACAATGAAGACGATGGCGCTGGATAGGACACGCATTGCGGAAGCCAACTGAGAGTATTACACAACAGGCCCTTTTTTGGAATCCCCCACCCCCCAAAAAAAAAATAAATAAAGATATAAAAATAAATACAAAGTGGAAAACCAAAATATTCTTGGAGAAGACAGACGGAAGCAGAGATGAGAATGATAGAGAAGACATGGAATGATCTTAAAAGAATAGCAAGTATCAGAACGGACTGGAAAGTGTTTGTTGAAGACCTAGGCTACATAGGGATTTGAAAGGTAATAGAAGAGGAAGAAGACTCATGACAAATATATAGGTATTCATTTTGTTTCCTCCCGTGTTTAAAGGTTCCCAACTGGTAATATAAAGTAAACAAATAATTGACGTAATGCTAACAACGACATTTACAAATGTTAATAAATGTTTTCTCCCCTGTCTTATTAGGCGGATATAGAGTACGGTGTTAGTGATTACATTTTTCATTCACGAGCATTACATGTTTGATTGATGTGATCAGTATCACGCCCGGCTGCATTTACTACTCAACAAATCTATGGTAACCATTCATAGAGGCTGGGCGAATCCCAATGCCTTGTCATTCCAAGACCAAATTCGTCCCGTCTGAGAGTCCTTCTCATCAGGAAGCGAGGGCACTCAATTCTCAGCCACCGAGGCTCTTCCCACACAAAATTAAAAGTTCCAAGGCCTCCAAATAGTCTGGCCACCCAGGACAGAACCACCAATTCTGGATGAAAAGATTGTGCCAAGAGCCTAGCACTACTGTCGTCTATGTGGTCTTATAAAAGTAGCACAAAATGGTAACGAACCTTCCAATTACATACTGGAGATAGTTTAATATAAACTCAATATTTCTGCGAAGAGAAATCTATCTCTTATTTTGATATTAAAAAACTTGAAATGAGACAGATTCCTATCATGATGTCCCCAGCTGTTTTTCCGCTCAGACCGATTAGTATATAGCAGGGGTGACCAAATGGCGGCCCGCGAGCCGGATCCGGCCCGCCAGCCTAGTTTTCTTGGCCCGCGAAGCTCCACGGACTTACTTCATTTTTTACCCCTAATAGCGGATTTCTCCTGGTTTTAATCCGTGTCGGAGTTAACTCTTCTATCGTTCAAGTATACACAATTTGAAAATCTCTGTCAATTTCTCGCAACAGCTAGATTGGCAACATAATTTCAAATAAAACACACACACACACACACACACACACACACACACACACACACACACACACACACACACACACACACACACACACACACACACACACACACACACACACACACACACACACACACACACACACACACACACACACACACACACACACACACACACACACACACACACACACACACACACACACACACACTGCACAACTAATGGTGCCGACAATATTCAAAGTCTTTGCTTCGAGTTGGTACCGCAAAGTTGCTTTATTGTCAGTGCGGTGATAGCGTCAGATCTTTGGCTCAACATTTGTCGTCTGGACTTGTGGTGGCTCTTTCATTTCGCGGTAAGGGGTTAATGAGGTTGGGAGGGACAGGGGTGAGGGGACTTCGTAGCTCTAATTCTGTCTTTGAAGTTACATTCAAAATGTTTCACTGTTCGCCTTCATTCCCTTTGATCCCATCGTCTTGTCTTGTCCATAAAATGACTGCAACGTGTTTATTTGGTCACAATCTTTTGATTTCATTGTCAAACACAAGTCTGTGTATAACTGTCAAATCTGGACTTATTTTCGATAGTGGACCAACATTCTGTGACTTTTAACTTTGATGTGAGATTTTGTATTAAATCATGTTAAAACGTAGTAGAAAAGTTGATTGTGAAAATCGCATATTTAAACCTGAATGGGAATTATATTATTTGTTCATCTTCAATAAGAATAGTAAACCTCAGTGCTTAATTTGCGTTCAAGTGTTAGCCGTTTTGAAGGAATATAATTTAAAACGGCACTATGCCACACATCATCAAAACATGTATGAGAAACATAGCATTGAAGCTAGGAAGCTTTTGGTTGAACAGCTGAAGACAAAGTTGAATCAACAGCAAAGTATGTATACAAAGGGCAATAAAATTAAAGAGTCATCGATCATTGCATCATATACAGTTACCTATGAGCTTGCAAAATCTAAAAAACCCTTTACTGACGGAAATTTTGTGAAGAAATGTGCGATTCAAATGGCAAAGGCATTCGGTCAAGAAAAAATAGCCAAAGAATTTGAATCTGTGCCTCTTTCAAAACAAACTGTAGCCAGAAGAACAGAAGACATCAGTCTGCAACTGTCTCAAAGTTTAAAATCTTGTAATGAAAACTGCTCATATTTTTCGCTCGCGATTGATGAAAGTACTGACATCACTGACACTTGCCAGCTTCTTATTTTTGTTAAAGTTATCCAGGAGGATTTTACTGTTATTGAAGAATTGTTGAAAGTTTGCTCTTTGCATGACACTTGTAGAGGGACAGACATATTTTCTGCAGTTCATAGTGCCGTAGATGAAGTAGGTGGTTTTGGAAAGTTGTCTGCAGTGTGTACTGATGGTTGCAAAGCTTTTATTGGTTCAAATACTGGTTTTGTTGGACTTCTAAAGCAAAACAAAATTAACGTACCTACATTGCATTGCATAATTCATCAAGAGGCCCTTTGTGCAAAGTCCATAAATCTAAAAGACACCATGGCTACTGTTGTGAAAATAACAAATTTGATAAGAGGAGGACACCAGTCTTTAAATCACATGAAGTTTTTATCATTTTTAGAGGAAGTAGATTCTAGCTACGGTGATCTCCTGCTTTATACAGAAGTAAGATGGCTTAGTCGAGGGAAATGTTTAATAATATTTTTTGAACTGAAGAATGACATTTATGACTTCCTGCGAGAGAACTTACCATGCTCCATTGATCTTCAACATGCACTCAAAGACATTAATTTCCTTCATAATCTGGCATATCTCACAGACATCACACAACATTTGAACATATTGAATTTGCAGCTACAAGGGGAAAAGCAAACCATTTTTCAATTGATGGGATATGTTGATGGTTTTAAAAAGAAGCTGAATCTATTTAGACTTTCTTTGCAAAAAATGATCTGTTCCATTTTTCAAGTTGTAAGCAGTTGTTGTCAGAGATAGAAAGTGCAAACTTCAGTAAGTACGCAGCTGACATTGAACATTTGATTTGTGAATTTGATCGACGATTTCAAGATTTTGAAATGTTTCGTCCGCAAACGGAACTTTTTAATAACCCAATTAAGTGCACAGTGGAGTGCCAGCCATCAGATCTTCAACTAGAGTTGTGTGACCTTCAGTGTGACCCCTTCCTCAGTACTGTAAAGGCATTAGGAGCTGACTTCTGGAAATTGCTACCAAATGAACGTTACCCGTGTCTGAGAAAATGGGCACTAAAGATGTGCTCTATATTCGGCAGCACATATCTCTGCGAGACAACATTCTCTTCCATGAAGTTAATTAAATCTAAGACCAGGAACAGAATGACCGATTCGACATTGTCCCATACTCTCCGAATCGCCACGTCAAAAATGGAAGTGGACTTCAAATCTCTGGTGGAAAGCTGTGACAAGTCACAATCGTCGCACTGAGACATTAAAGGTAATTTTAAAATGAATAATTAATGGATTTGTTACAAATCAAATATGTAGTCAAAGTGCAAGCATTATTTATATATTACTATATCGCATAGGTCCCTACTGTCATTTTTGACGATATTCTTAAGTGTGGCCCGCGGGTCTTGGCCTTGGCTTTAATCCGGCCCTCGGGCAACCTCAAGTTGGCCACCACTGGTATATAGTATTATATAGTGACGTCACCTCTAGCTAACATGACCTTGAACAAAATCGTTAATTTCAAGATTTATTCTCCTTTCATCATTCAGTTATAAACTGCCGATAACGCTGGTCTCTTTAATCTTGAATGATTTTATTGAATTATAACAAATTTTGTTTAAGGAAAAACACCACACAAATAATAACCATTATGTCTTCTAAAGTGTTTTATTAATTCCCGTTGATCACTGATACTGAATGTGTGTTTGGTCTATCGTTACGACATGTATCCGACGACATGTATCCTACGACATGTATCCTACGACATGTATCCTACGACATGTATCCCATTTCTAGGATCTGTCAGGAAAAAGAGCGGATGGTGAGGATGTGTGTGCATGGCTGCAGAGTATGACCAACATGTCCAATACCACCGCTGCCAAGTTTACCGGTCCGAGTTTTAATTTCACCGCGACAGAAAAGAAACACACACAAAAGAACCGACTCTAATGTAATTCAAACTTGTGTCCATCTTATTTGAAGAAAGGTAAGGGTTCTTTCCCTTTAGACTACATGTTCACCGTATCTGGTAAACGGTTAATTATATCAAACATGAAATATTTTAAAATTAATGTCTAAATCGAATAGATCCCATAGGTAGCAACGATTACTAATGAAGAATGTTGAAAATTAGCTGGAGAAACCAGAAATGTCAACAATCAGAGTAAAAAGACAATGTACATTTATTGGACACGCGATGCAAAAAATACTGAAAATACTATAACAATAGACAGAATCGAAAAAGGAGCAAAGGAAAACCAAGAGGATAATTATTGAACAGTTTATCCAAATGCCATAATAAAGGATCACCAACTAAAATTATGACATGTATTGAGGAACCAAGAGATGCGTAGAGAGCTGATCACCAATACATGCCACCTGATGGTGATAAATCGAATAGGAACGAGTTAATGAAAGTAAATGTGTATAAGAAGAAATCAGACGCATGCGTTAGTTTTAGTGGCAAGTCAAATTAATGAAAGTAAATGTGTATAAGAAGAAATCAGACGCATGCATCACGCAGTGGCAAGTAAAGTTAATAAAAGTGAATGTGTATAAGAAGAAATCAGATGCATGCATCACTCTTAGTGGCAAGTCGAATTAATGAAAGTAAATGTGTATAAAAAGAAATCAGACGCTTGCATCACTCTTAGTGGAAAGTCGAGTTAATGAAAGTAAATGTGTATAAGAAGAAATCAGACGCTTGCATCACTCTTAGTGGCAAGTCGAGTTAATGAAAGTAAATGCGTATAAGAAGAAATTAGACGCTTGCATCACTCTTAGTGGCAAGTCAGGTTAATGAAGGTATCCGTAGGTTATCTGGAGAAAAGGCCCACCAGTTTCGATGCGTAAAAGATTCTGACCTACATTCAACGGTTTATTTCCTTATTTGTCTATTTACATGTGCTGTAAAGCGGTGTGGCAAGCTGCCGTTTGATTTCCTGGAAAAAACATATCCTTGAAAATTAGACTTTAATGAAGGCAGTAATTGGAGGTCACAGAAATCTGGTTTAGCAGAAAAATATTGAGAATACCATGACGAGAAATGAGGATGAAACAAACAAAATAGAACACGATGCTTTAAAAAAATAGAGATTTGTTTGGAATATCTGAGGGAAAGAGTTATATTTTTGTAAGCCAAGTTATGAAAAAGAAAGAGATGGTATATACCGTGAAAAGAGGGAAGAAGAGATATAGGATAACAGAGAGGAAAGGTGTAAAATATTGGTGAAGAGAATGTTTTAGTAAAAAAAAAAAGTAAAGTACCCCCGTCACGCCAAGTGACGTATAGGGAATATGGTGTTAGTGACCACAAATTTTACAGACCTTCGGCACATGATTTTTGGGGTAATGTGGTCAGTATTACGCCCGTGCCGCTTTACTTTCCCAGAAAAAAAATCCGATACGCATTAAAGGCTGGGTGAACCGGAAGCCAGTCGGTTGGAATCGAACCCTACCTCTTGTCCTTTGTAGTCCAGTTCACTAACCACTGAGCTATCGCGGCTAGAATATTTTAGTAGGAAGTCAATAACAGAAACGACAAACAGTTGTAGAGATAAAAGTTGGTCAGGGATATGATCACCCACATCATCAAGCACGGTACTTGATTATGATAATAATGATGATGATAATGATAATCAAGATCATGAAAGTGCATGCCTTTTATCCATCCCAACCTTGTTCATAAATTAAAAGCGTTTTAGAAGCAGGTGCTGTAACAGGCTCAATTCAGTGTCTCTTCAGCATGAAGAAGAAGCAGGCATGTTCGTGTATATTTAATAAAGAGCTCACATAAATGTACATACATTAGTTGTGCAGCACTCAAATAATTGTCTAGACACACAACATTAAAATATAGACAGTGAAATTGAAATGTTGGCATTAATAAAAAAAAAAAAAAAAGTGGGTTAATGTTTTCTCAAAGGACATTTATATTGTCAATGCATATCAAGGAATTGATAAACAAGCAAAGACTACGACAAATTCTGAATACACAGACGTAGACATGTTTCTAGAAGAACATGGCCTGCCAATCAAAACTTTGTTGTTCAAACTTCAATGACATAATGGATGAACGTGCCATGTTTGTAAGAAGATCAAGACACAACACAGTGGTTGTTCTACTCCCAAAAACATCTCTTCTTGTTTATCCAAAATGCTAATTCCTTATTCGAGGAAACAATTCTTTGAAATCATCACTAGCAAGTAAATATTCCTCTCCCTTCTCTTTTTTCTTTGAAATGTTTCTGCGCACCTCTTGAGAAATGGTTTGTGCAGGCGTCAAAGTGCGCGCTGAGAAGGGTAAATGATTGTTGCAACATCCATGGCAAGTTCAGCACACACGGTTCTCAAAGTGCGCGTTATAGCATTTGGTGTGTTTTTGAACGTTTGTGGGCGTCAGTAATGACTATATAGCGTTTGTATTCTCTGTCAGAGTCGATTTGGAGATGTCTGATGATGGGACTGCACCATCAAAGCAAGAGACAGAGTGGAATGGCGCTCCATGGTAGCCAACCTTCGATGCGGAGACGGCACTCAATGATGATGATGGGACTAACGAAGAAGGACTGTCTTTTACATGGAGGACAAAGAGGGAACAATTCTGTTTTGTTCACTATCGTGTAACCACAGAATGGTGTCTCTCTATCTCTCTCTCTCTCTTTCTCTATCTCTCTTTTCCTCTCTCTCTTTCTCTCCCTCTCTTTCTCTCGCATTTTCTCTCTTTCTCTCTCTCTTTCTCTCTCTCTTTCTCTCTCTTTCCTTCTCTCTTTCTCTCCATCTTTCTCTCTCTCTCTTTCTCTCACTCTCTTTCTTTCTCTTTCCTTCTCTCTTTCTCTCCTTCTTTCTCTCTCTTTCTCTCTCTCTTTCTCTCTCTCTTTCTCTCTCTTTCTCTCTCTCTTTATCTCTCTTTCCCTCTCTCTTTCTCTACCTCTTTCTCTCTCTCTTTTTCTCTCTCTTTCTCTCTCTCTCTTTCTCTCACTCTCTTTAATAACAGATACATTATCACAGACATCTTCCTCCTACTCCACCTCCTATTATAACCATCCGAGTGTTGAGGAAGATACAAAACTCAATTCTCGCCTTTCTGCCAGCATTACCACTTGATGTTGTAGCGTTTCTTTGATGTGGGTCTATCTTACCGTCTACATTCCTTTTGCCCTTCTCCTTTCTCTTTTAATATATGTTGTATCTGGTTATTAATCACATTAGATTATTTCTAGAAAGCCAAACCATTTTATTTGTTGTTTTTTTCTGTGTGTGATTTTGGATTGATTTAATGTCCGCTATTTCTTGTATGACAAAACTTCTGTCCCTTCTGGTGACTCCAAGCTCTTCTCTCACCAACAATTAAAAAGTTACTCAAGTTGTCCTATAAAAAAAAAAGATAAATACATTGATAAAAAGCAAACAAACGAATTTAACAAATCACGTGATCAGAAGGGATTTCCTGACACGAAACAATCACGAGAATTCCAGTGCATTGGACTCATGAAGGAAGGCAAAAGAATAGCATGGTGAGGGGAAACTGCAGGAAGGCAGTGAAAGAGATATGGGCATTATGAGCCAGACATGGGGACAGCCTACGAGGATGGCCAAGCAGTGTACGAAGTGAACTAATATCGTTGTTAATCTACAAGACGTCACAAAGCTAATTCCCACAAAGACATACCCACTTGAGAATCCCTGCTTTGGAACGACTCAAGCATGAGAAATAGAGGACATGTTGACAGGGGAGGTAAATGATGTGAGTGATTTTAGGCGAATGGAGATTGAACGAATAGAAATAATTGTGTCATCATGTACACCAAGGTTACCCACACAACGCAGCAGCCACTGACAGCTTTGTCGGTCTGCGGCCAAAGAAACGAAAAGGAAGTAGAACCTCTCACTGAGACCTTCATAGAAGTCTAAAATAGCTACTTCATCACTCTTCACTATTCATAAAGAAGTAATTCTTCATATATATATATATATATATATATATATATATATATATATATATATATATATATATATATATATGTATACATATATATATTTAAATAAATATTTTTCGGAAGGTTACCTTGGTTCTATTGGCCAGTCAAGGAGCCTGGTCTTTTTTTTATACAAACATATCGCAGATAATAATATAGATAAGTGGAACAATATTAAAGCAGGTAAATGAATTTTAATATTTGGGAACTCTGTTAACCTCAGACAGAAGATGTACAAAAGAGGTGAGATGCAAAATTGCTCAGGCAAAAGCAGCTTTCCAAAAAATGAAGAAGATATGATAGACGTATACAGAACTATATGGAGGCATGATGGAGGTATACGGAGGTATGATATAGGTATACGGAGGTATGATAGAGTATACAGATGTATGATAGAGGTATTCTGAGGTATGATAGAGTATACAGAGGTATGATAGAGGTATTCGGAGGTATGATAGAGGTATACGGAGTTATGATAGAGTATAGTGGGGTATGATAGAGGTATTCGGAGGTATGATAGAGGTATACGGAGTTATGATAGAGTATAGTGGGGTATGATAGAGGTATTCGGAGGTATGATAGAGGTATACGGAGGTATGATAGAGGTATACGGAGGTATGATAGAGGTATTCGGAGGTATGATAGAGGTATTCGGAGGTATGATAGAGGTATACGGAGGTAAGAAAGCTTCCACATTTCACTTTAGCATAATGTAACTTCTTTGATGAATGTTGGAATGAAGGATAATATACCCAGTTCGTTGTAGTCGCGGTCTAATTTAGTTTGTTTACGGTATTAACCCGACTACGTGCTTGTACTCGGCTATAAATGAGTCGTCTTTCTTCATCATTCCCATGCATTTTAATAGCACTACCTTCCATTTCTTATTTTCTTCTTCCGTGATCGCGCGACAACTAATCCACAATTCGGGCAACCTTAAAATAAAAAGCCAATAGAATGTATATGCGCTATCTTATGTTTTATACAAACTGAGATATTTACTTTTAGTCAAATGTATTCGACTTCTGTTCGAATATTTATTTGCATTAAAAAAATTAATTCTCTACCTTTTCAAATCCATTGTTTACGATTAATGATGATTTCGTATGATGGAGAACAGATGGCTGTGTTCCCTTTCTGTGCGGTTTCGCCTTATGTCTTTTGGCGTGTGCTGAGACTGCTATGATGGGGACTACAGCTACCTTTCTTTGTTTGGGAGATGAGATAGTAATTCGGATGATTCCACTGGCACGGGCGGTTGAACAATTATGGATTTTAATTCGTTTGCAGTGATACCGGAGCCTTCCATAACCATCCATTATGTAAAATTGCATACACTCTGGAATCCTTGTCAATGATTTGATTTGCTTGAGACATAAACCTCCATGATATGAAAACATTTCAACTATTTTAAACGTTATCCGTGGATAGTTATTTATGGCTCGGGATAGTTATTCTTGCGACTCTGGTACATCATCAATCTCTGCTTGCTTTATGAGGCCACAGTTTGAACATGCAAAGGCAAAACGGTTCAAGCAGTATTTGATGTTTTGTTTGGTACTTGCATTTAAGGTGGAATTATTTATTAGAAAAAAGCCTCTGGCCGCAACGTTGGCTTTAATTTATTTTGTTTCCTTGCAGCTTAAAGATTTGATCCTTCATTTTATTTTTCTTCCTTGATTTCTATTTTAATAGTGAACATGACTTGCCTTATGGTGGTAACAATGCGATTACGAGGGCCAGAAGTACTGAATTAAAAAATAACAATGGATGGTTCATGATGAATTCATATAATGAGAATAGTGGTGAGATGATTATGAGGGATAATTTTAATGGCTTTTCGTAAAGGTTTGGGAATCACTGCTTCAGAAAGACTACAGCAAAAGAGAACTAGTGGAGATGTTGAAATGGGAGGTAAATGTTGCTAGTGGATTTTTCGGGGAATGGAGATTGAACGAATAGAAATAATTGTGTCATCATGTCCTTCAAGGTTACTCAAGCTCTTCTTACGCATGCCCACAGCATGTACAATTATGAAGTGTTTACACTCATCTTGATCTCCCTTCAGTTTCGAGCTGTGATTGAGCATCGCAGATCATCCCACGGGTTGATTGTGCACGCTCTGATGTTTGCTCAATGGGCTCGACCGGGGCTGTTCATGAAAGAATATACCCCTGGCAATTACGTCCCTAGTTCAATTAGGCGTGTATGTGTGTGCAGGGAGAAGGGCAATGGTGGGATGGCGAGGTGATATATAGAGGCGACCGATTGGGGGAATCCGGAATGCATGTTGTATATGTATCGCAAATAGGCGCTTGATCAAAGGGCGATATATGTAGCTGCATATATATATATATATATATATATATATATATATATATATATATATATATGGGTGTGTGTACACACTTTCCCTCTTTATCATTCTCTCTCTCTCTCTCTCTCTCTCTCGCTCTCTCTGTCTCTTTCTTTCAGGAAATCAGTGTAGCGCTGTGGTTAACGTGACCGCCACAAGATAAAAATATTTACCCTGTTCATTTCTCACGTGAAATAATCAGAATTTTCCTAACAATCCTAAATCTCCATTTGTGTTGGAGCTGAATGCATAATTTTATAGGAAATGGAGTATTAAACAGCAGGTCACATGATCAAGCTAGCAAAATAACTGATGAGCTCACAATCGAAAAGAGCAGACTAAATCCTGCATTCATAACTTAGTGTTTGTTTTAAACTTACTTTTATTGTTTACAGATAGAAGAAACATTTCTGTATTTTTACTGGGTCTACACAGACCGACACTTTGTCTACTAAAGACGCCACTAAATCATTCTCCTTTCTGACTCAGCTAATCAACTTCTCTTCTCTAATTCTCCTCCTGTTTGCGTTCAAACGAGGCAGACATTTTCACGAGTCGGTGGTTTAGAAACGCCTCTGCAACTTCAGTCATTATCATAAGTCATTTCCATTGTTCCTTACAGTCGCTCAGTTTATAATACTTCTCAATATGCGTTAGAAATTAACAAGGTCATCTTCCACGATTGTAACGTTTTGATAATCGCCATTTATTTAAGTAATCCTGAGGCCGGAAATAAAAACCTGGGAAAATTCTCTAAACAGCGTGATTTTTTCAGCTTTGCCAGCAGAGATAGTTGAGGGTAGAATGACGTCAGCCATCTATGGCTCCTATAGCTAAAAACGTCACCCTAATAAGGGTGTTTTGGGGTTTCCCTTTCAGTCCTCAGGCTTACTTCTATAGATGACGATATTTAGATTAAGTAAAATGTCACCTGTGTTTCTCTAAACGTTATATACGTGATAACATGTTTACTATGTCGTTAGACCTACATCTATGAAATGGACACGAGTCCGAGTGATCATTTTCTGATTTATCTCTTGACACCTATAGTCTGGTGGTCTTCTTCTGACCTTCCTTGCACACGAGCTACTGAAATTATAGCATGCCCCAGAATGATCGCGGTCGGTTCGCTCTTGAAAATCCACTAAATTACAAACAAAAACAGGTCCTCATTCGTAACAATCTAGCAACAACACCAGGAAACACAGAAGACAACAGGCTGTCAAAATCATTATTGGAATACTTGCTTTCCACGCAACGCCTTGCCACTAGAAGAATCTACATGTCCGTGCACTGCAGCTCAGGACTTTATAGAAAGGTAATTCGCTGATTGGTCATTCATGCAGCATCTCCGTAGGACTAGTGTTATAGACCACAAACCTGATGAAATCAAATAACAAGGGCTTGAGCGCTGCTTATTCGAATCATGGCTATTGTGTTCTAAGTTTTCAGCTATTGATAATTTCTTTTTCGAGTGCCATATAACACATCTGTTCCTGTGTAATTTATATGTTTTTAGCCACAGAGCTAACCCTATAATAAATATTTCTTTCTTTATTACTGTTGTCTTCTTGGAAATCGTTTCATGGTCCGTTTTGAGCCTAAACTTGAAGGAAATTAATCATTTCTCTGGTAAAAGTTAGCTTTGCTTTCTACTCTTTTCATTGATCTCTTCTGCAGTTTCCTTTCCCAACACCTCACATCCATCTTTTCGTCTTTCTTATACACCCCCCCCCCACTTTTGTGTTAATTTTTGTAGACCCTCTAACGTGTCATTACATCCTTTGCCAGGTGATGTCACATTTTGTAAGCATTAACAAACGATAATTTCAGCTGTCGTTGACGGTATTTGATTTGTTGACATTTCAGTACGGACATATAAGATTTGTAAGCTGGTTGGTCTGTGTTTGAGCTGAAACTCGTTAGTTTGTTCAGTCTTTTTTTTTTATTACATTGAGATCTCAAAGATCACATTTACAGTTATTTTCTTATATTTACATCAGTTTTGCCCTGATTATATTTGTTGTGATAAATCATCATTGAGTGCCGTCTCTGCATTGTAGGTTGGCTTCCGTGGGGCGCGATTCCGCTGTCTCTTGCTTTAATGGTGCAAGTTGTCATAGGTTGACTTGTCAATCTTTTGATGTTACTCGTCCATGTTAGTCTTGGTCTGTCTCTGCCTCATTTACCTTCTATTTTCCCTTCCAAGATTACTTTTGGTAGTCTGATGTGTCTTATAACATGCCCCTAAAATCTAATTTGTTTAGTTTAAAATGTGTTTAGTAGTTCTCTTTTCATTTTTAGTTGTTTTAAAACTTCATCATTTGTTTTCTTTCATTTCCATCAAATTCTACCTATTCTTCTATAAACCCACATTTCAATGGCTTCAATTTTCTGTTCTGTTTTTGTGATGTATGTGTATATAATATATATATACCATATATATTTTTTCCTAGCTTATCATGGCTTATTTTTTTCTTTGTCATAAAGAACTCTCTTTTTCTTCTTTTCTCCTTCTCACTGATAGCGAAAAGGTGTCGTGGTTATATCATTTGTCGTTTTTGAGCTGCTCGAACTGTCTGAATTAGTGATTTTCCTTTGTTATTACATGTCTCTATCACTGCATCTATCCATCTTCTTCTAGGTCTTCCTCGTGGTCTTTTCCCATACATTATCGAGAAGAACGCCCTTGATGGTGATTGGTGAGGATTAATTCTGATCAGGTGGCCCCACCATTTTAGTTGTTGTTCTATATATTCTTGGCAGAGAATGAACTTTAAATATCCTAAATATACCACTGGTGCCTATATTAATACGGGTTTTGTAAAGTCGCTGTTATAAAAATGTTTACAGAGACATCGTTATGGCAATTTGCGCAAACAAACCACTAAAGGAATTTATATAAACGCATTATATTAATTGGTTGAAAGGTGGCGCTATAAATAGGAACAGGCGGTGTTAAGAATAATAGAACTTTGTAATAAAACTTTAACCCAGAGGTCGCATTTTTAACAAAAGTTTTAGAAGCGTGACGTTATGTTTCTTTAATTGTCCCTTAGGGAAGTTTAAACAAAAGCGGTATTACAAAATATGGCATATTGTGGTATTATGAAATCTTGCACATTGTGGTATTATGAAATCTTGCACATTGTGGTATTATGAAATCTTGCACATTGTGGCATTATGAAATCTTGCACATTGTGGTATTATGAAATCTTGCACATTGTGGTATAATGAAATCTTGCACATTGTGGTATTATGAAATCATGCACATTGTGGTATTATGAAATCTTGCACATTGTGGCATTATGAAATCTTGCACATTGTGGCATTATGAAATCCTGCACATTGTGGTATTATGAAATCTTGCACATTGTGGTATAATGAAATCTTGCACATTGTGGTATTATGAAATCTTGCACATTGTGGTATTACGAAATATTGCACATTGTTGTATTATGAAATCTTGCATAGTGTGGTATTATGAAATCTTGCATATTGTGGTATTATGAAATCTTGCATATTGTGGTATTATGAAATCAAGCATATTGTGGTATTATGAAATCAAGCATATTGTGGTATTATGAAATCTTGCATATTGTGGTATTATGAAATCTTGCATATTGTGGTATTATAAATTCAAGCATATTGTGGTATTATGAAATCTTGCATATTGTGGTATTATGAAATATTGCACATTGTTGTATTATGAAATATTGCACATTGTTGTATTATGAATTCTTGCATATTGTGGTATTATGAAATTAAGCATGCTGTGGTATGATGAAATCAAACACATTGTGGTATTATGAAATCTTGCACATTGTGGTATGATGAAATCAAACACATTGTGGTAATATGAAATCTTGCATTTTGTGGTATTATGAAATCTTGCATATTGTGGTGTTATGAAATCTTGCACATTGTGGTATTATGAAATCTTGCATATTGTGGTATTATGAAATCTTGCATATTGTGGTATTATGAATTCAAGCATATTGTGGTATTATGAAATCTTGCATATTGTGGTATTATGAAATATTGCACATTGTTGTATTATGAAATATTGCACATTGTTGTATTACGAAATATTGCACATTGTTGTATTATGAAATCTTGCATAGTGTGGTATTATGAAGTCTTGCATAGTGTAATATTATGAAGTCTTGCATAGTGTGATATTATGAAGTCTTGCATAGTGTTATATTATGAAATCTTGCATAGTGTGATATTATGAAACCTTAAACACTGTTATATTTTAATCTTATCTTGAAAATTATTGTACTGTAAAACCTTACACATTGTGGTATCACTACATTCTTCATAACAGTGTATGAGAATAACTGTGTGCTATGACATTAATTACTAATATCTTCAGTAATAAAGAAAAGACGATGGTCATATGTTGGACATGTGATGAGAAGATATAATAACCGAATAACAAAGCAAGCCCTCATGTGGGAAACAACAGGTAAGAGGAAAAGAGGAAGACGCAGAGAGACACTGGGAAGAACATTGATGAGAGAGGCAAGAGTAGCAGGAATCGGCTCCCTCAATGAAATAGAGCCACTTGCACAGTACAGAGACAAATGGCGAGATTTGATAAATTATCTTTAAAAGAATTGAAAACTGCTAGAACAAAAATTCAGATAAGAGAACGAGTATCTTGGTCTACGCCCTATGGACCGGCTACGGCACGAAAGGTCAATAGATAGATAGATAGATGACATTAATTTGAAAGCCTAAAGATGAACATTTAAATGTAAATATTCACTAGTGTTACTCTGTGACACCACACACACACCCATTAATTTGTAAGCTTCCACAAACGCAGTATTACGATACCTTCCACAAGGACGCAGTTATAAAATAATGCCCAAGAATACAATCTTGATTTCTTAACTAACACTTCAAAACGATTAGAATTTCACATTATTAGTGTCTGAATAATGACACATTATTATGAGAATATATATATATAATGTTGAAAAAAATGAGAGTATGAATAATGACACTATTATGAGAATATAAACAATATTGTAAATGTGGGAGTATGAACAATGACATTATTCGAAATCATTGTAAGAATTCGAGCAATGACGCTGTTACGAGAATTTACGAAATGATATAAGATACCAAAGAAATTACACCAATATTATAAAGTATGAACAATGACACTGTTATGAGAGCATAAGTAAAGACACCGATTTGAAAACCTAAACATTGACACTGTTGTTAGAATATAAACAATAACATTGAAGAGGTTGAACAACCATAATTTCATGTAAATATATTAACAAACACCATTAAGGATTTCTAAGTGAAACTAGTTTAAGAGTATAAAATGTGCACTAAATCTGAGTTTTCTGTATAAAGAAACTGTAATGAGAATATAAGATCTGACACAGAGTTTAAATATTAACGCCGCCAGGAAGACGCGATGAATCCTGGCACTTATTTAAGAGCAAGTGGGAAATGATGTTTGACTCATAGAGTCTGGATTGATGTAAGTGGTGGTTATAGATTAAAGTATATGCGGTGATGATCAAATAATATTTTCATTTTCGTTTTTTGGACATGTTTTGTGGAGTTTGAAATAAAGGTGGAAGAAATTTAGACTAAGGAAAACCTGGCAACAACCAGTGGAAATAGTGAGCATTCTGGGTAATAGAGGTCTGAGTGGGCGGTGACCACAAACCGTGTATTCTATATTGCTGTGAAGAATTAGAATATTTGCTGTGGACAATTATTTCTGTTTTTCTTTTTGTTACTTTCTTCCTTTCTTTCATTCTTCCTTCTTTTTTTTTTCTTCACCCCCTCGTGTACCCGTTCCGGTGTCGAGGGAGAATATTAAAACATAAAGAAAATAAACATAAAATGGTATTGTACAGCTAAACTAACAGAAAGAAAAGACAAGCTACAACGTTTCGGTGGCAAAAGCCTTCATCAGGCATAACAAACAAACTATACACATTAAACACAAGATTAATTTTAATTAATACCCGATGAAGGTTTTTGCCGCCGAAACGTTGTAGATTGTCTTGTCTTTCTGTTAGTTAATTGCTCAATACCATTTTATATTTATTTTCTTTGTTTTCTGCAGCTATACGCTCGTTCCCGCATAGTATTTCAAATTTATTATGCTTGATATATGCGATTATCTCCTTGTATTAGGACATGTACTGTGAACCATGAGGACAAATCTTATGAAGTATTGTATGAAGTATGATCCGTTTTGTGAAAAGCTCAAACAAGTGTTGTGAAGGATTAGAACATGTAAAGTAAAGAATTATAAATTGTCACTACCTCTTTCTTTAACAAATTACTTTAATTACGCGCAAGAATGGGCAACACGTGTCCTTAAATTAAGTTATTAAAAAGAATAAGCCTGACTTTAGCATTAGTGCAGATATGAAGTGAATTTGGAAAAAAAGCACGATAAAGTCAATGTAACGTATTTTTTAGTTACGATGACACGTTTTACTTCATTCGCTAGTCAGTTATTACAATGGACTTGGGACAGACGGCTTGGTATCTTACACACAATTCGTAATAGCGATCTCATGTTTAGCGGAAAAAGTTTTCAGATCATCCATATTTAACTTATAGGAATAAAGGCTGAGATAGCCAAATGTTGGGTCCATTAGTTAAAGCCACTTAGGTTAGTTCAAACCGAAGGTTAGCTGGTGTGTATTATCAAACTACAGTCATCATTAAATTGTGTTACTCATTGGCAGTCTATATAAGTGAAAGGTGTCACGCAATAACTTTAATAATTATATAATAACACCAAATAATTTTTAAACTTGTGATCAGATTGATAAATTTTTTTTTAATAAGAAAAATAATAACAGAAATGAAATGTGTTCGACGCATGCCAGGAAACAGCCTGAGAGATGTGATCAGTAATCAAGAAATGAGAAAACAATGTTAGCCATAATTCTCAACATTAAATAAATTTTTAAAAAGGAACAGAAAAGGTGGTTTGGTTACATGATAAGACAGGAAGATCCAATACAACGAACGTTCAATAAACATTTCAAGAACATCAAACACATGGGCCGACCACGATAAATGTGGGATGATGATGTATCAGAAACACTAGGAAGCATAACAGCAGTAGACGGCAACAGAAGGGCAAAATACCGCAGACTATATCTCCCATTAACGATGAAAGGTAAATAAGAAGGGAAGGGCAAAAGATGAAGATGATTAAGGTATGTCGACAAAAAATAATTTAAAATGATAATAACTCTCAGTGTTTCCAAATAAATTATAATGTTCCAAATATTAAGAAGTTTTATACCTAAGTCAGGTAGTAACATTCACTCTAAACATTTCAGAATTGTATATAAAAAACGAGGATCTCTTTTTAATCTGCCGTGATTGGAAAATACAAATATGCAGGCTTGAATCGAGATAGGACTGAACCAGGCGGTTTATCTAGTGGAGTAAATACTTCAGACTTGATTTCATTGAATCTTCTTTTATTGAAATAATCATTTCATGTATACACTTATTGTTGGATAGAATATGTATACAAGTTTGATGGAGTTTTAAAATATCTTCTACACTGTACTGCTATTTTCAGTTGTCAGAATTACGACACCTTGTGCTATTTGTAGAGCTCCCTACTGCATGTGGAAATTATATATATATATTTAATCTTGCGAGTTAAGAGTTAATCATAAACTTAACTCTTAATATTAAGAGTTTGTTTCCAAATCTATAGACCATCCTAAATTTGTCCTTAGTATAAACGTTTTCTGTTTATGATTGTCTTTCATGTGCATGAACTCAGTTTCTCCTTTTGTACGCTCAGTATATGAGATGTAGTGTTAATGTTTTGTCCCCTCTTTCGTGTTGCCATCCAGAGCTAGGTTTATGAATCGTAAAGTTTGCTCCCTTTCTCGTCGATCCTAATTCTTTAAAAGATTCTTCTTCGCTGCTGCACTAAACTTAACAATTAAGATTGTTTCAATAAAACTCACATTCTTCTATAACTGTAAGGTACACATAAGAAGAAAGAAAAACAGTGCTTTGTCCACATAGTCTACCCGCCATCTTCTGTGCGAAAATGTTAAAATTCAGTTTAATGATCAATTACAGAACTTTCCTCCAGTATTTGTATTAGAAGTAATACGGAAGAGGAGAAATAATAGAGTCGAGAACAGTCGTCTGCCAGAAAATAGTCATTACAGATGTTTGAGACAAGAAAGCACGTCTGTGTAACCTTTGAGACTATGACCAAGCTTCCGGTTAGTTGATGTTCCTGGAGGGCTACATCTGGCGCGTGTCAACTCAATGGTCAGACAAGAATCTGGACCTAAAAGTGAGACCTAGAGATTCTCCTGTTTCGTATTCAAGCGGGCACGTTCCTAGTCTCCTTTGTTATTGATGTCTTAGCTACGCAGTCGATTATTGATTTATGGACATGATAAATGAGCGAAAACCCTGCTAGTAGTTAACGGATAGCGATAATTTGCACACAAACATGATACACCACAGTCAAGTTTTACTCTGTAGAGAATAAAACTATTGAAAATACAACAACAACAAAAATGTATATCTTCATAAATGAAGAAATTTACAGAAAAGATATCAGAAATTGAATGTATGTGATCTAGCCATCGTTCACAAAGACGAGCGAGCATGATGGGATTCTTTGCAAAATATAGCGACTCGTTGATTTTTCTCTTACTTATAAGATTTCAAGTAAGGACCTCGTCAAAAGCATGTGACATATATTCATTCATTTTTCTCGTGAGGTGTACTTAAAACTTCATGATTAATAAAATGCTGCTTTCATAAAAGTTATCTCTCGAGACACACACACACGTCGCATACAGCAACTTATGTGTTGATGGGACAATTTCAACGTAACATTGGTTAAAGGTGTTGACTGATCCGCGTTAGGTCCATTATACTCAATGAGATAGTGCTTGTTATACGACTTTCGAGATAATTAAACTTAGTTTCAGCCCAAAGCTCATCACGTGACTTTTCTCATTTCTGTTTGCACGTATTGTCTGGGTTTTAGTACAAGGCTGGCTTTTAGACCGTAACATCGGAAAATTCTGTGCCGTCTTTTAACATAGTCAAGCCGTAACCATACAGTTTTGTCAATGTCTTGTTATTCTCCTTGTACCAGCTTTACCGTAGCTCTGTATGTTTATTTTTGACCAACATTCCTTTTCCACAAGTTAATGACAAAGATAAGAGGCGTTACTATCTGTGGATCACGTCTGTATTTTTGTTACTGTGACGTAAGCACAATACTCATCTCAGAATATCCCAAACCGGTTCACAGGGATCTACAGCTTGTCTTCTTCTACTGCCGGTGACCAGGGGACATCATCTACAAACAATATACCCCTGATAGTTATTTCCCTTTACGTTTTTATACATTTTCTCTTTTGCACATACAAAAAAAAAACTTGCCCTACAGTGTGAGCTTTGAAATGGTGTTTTGCTTCATTTTATAAATATACATGGACTAAATCACATTTAAGAAAGATCAATACAGTCAAAGTGCCGTTAGAACATCGGAAGGTCTGTCAGAATGGTTTCAGGTTACAACAGGTGTAAGATAAGGATGCGTCCGCTCACCACTCCTCTTCAACATATATATGGACAAAATAAATCAGGAAACAACCAACAATAAGGAAAAATCAACAAATAATAACATAGAGGTAAAAAACTCCAACATCAACGAGCTACTCTTCGCAGATGACCAATGCCTAATATATGAGGATGAAAACCTGCAACAACAGCATTTAACATCTCTAGATAAAAGCCGAACTAACTACAGTATGAAAATTAGCACAGCAAAAACAGAGGCTATAAGAATAAGCAAATTAAGACACCCATTAATCATTATGATCAAAGATAAAGAAATAAAAGAAGTAGAGGAATTCAAGTATTTCGGCATAATGTTCACAGAAGATGGAAAACTAAGCAGAGAAATTGACATGAGAATCTTCTTCTTCTACTTTCCTTCCTCATTTGCCTTTCAGCGTCGAGGGGAGATATAATTTGCGGTCTTTTGCTCTTCTGTTCGCCTCTGCTGTTGTTATGTTTCCTAGTGCTTCTAATATTCCATCGACCCATCTTTTTCGTGGTCGACCCTTGGGTCTGTTGTTCTCACAACGTTTGTTGAAGGCTCGTTGTGTTGTGTTTTGTTAATTCTACCTTGTCACGTGGCCAAACAATTGTATCTGTTGTTTCCTTATATATTCAATGGCGGGGGGCTATTCCTAGCTTTTTTCTCAGTTCTTCATTTCTGATCTTATCTCTCAGACTGTTTCCTGCCATTCGTCTAACACATTTAATCTCTGTAGAGGTTATCTTTCTTATTGTTCTTGCATGCTACTTTAATCTCCATCATCTGTGTATTTCTCTGAGCATAAAACATGTATCCCTTACCGACCTGCTGAGTCAGTCGTAAGTTAAGGGCTTAACTTAAGAAAGAAACACGTTGGGGGTTTAGCCCGACTGATGTTCCCCCCCCCCCACGTGTTTGATCGCTAAGGTCTCACATGCGATCTTTTACGATGACATGAGAATACAAAAGCAAATGCTGTCACATACCAGCTTTCACCATTGCTAAGACATCCAAGCATTTCTATGTCAGCTAAACAACAAATAATAAATAGCATTTCCATACCAACTTTGTGCTATGAAAGTCAAACATGGACTCTTTCTAAATCCCATTTAAGAAAGATCAATACATGTGAGATGTGATGCTTGAGAAGAGTAACAAACAACACAAGAAGAGATAGAATACCAAATGAAACCATAAGAAAAATAGTAGGAATAAAACCCAGCCAAGAATATATAGAACAACAACTTAAATGGTTGGGCCACATGGTCAGAATGAATCCTCACCATCAAGGGCGTTCTTCTCTAGAATGCATAGAAGAAGACCAAGAGGAAGACCTAGATGGATAGATGCTGTGATAAAGACAAAGGAAAATCACTAATTCAGACAGCTCGAGCAGCTCAAGAACGACAAATGATATAACCGCGACACCTTTTCGGTATCAGTGAAAAGAGAAAAGCAGAAGAGTAAGAAGATAAATGTATATAAATAGTTATAAATGTTCAAATTGCTTGTTATTTATTATCATAGTTGCTTCATGTTGGCCTGTGTTTTCATGGGCCTTTGATTATATATCTTCTATCGGGATATGTATGTATGTATGTATGTGTGTGTATATATATATATATATATATATTGCGTTCGCCAGCTTTCACCTCTAGCAAAGTCCCTAGAGACTAAGAACTGAATTTTGCGTGTTAAACCGTTTTTCCCATACATCTGTGTGCACAGGGGTCCCTCGCGGCACAGGCAGATGTCTCCGTCTTTGGAGGTAGTAATTGTTTTCCATCCATGACTAATTGACGTTTCAAGTAGGGCCTC
Source organism: Megaustenia siamemsis (assembly GCA_032433765.1). Classification (NCBI taxonomy): domain Eukaryota; kingdom Metazoa; phylum Mollusca; class Gastropoda; order Stylommatophora; family Ariophantidae; genus Megaustenia; species Megaustenia siamemsis. Next base: position 118,411,526 of record JAVIAB010000051.1, on the reverse strand, counting down.
GCAGCTGAGACCAGGGGGTGGTTGCCGCAGAGAGAAATAACACAAATCCAAATTGGTGCGGCCGGGATTTGAACTCACAACCTCCCTGTCTCGAGACCAGCGTCTTGCCTCGAGACCAACCAGTCCTTCCTATCGAAAAATTAAATGTTCACGTACTGTATCACGAAAAAAAACTATCTCAAAACACACAATCTCTACGGCATTTTTCAAATACTTGGGTCTGCAGGTGGGACTTATGGGACCGGACAATAAAGGCCACTTGTTCAGTGCAGTCGTTGAGAGGTTTTCGGGCCGGAGTTTTTATTTCACCTCCGAGCAGAAACTGCTGACCCTACCGGGACTCGGACATGCATTTTTCTGGCTTGGAGCCTGACAGGTTATCGATTTGGTCACCCGTTCACCTTGATTGATTGATACTGTAAAACAGAGTATTAAACAATAAAATAATTTGACAAAATACATATTCAATTTATTAATCTTTTTTAAAATTGTTTGCAAGATATAAATATATATGTATTTATATATAAATACACATGTAAAATACAGAGAACTAATAACAGAATACTTCAATGAGTTGAAATTCTCGGAAAGGATACTCGGGATTTCTAGAATGCCAAGAATGAAAACACATGTATGACGTCATTACATTGAAAGAAGTGGATATGAAGATTGCAAAGACGACAATATAGAAATCCTGCAGGAATAAGGTTAATGTATAAGCCAAGCTAATTTTAAATAATAGCGGAGAAACAGTGGTCGACATACTCGCAGCAAATGTAACGAAATCTGGCAAACAGAATCATCGCCTGAAATGTGTTTCCAATCAATCCGCGTCATGCTACTGAAAAGGCAACCTCCCACCTATGCCAAACTATTATCAAACCATCAACCTAATTAGTCATGCCAACAGAATAATGTTCACAATTACCACAGAAATATTAAAACCTCAGGTAGAAAACATTATTGCTGAGAAACATGCTGTTAAAGAATAGAGAGGAACAATGTTCCTTCTTGTTTTATGTGACATGGCTTAGTGTTCACGATAAGATACCAGACAGTTTGAGAGAATGATTTCATAGGAACATAACAGAATCTGTAAACAAATGTAGAGAAAGAAAGTTATGGAGGTACGTTAATTTGCGTCTGCCCACGCTGTACATTGTTTTTCTTGGTCTTAATCACCTGCTTAATCTCCTGCTTAATCTCCTGCTTAATCTTCTGTTTAATCTTCTGTTTAATCTTCTGAACTCCGGTCGCAGCATAGGGCCCTCACAAGAGATCTCCGCCCAATCCGGTCTGAAGCAAGCATGGATAACTCTCGCCAGGACCTGCCAGTCTCTTTCTTTTCATCATATATGGTTCGTCGCTATGTCCCCAATGGTCTGCCTCTTCTGTTTGCCAGGTGGTGTCCATGTTAATTCTAGGAGCGGATGCTTTGTTCCTTCCATTCGAAGAGCATGGCCTAGCCACTTCCAACGTCTTATTTTCACTTCTTCATTGATGTTGTTAATGCCTTATTTCTAGCGACTTTTTTGTTCGTAACGTCTTGATCCCAATGGTAGTTTAGAATCTTATTAAGACAGTGACCTTAAAATCCTCTTAGACAACTTTCTGTCTTATGGCTTATGCTCCATGTTTCTTCTTCATATAAGAATATGGATCGTCAATTTGACTTGTGCATTCCAAGCTTGGTACTGTGATGGAGACTAGTTGAAATGATTATTTCTATTTTCTATGAAAATACTGAAAGCATCAAAAGCACAACCGTGAAAGAGATTGGAAAGTCATCATGTACTTTTCTAAAGAAAGCCATGGAGAGGAAATCTAACTTAAGTCATAAAAAACAACTACGAGGCAGAACCAAAACTAACGAGTAACATCAAAAGATGCACAAGTCAGCCTTTGTCAACCTGCACCATCAAAGCAAGAGACAGAGCTGAATGGCGCCCCATGGTAGTCAACCTTCGATCCTGAGCCGACACTCAATGATGATGATGATGATGATGATGATGATCAAACGTACCAATTCCTTTTGTTCCGTGATTTGCTGAAGATATTTGACCTCAGTGCCTTCGCTAGCCTGTGACGGGTGGTGTTTCACACTGGGTAACATGCTGACTAAGGGATCTGAGTTCTATGAAGTTGTCCCATGTGCAAACAAGATAAATTCACAATATGTATAATAAATTAACATTAATAAACACGCAAAACGAACGTGTGCGTGTGTGCGTGCGTGTGTGTTTGTGTGTGTGTGTTTTCAGATTTTTCCCCGTAACATGCGCCGTGGTTGACACACGTCGTCTTCGTTTTTTTTCTTTCCTCAACATAATCTCCTTTCCCATACTGATTGAACAATCAATGTCAGACTTCAACTCCATATTCTAGATACATTAATAAGATAAATACCACCGAAATTGGTTGTGGCAGGTGCATGTTGGGAGTCAGCTTGAAAGACAGAATGAGAATTGAAAAAGTTGGAAGACAGAAACGCATCTTTCTTTAGTTTTATAAAACAACAACACATTTAATGTTTCTGTCACGTGACAAAAACAACCAAACATGATCAGAATAACTGTCGATCAACATAGTTGAACAGGACACCTTGAGGGCGTATTCAAGAAAGAATAGATAGATGGAGTAATAGGATCCCTTTAAACGTGACAAGAGAAAAAATCAAAGAAAGAACAAAAGACGGCAAGTTGTTCCCCTCTTAAACACTGAAAGGCAAATGAGAAAGGAAAAGAAAAGAATTAAAAAATGTGAACTATGCATAAAAGCAGTCAGTTCAATGGTAAGGTAAGGGCTGTTACAATACACGATTGGAGCACGCTACATAGAGTTATCAAACGTGATGGATATCTATCTTGAGAAAAAAGAGTAAACTACGCTTTTGAATATGAATCTTCTGCAGTGAGCATAAGAGAATGCAGAACACCATTCAAACTTCTGTTTTACTGGTGATATAGAGGGACACAAAAGAAGAGAAGATTGTTTTAGACAGATATATACTATGAAATATGCCTTTATAAACTAGTGTAGGTTACTGTAGAGAGGACCGCCTTAAATACAAGTAGGCAAAGTAGTCATCAAAAGCACCATGTAAACGAAAACCATTCTACAAAGATAATAGTAAACAACGTTTTTAAACATTTAGCATACAAAGTCAGTAATAAAACGTGAAAACAAATTACGGCGCAGATAATAAAGGCATTAACATGAACAACAATCAATGCAACAAAAGTAGAAAAGTAAAGATTCCCTCAACACCTTGATAGATTGATGGAAATATCTTACTTTTCTTTTGATGCGTATACGAACAGAAGTTATTGTTAATAAATTCGAATGGTGCATTGGTCTGCTCAAGGTTGGTGTCATGTCCACGCAGCGTATCCCGATATCGTACAGTTGTTGATACAAGAACCTCGCAGATGTTTAACATTAATGTTACTGTCAGTCACGTTCACTGGGGGGTCCCATCTCCTGGGTGTTAAAAAGTTGATATTTCAGTCGGTTATGACAAGCTAATTTCCAATATTAGGAAGAAACAATCATCATTTTTTGGCCATGAAATGAGAAGACAACAACTTGAATATATTGTAACAAATGGGAAAATTGAGGGACGAAGAATTAGAGGGAAGCAAAGAGAAACAATTCCAGGCAGCTTAAGAGAATGACTTGGCAGAAGGTCAACAACAGAAATTATAAATAACTGTCGATATCGAATCTTGTGGAGAGACATGATCACCTACGCCAGCGGGCCCGGTACTTGATGATGATGATGAGTTTGGATTCTACAAATCGTTACATGTTCTTCTCTTCTGAGCTGTCTTGATAAATATTTGTGTTGGTAACCCTAGCATTCTGTATACCATCTATTCATATAGTTGTTCCTGTAAATTATGTGATTCCTCATAAGTTGTACTTGTATCTGCAGACATAGTTTACATGCCACCTTTCTTTGCCAACCTGGCTGCCTCTGTTGACGTGATTTAGCGGAAAAGAATGTAAAAGTTGTCTGCTTCATCCGTAATTTGTATATCACATTCAGTTCAATATTGTACGTACTTTTCCACATAAAGTTATGAAAATTGTCCATTCCATCCGCAAATATACCATGTGAGTTGCGTTAAGAAGTAGACTGTGCATGGAAATCTATATTGAATCACTTTGATGTGTTATCCACATATTTTTTAACTTCCTTGATTTATTTTTTTTTCATTTGACGAAGTGGGGTGTCTGGTTGGTCTAGAGGCAAGACGCCGACCTTGAAACAGAGAGGTCGTGGGTTCAAATATCGGTTGCACCAGTTGGGATTTTAGTTACAATTTCTCTCTGCGGCAACCTCCCCTGGTCTCAGCAGCGAGGCCCGGCTTTGAAACGTCAATTACTCATGGACGGAAAAAATATGAGTAGTACCTCCGAAGACTGAGTTATCTGCCTGTGCGGTGAGCGACCCCTGTGCACACGGCTACTAGGGAAAAACGGATTAACATGCCAAATTCAGTTCCTAGTCTCTATGGACTTCGTCAGAGGTAAAAGCTAGCGAAAATCCAAAAAAATTGACAAAGTATTAATTAAATAAATTAAAAATAACAACATTAATGGTTTGGGAGCCACGATAGCTCAGTGGTTAGTGAACTGGACTACAAAGGGCAAGAGGGAGGGTTCGATCCCAATCGACGGCTTCAGGGTTCACCCAGCCTTAAATGGGTACCGGATTTTTTTCTGTGAAAGTAAAACGGCACGGGCGTAATACCAACCACATTACCCCAAATATCATGTGCTGAAGGTCTGTAAAATTTATGGTCCCTAACACCATATTTCCTATACACTACTTGGCGTGACGGGACACTTTACTTTTTTTCCCTTGTTTACATTAATGGTTTGGTTATAATTAATTACAATTAATTTCAAGCTATTTACACACTTTGCTGTTTTGTTTTGTCCACATAGGACAGAAGTTGTGATTCCAGGTTGACAATACAGGAGTTGGATTTAAATCATTGGTCTAGCTGGTAGTGCTTACACAGATGGAACCAGACATAAGTTTAGAATTTGAATCTGGCAGAAAAAAAAAGGAATCGGACATAAAGGAATCAAACGTATGGGATTAAGAAATAAAGGAGACGAACATATGAGAGTCAGACATAAAGGAGATGAACATATGAGAGTCAGACATAAAGGAGATGAACATATGACAGCCAGACATAAAGGAGATGAACATACGACAGTCAGACATAAAAAAGACAAACATATGACAGTCAGACATAAAGGAGACAAACATATGACAGTCAGACATAAAGGAGACGAACGTATAGGAGTCTGACATAAAGGAGACGAACATATATGAGTCAGACATAAAGGAGACGAACATATAGGAGTCAGACATAAAGAAGACGAACATATAGGAATCACTATAAAAGAGTCTGATAGTTCTAATCGGTATTAATGTAAAAATGGTGTCGGACAGGAGTGGGATAGGAGTCGACTAACTAACTCACGAATATTTTCTTTTGTCAAACATGAAATGGAGGTAATCAGAATTGGGATGCACTTCTATTTTAAATTTTCTACAGGTTCTAGCTCACGTTTTTTAACTGAAATTCTCATTAGACGCCATGGTTTCAGTTGGCTTTACTGATTACTACGTGCGTTCGATTTCCTAGAATGATACATTTCCAATATATTCTCCGTCTACAGGCAACCCCTCTCTTGATTTCTTCCAGCCAGGTCTTATCGGTGCCAAATTAGCTCCCTTTGACACGTACTCTGTCAGGTTATTGATTGATTAAACCTAATTCAGGGAGGTAATTCATGGCTTTGGACAACTTTATTTCTTTAAAACTTTTTAAAAAAATAATATACAACTTTTAAATATAAGGATTGTTTAGAATTTAAAACGATAACAAAAACAGACTGCCTTTCGTTTTTGTTATTGCTGTAACTTATAACACAGCTTTATATTTATGGTAGCTTGTTTCATAACTCGTGCCCAACTTTAAAAATCGATAGCTTTTTAAACGCTTGTTGTAAGATATTCAAAATTTGCATGTAAAGTTATAATGATTAGAACCCAACAGGGAATTAATTTCATTAAAAAAAACATTTGGTTATTATTGTTGCTTATTTCATTTATATAAATTTATAACGACCCATTGATGTATTCAAAACTTAATGTTTACAGTATTTTAAACTAAAAATAGCGAGAACAAATCCATACACGGTAGAATTGACGTATTTGCACGCTTTCCCCGTGGTTTTTTTTGACACAATTAGACACTTGAGAAATTGTGTGTTCCATTTCCGTTCATTCATAGGTGTAGACATGGAACAATAACATTTATCATGAGTCTTAAAATGAAATTCTGCAGTTTACAAAACATCGCAATAAAAATGTATGACTATTTTTGCAAAGAGGCTGAACGAGGAAGATTATTTCATTCTTTAGAAAACCCTGAGAATAGGACAAGACACATTTTGGATTTATCTAAACGGTCATTTAATCGCTGGATTCAAGCACGTGACCGTCAATGTTCAAAATATACAAAATCACAAGGAAGAGCAAAAATGTTGGATAATTTCGACAGTGAACTTATTAGAAGTGAAATTCGCAAAATTTTGGGTATGAATGAAACTGTTACAATAAGAAAATTAAAAGTATCGCTGAAAAAGAACAACAGTATTGAAATATCAAAGTCTACATTATGGAGGAATGTGAGAGCTGCAGGCTTTACATTCAGAAAGTATTCCAATGGACGAAACATCATCTGTGAGAAGCCACATATAGTAGTCATGAGAAGCAAGTACTTACGTGAAGTAAAAGAGGTGCGCAAGCAATGTTATGATATTGTGTACTTGGATGAAACATGGATCAATGCTCACCACACTAACCAAAGGGAATGGCAGTCATCAGATGGAAAGATTAAGAGATTAATACCTAGCAGCAAAGGACAGCGCTTGATAATTGCTCATGCAGGTAGTCGACAACATGGACTAATACAGAATGCAGAGCTCATTTTTCTTTCAAAATCCATAGACAATCGGGATTATCACTCTGAGATGAATGGTCACATATTTAGACATTGGATTGAAAATTCTGTTCTCCCATCACTAGATCGACCATCTTGCCTAATAATGGACAATGCAGCGTACCACAACATTGTTGCACTTGAAGATAAAGTCCAGACGTCATCCAGTACAAAAGATGCTATTAAGATATGGCTCACAAAGGAGCACATACAATTTAATAACATGTACTTAAAACCTGAATTACTATCTCTAGTAAAGCAAAAACAAAGGACAAAGATTTTTCAAATATATAAGATTATCCAAGAGCACGGTCATATAAGTTTGAGGCTGCCACCTTACCATGCTCATTTAAATCCAATAGAACTAATCTGGGCAAAATTAAAAGGACAAGTGGCAGATGAAAATACAACATTCAAAATATGCGATGTAAAGACTCTTGCTAATCTCGCTTTATTAAATATAGACAAAGATTATTGAGCTAAATGTGAAGGCCACGTCTTAAAACAGGAAGAGGAATATTGGAAAAATGATGGTTTGTGGAATATTCAACCCCAAACAGTTATTAATCTTTTAGACTCGTCTGATTCAGAATGAAAGTATATAGCCCCCACAATGTTGGCCCCTATATTACCTTAAATTAGCTCAACAAACGGTCCTTTTCAGAACCACACAACTATGAAAATTGGACATATAGGTATACCTTGATATTATCGTCCGTCCTCGAACTGAGAAGACAATAATTCTCCTGGTATTTTTCCTTATTCAGTTATTTCCCCATTACGGCCACGCCTTTACCTAGTAAAAATTAATCATAGACCAGCAACTACGGTAATTTATATTATTTAGGGCTTCACAATTTACAATTTTGACAAACTTCAAAGAAATTCGCCACTTTAAGAAAACTGCAGCTGCAAGATATTTGTTAAATATACATTTAAAGGGTCTTTTGCATTCTAAAAACATTTGGAAAATTTCAACAGTATTTAACAAACGGTTTCTGAGCAATAGCGTTTTGAAGTTGGGCAAGTGATTTGAAACGAGCTATAGTTGCGTACGCAGGCTGTATCGTCCGGAGCTTAAAAGTAAGGTTGTATTAAAAATAGATGATATAGTTTAGGAAGTGAAGTTTGCTAACTTTTCCTCAATCCTTTATTCATTTTTCGTTATCACAAATCGGTTTTGGGGCTGGGTGGTGTTAGAGATAAGACGTTGGCCTATGTGGGTGATGTTAGAGGTAAGACGTTGGCCTATGTGGGTGATGTTAGAGATAAGGCGTTGGCCTATGTGGGTGATGTTAGAGATAAGACGTTGGCCTATGTGGGTGACGTTAGAGGTAAGACGTAGATCTCTGTGGGTGGTGTTAGAGGTAAGACGTCGATCTCTGTGGGTGGTGTTAGAGGTAAAACGTCGATCTCTGTGGGTGGTGTTAGAGGTAAGACGTCGATCTCTGTGGGTGGTGTTAGAGGTAAGACGTCGGTCTCTGTGGGTGGTGTTAGAGGTAAGACGTCGGTCTCTGTGGGTGGTGTTAGAGGTAAGACGTCGATCTCTGTGGGTGGTGTTAGAGGTAAGACGTCGATCTCTGTGGGTGGTGTTAGAGGTAAGACGTCGATCTCTGTGGGTGGTGTTAGAGGTAAGACGTCGATCTCTGTGGGTGGTGTTAGAGGTAAGACGTCGATCTCTGTGGGTGGTGTTAGAGGTAAGACGTCGATCTCTGTGGGTGGTGTTAGAGGTAAGACGTTGATCTCTGTGGGTGGTGTTAGAGGTAAGACGTCGATCTCTGTGGGTGGTGTTAGGCGGTAAGACGTCGGTCTCTGTGGGTGGTGTTAGAGGTAAGACGTCGATCTCTGTGGGTGGTGTTAGAGGTAAGACGTCGATCTCTGTGGGTGGTGTTAGAGGTAAGACGTCGATCTCTGTGGGTGGTGTTAGAGGTAAGACGTCGATCTCTGTGGGTGGTGTTAGAGGTAAGACGTCGATCTCTGTGGGTGGTGTTAGGCGGTAAGACGTCGATCTCTGTGGGTGGTGTTAGAGGTAAGACGTCGATCTCTGTGGGTGGTGTTAGAGGTAAGACGTCGATCTCTGTGGGTGGTGTTAGAGGTAAGACGTCGATCTCTGTGGGTGGTGTTAGAGGTAAGACGTCGATCTCTGTGGGTGATGTTAGGCGGTAAGACGTCGATCTCTGTGGGTGGTGTTAGAGGTAAGACGTCGATCTCTGTGGGTGGTGTTAGAGGTAAGACGTCGCTCTCTATGGGTGGTGTTAGAGGTAAGACGTCGATCTCTGTGGGTGGTGTTAGAGGTAAGACGTCGATCTCTGTGGGTGGTGTTAGAGGTAAGACGTCGATCTCTGTGGGTGGTGTTAGAGGTAAGACGTCGATCTCTGTGGGTGGTGTTAGAGGTAAGACGTCGATCTCTGTGGGTGGTGTTAGAGGTAAGACGTCGATCTCTGTGGGTGGTGTTAGGCGGTAAGACGTCGATCTCTGTGGGTGGTGTTAGGCGGTAAGACGTCGATCTCTGTGGGTGGTGTTAGAGGTAAGACGTCGATCTCTGTGGGTGGTGTTAGAGGTAAGACGTCGGTCTCTGTGGGTGGTGTTAGAGGTAAGACGTCGATCTCTGTGGGTGGTGTTAGAGGTAAGACGTTGATCTCTGTGGGTGGTGTTAGAGGTAAGACGTTGATCTCTGTGGGTGGTGTTAGAGGTAAGACGTCGGTCTCTGTGGGTGGTGTTAGAGGTAAGACGTTGATCTCTGTGGGTGGTGTTAGAGGTAAGACGTTGATCTCTGTGGGTGGTGTTAGAGGTAAGACGTCGATCTCTGTGGGTGGTGTTAGAGGTAAGACGTCGATCTCTGTGGGTGGTGTTAGGCGGTAAGACGTCGATCTCTGTGGGTGGTGTTAGAGGTAAGACGTCGGTCTCTGTGGGTGGTGTTAGGCGGTAAGACTTCGATCTCTGTGGGTGGTGTTAGAGGTAAGACGTCGATCTCTGTGGGTGGTGTTAGAGATAAGACGTCGATCTATGTGGGTGGTGTTAGAGGTAAGACGTCGATCTCTGTGGGTGGTGTTAGGCGGTAAGACGTCGATCTCTGTGGGTGGTGTTAGAGGTAAGACGTCGATCTCTGTGGGTGGTGTTAGAGGTAAGACGTCGATCTCTGTGGGTGGTGTTAGAGGTAAGACGTCGATCTCTGTGGGTGGTGTTAGGCGGTAAGACGTCGGTCTCTGTGGGTGGTGTTAGAGGTAAGACGTCGATCTCTGTGGGTGGTGTTAGAGGTAAGACGTCGATCTCTGTGGGTGGTGTTAGAGGTAAGACGTCGATCTCTGTGGGTGGTGTTAGAGGTAAGACGTCGATCTCTGTGGGTGGTGTTAGAGGTAAGACGTCGATCTCTGTGGGTGGTGTTAGAGGTAAGACGTCGATCTCTGTGGGTGGTGTTAGGCGGTAAGACGTCGATCTCTGTGGGTGGTGTTAGAGGTAAGACGTCGATCTCTGTGGGTGGTGTTAGAGGTAAGACGTCGGTCTCTGTGGGTGGTGTTAGAGGTAAGACGTCGATCTCTGTGGGTGGTGTTAGAGGTAAGACGTTGATCTCTGTGGGTGGTGTTAGAGGTAAGACGTTGATCTCTGTGGGTGGTGTTAGAGGTAAGACGTCGGTCTCTGTGGGTGGTGTTAGAGGTAAGACGTTGATCTCTGTGGGTGGTGTTAGAGGTAAGACGTTGATCTCTGTGGGTGGTGTTAGAGGTAAGACGTCGATCTCTGTGGGTGGTGTTAGAGGTAAGACGTCGATCTCTGTGGGTGGTGTTAGGCGGTAAGACGTCGATCTCTGTGGGTGGTGTTAGAGGTAAGACGTCGGTCTCTGTGGGTGGTGTTAGGCGGTAAGACTTCGATCTCTGTGGGTGGTGTTAGAGGTAAGACGTCGATCTCTGTGGGTGGTGTTAGAGATAAGACGTCGATCTATGTGGGTGGTGTTAGAGGTAAGACGTCGATCTCTGTGGGTGGTGTTAGGCGGTAAGACGTCGATCTCTGTGGGTGGTGTTAGAGGTAAGACGTCGATCTCTGTGGGTGGTGTTAGAGGTAAGACGTCGATCTCTGTGGGTGGTGTTAGAGGTAAGACGTCGATCTCTGTGGGTGGTGTTAGGCGGTAAGACGTCGGTCTCTGTGGGTGGTGTTAGAGGTAAGACGTCGATCTCTGTGGGTGGTGTTAGAGGTAAGACGTCGATCTCTGTGGGTGGTGTTAGAGGTAAGACGTCGATCTCTGTGGGTGGTGTTAGGCGGTAAGACGTCGATCTCTGTGGGTGGTGTTAGAGGTAAGACGTCGATCTCTGTGGGTGGTGTTAGAGGTAAGACGTTGATCTCTGTGGGTGGTGTTAGAGGTAAGACGTCGATCTCTGTGGGTGGTGTTAGGCGGTAAGACGTCGATCTCTGTGGGTGGTGTTAGAGGTAAGACGTCGTTCTCTGTGGGTGGTGTTAGAGGTAAGACGTCGATCTCTGTGGGTGGTGTTAGAGGTAAGACGTCGATCTCTGTGGGTGGTGTTAGGCGGTAAGACGTCGATCTCTGTGGGTGGTGTTAGGCGGTAAGACGTCGATCTCTGTGGGTGGTGTTAGAGGTAAGACGTCGGTCTCTGTGGGTGGTGTTAGAGGTAAGACGTCGATCTCTGTGGGTGGTGTTAGGCGGTAAGACGTCGATCTCTGTGGGTGGTGTTAGAGGTAAGACGTCGGTCTCTGTGAGTGGTGTTAGAGGTAAGACGTCGATCTCTGTGGGTGGTGTTAGAGGTAAGACGTCGATCTCTGTGGGTGGTGTTAGAGGTAAGACGTCGATCTCTGTGGGTGGTGTTAGAGGTAAGACGTCGATCTCTGTGGGTGGTGTTAGAGGTAAGACGTCGATCTCTGTGGGTGGTGTTAGAGGTAAGACGTCGGTCTCTGTGAGTGGTGTTAGAGGTAAGACGTCGATCTCTGTGGGTGGTGTTAGAGGTAAGACGTCGATCTCTGTGGGTGGTGTTAGAGGTAAGACGTCGATCTCTGTGGGTGGTGTTAGAGGTAAGACGTCGATCTCTGTGGGTGGTGTTAGAGGTAAGACGTCGGTCTCTGTGAATGGTGTTAGAGGTAAGACGTCGATCTCTGTGGGTGGTGTTAGAGGTAAGACGTCGATCTCTGTGGGTGGTGTTAGAGGTAAGACGTTGATCTCTGTGGGTGGTGTTAGAGGTAAGACGTCGATCTCTGTGGGTGGTGTTAGAGGTAAGACGTCGATCTGTGTGGGTGGTGTTAGAGGTAAGACGTCGATCTCTGTGGGTGGTGTTAGAGGTAAGACGTCGATCTCTGTGGGTGGTGTTAGAGGTAAGACGTCGATCTCTGTGGGTGGTGTTAGAGGTAAGACGTTGATCTCTGTGGGTGGTGTTAGAGGTAAGACGTCGGTCTCTGTGGGTGGTGTTAGAGGTAAGACGTCGGTCTCTGTGGGTGGTGTTAGAGGTAAGACGTCGGTCTCTGTGGGTGGTGTTAGAGGTAAGACGTCGGTCTCTGTGGGTGGTGTTAGAGGTAAGACGTCGATCTCTGTGGGTGGTGTTAGAGATAAGACGTCGATCTCTGTGGGTGGTGTTAGAGGTAAGACGTCGGTCTCTGTGGGTGGTGTTAGAGGTAAGACGTTGATCTCTGTGGGTGGTGTTAGAGGTAAGACGTCGATCTCTGTGGGTGGTGTTAGAGGTAAGACGTCGGTCTCTGTGGGTGGTGTTAGAGGTAAGACGTCGGTCTCTGTGAGTGGTGTTAGAGGTAAGACGTTGATCTCTGTGGGTGGTGTTAGAGGTAAGACGTCGGTCTCTGTGGGTGGTGTTAGAGGTAAGACGTCGATCTCTGTGGGTGGTGTTAGGCGGTAAGACGTCGGTCTCTGTGGGTGGTGTTTGAGGTAAGACGTCGGTCTCTGTGGGTGGTGTTAGAGGTAAGACGTCGATCTCTGTGGGTGGTGTTAGAGGTAAGACGTCGATCTCTGTGGGTGGTGTTAGAGGTAAGACGTCGGTCTTTTGGGTGGTGTTAGAGGTAAGACGTCGGTCTCTGTGGGTGGTGTTAGAGGTAAGACGTCGATCTCTGTGGGTGGTGTTAGAGGTAAGACGTCGGTCTCTGTGGGTGGTGTTAGAGGTAAGACGTCGGTCTCTGTGGGTGGTGTTAGAGGTAAGACGTCGATCTCTGTGGGTGGTGTTTGAGGTAAGACGTCGGTCTCTGTGGGTGGTGTTAGAGGTAAGACGTCGGTCTCTGTGGGTGGTGTTAGAGGTAAGACGTCGATCTCTGTGGGTGGTGTTAGAGGTAAGACGTCGGTCTCTGTGGGTGGTGTTAGAGGTAAGACGTCGGTCTCTGTGGGTGGTGTTAGGCGGTAAGACGTCGATCTCTGTGGGTGGTGTTAGAGGTAAGACGTCGATCTCTGTGGGTGGTGTTAGAGGTAAGACGTCGATCTCTGTGGGTGGTGTTAGAGGTAAGACGTCGATCTCTGTGGGTGGTGTTAGGCGGTAAGACGTCGATCTCTGTGGGTGGTGTTAGGCGGTAAGACGTCGATCTCTGTGGGTGGTGTTAGAGGTAAGACGTCGGTCTCTGTGGGTGGTGTTAGGCGGTAAGACGTCGGTCTCTGTGGGTGGTGTTAGGCGGTAAGACGTCGGTCTCTGTTGGTGGTGTTAGGCGGTAAGACGTCGGTCTCTGTGGGTGGTGTTAGGCGGTAAGACGTCGGTCTCTGTGGGTGGTGTTAGAGGTAAGACGTCGGTCTCTGTGGGTGGTGTTAGGCGGTAAGACGTCGGTCTCTGTGGGTGGTGTTAGAGGTAAGACGTCGGTCTCTGTGGGTGGTGTTAGAGGTAAGACGTCGGTCTCTGTGGATGGTGTTTGAGGTAAGACGTCAATCTCTGTGGGTGGTGTTGGAGCTAAGAGGTCGGTCTCTGTGGGTAGTGTTGGAGCTAAGAGGTCGGTCTCTGTGGGTAGTGTTGGTGCTAAGAGGTCGGTCTCTGTGGGTAGTGTTGGATCTAAGAGGTCGGTCTCTGTGGGTGGTGTTTGAGGTAAGACGTCGGTCTCTGTGGGTGGTGTTTGAGGTAAGACGTCGGTCTCTGTGGGTAGTGTTGGAGCTAAGAGGTCGGTCTCTGTGGGTGGTGTTAGAGGTAAGACGTCGATCTCTGTAGGTGGTGTTTGAGATAACACGTTGACCTATTGACAGGAAGGTCCCCGGTTAAATACCACCAGTGCGAATATTTTTCAAAAATGAATAAAATTTAATGGATGGGTTTTTTTTTCATGGCTTTACCTGCCACTTGTCTCTCTTTCCGATGGCTAGTCCTCTCGGTAGCGGCAAAAAAACAGTAGATCTTGTGCGCACTAGCACATGTGGAAGAACTCTTGGCAATTAAAATCAAAAATAGTAGCCCAGCAAATGGCCGCTGCTCGGGCAAAATTGTTAGTAAGAATCTATCTGATCTCGGGCTGTGCTACGGTGTTCCAACACGTCGGTCAGAGTTTTCCTCGGATATTCTCGATATTTCGAGGGGAAAGTTGGAACAACTGTGGAATATTCAGGTGTGCAATGATGATGATCTTAACATAACATAACGAACCGATAAGGTAGTGATCAGCCGGTCCATCTCAGGGCATAATGTTAGACAACAAAATTACATCGCCATCATATTCGGTCCGTGACCACGTTCCGGAACAAACGAACGACCTTGGTTTTCTTTATCTTTCTGGAATTCTTATTGTGGGTTTATCTCCTGCTTCTAAGTCTGCTTAGTTTGCTCGCAGTGTTTAATACTGAGATACTCGTCAGAATTATCATTCAAATTAATAGTAGTAGATTATAATATCAGGAAAGAGAGAACAGACTTCAGAAATAAAAGACAATTACATTTTCACTCTTAAAAACGCAAAAGGATAAAGTTTCAGAATAGCAGAGGAGAAAATAAAAACTATAGGACGGAAGGAAAAAAAACTACCTGTCCAGTGCTGTCGCAACTAGGTGTACCGGTACGAGATTTTTTATTAGACAGCTCAGACCAAATAACTTGACGATCTTGAGATTCGAACCAACGGTCCACTGGTTTGGAGCACATCAGGTTATCGATTCAGTCACCCGCTCTAGCTACAAGGGAGAAATATGTGTGTGGATTTTGACAAAAATGTGCACAGTAGTGGGAAGTATTGTTTCTTTGTTGTTGTGGTCAGCATCACTGTACACCGGACGGACCCATAGGTGCTCCGATTTTCCTTAAGAAAATAACAGAAGAACCCTAACTCACGTCAACTAGCACGGCCTGGGATCCACCTGACATTTAGACATGAGTAATCCATGATCATCCTGATTCTTTCAACGTGTACGTACCTACAATACAAGCCAAGAATTCTGTTTAATAACATTTTTTTTTAAAAGGAAGAAAAAAGAAAGTGGTATGTTAACAGCTTTACGTGGTAATTAACCTTGGTGCATCTTTAAGCCTTTACTTCTTTACTCTGTTTAATGGCTGGGTCAACTGGGGAGTGTTTCTGTCTGTGGAGAAATCCTAAACCTCTCCGTTTTAAAGCCAGTCCACCTTTTCCTAACATGCACAATGCAGTTACTCCAAACATTAAAAGAAAATGTTGGTCTAGATGCCAGAGTTAGTGAAGACAAAAGAAATAACTGCCATGTAGGGAAAACTTCGCCACATTATCTTTCAATATTAAAACTTAGTAAGGTAGTCCACACTGTGCAACGTCTGAACGCCATTAAATATGTAGGTTTGGGTAGTAGTTACACTGGATCATGAATGTTAAATAACAAGAAATATAAAAGTTAATTTGTGTTAGGGCATTTTACCAAACAAAAGATCTCCTTAATAGGAGAAACGGTCACAAACTCGATATTGTTGTTTGTGTGCTTTGCTGTCCTCTCCCAATACGTAAAGATGTGTTTGTAACATAAACGTACATATGTCCTGTAACATATGCCGTTCGGGTGACGGGTGAAGTATTACACTACAGTGTACAAGGTCAAATTCCTGATTGGACGCATTTTGGATGTCTAACATATTCATGTATAACACGTTCACCCTCTTAGCGATCCTATTTTATCTGCTTAGTAGTTGTGTACGTCATGAAATGAAAAAAAAATCCAAAGTTCATGATTCTTTTTCAGGAGCTTATGTACTGCGATGATAAACACGTCAGTCAGTCAATGTAGATATGTTTGTGTGCGTGTGTGTGCGCGCGTGTGTGTGTGTGCATGCTTGCATGTGTGTATGTATGCATGCGTATGTTTGCGTATGCATGCGTGTGTGTGCGTGCGTGTGTGTGTGTGCGCGTGCGTGTGTGTGTGCATGCTTGCGTATGTGTATGTATGCATGCGTGTGTGTGTGTGTGTGTGTGTGTGTGTGTGTGTGTGTGTGTGTGTGTGTGTGTGTGTGTATGTGTGTGTGTGTGTGAGTGTGTGTGTACACACTTCTTGTCCAACTCCTAATTTCAATCAATCCCATGTTTTCCTTTACAGTTATTATTTTTATCTATTAGCATTGATCGAACTAGAAATCTGCAGAAACTTGGTTTCTTTATTTTTATCGTATCTACCTCCCGGATTCCTTACTTCTCTTGCCGCATGTTTGTCTCGTCATTCGTCCATCGTATATGCATATTTTTGTGTTTGTTCAAATGTTTTTTCCCCCTGTTTAGTTTGTGACGTCATCAGCCCTTTCCTCTTTTGTGTGTGATTCCTTCAACCTGTTACCGTTCCCTAATAAAATGGTTGTCTAGATCACGTGACGTGTCGACATAAAATGATTTAATTTGTCTGGCCGATGTATGGTGTTCTTCCTGTGGGCCAGTTACCTGGGATCTTTTAAGGACTTCCTTGTTTGTGATGTGGTCTCTGTGTAAGACGCTGATGAATCCCCATGTCCATTAATTACCCAATTAATTAATTTATCAAAACCCTTCGAGCCCATTTATGAGCAAGGACTATGCACAAAACATGTCTGTCCATCCCTTATTTATCAACATCTTTTCGATTTCATATCAACCAGGTTCTTTGTTTGGAATCCCTAGGGGAAAAGACAAAGAGGACGACTAAAATATTCTTGGAAAAGACAGGTTGATGCAGAGATGAAGATGATGAGGTAGACATGGAATGAATTTAAAAGAATGGCAAGAAATACAGAACGGCTTGGGAAGTGTTCGTTGAAGACCTATGCCCCACAGGCAGTTGAAAGGAAGAAGAAGAAGTTATGTGTCCTTGAATCTCGTTTCCATAGCTTTCAATTTAATGTAAAATTCTATATAAATAGTCCCTTTGTGCAGACATATAAGGATACTGATATTAACAATGTGCACAATAGCTTAATCTTGTATTATAAGATGAATGATTTGCTATACGAAATTACTATTCTGTTTTCAGCTTTGCAAATCTATTTTCTGTCAGTCCTATTTTAGTATCTGCTTCTATTACTATTTTAAAACCATCGTTCTCGGAGATGCATCGTTGATATTTGAACTATTTTACAGTTTCTAACAGTTGCACTTATAATTTCGTTTTCGTCTTGTCCACAATTTCCAAACTTCACAATTTGTTCATGTCTTGTATTTGTTCAATTGTGTCCTTTCCTAAATGTAAACCACTTTGGCATTATTTAAACTCAATTTCCAGCAATTGGTGTAAGGGTTAGTGTGTGGGTGATTATTGCTTGCCAGTTTCTGTTGTGTTATTGATGTGGAGAGAGTAACTAAGTGGATTTAACAGATCGTTTGTTAATCAGACGGACGAGGGTTCGATTCCCGGTAGGGCTTAGGATTAGAAGTAATACATAAACTAGCCTGTATACTAGGCTGCAATAACATTGACTTGATATCTAATATTATTCCCTCATTAAAACTATGCTCCCCCACAACCAGAATAAAATAATTACGTCATTTTTTTCTTTGTTACAATATCAAGCATAATTAGATTGTTATATTGTTTTTCTTTGTTACAGTATCAAGCATAATTCGATTGTTATATTGTTTTTCTTTGTTACAGTATCAAGCATAATTAGATTGTTATATTCTTTTTCTTTGTTACAGTATCAAGAATAATTAGATTGTTATATTGTTTTTCTTTGTTACAGTATCAAGCATAATTAGATTGTTATATTGTTTTTCTTTGTTACAGTATCAAGCATAATTAGATTGTTATATTTTTTTTCTTTGTTACAGTATCAAGCATAATTAGATTGTTATATTTTTTTTATTTGTTACAGTATCAAGCATAATTAGATTGTTATATTTTTTTTCTTTGTTACAGTATCAAGCATAATTAGATTGTTATATTTTTTTTCTTTGTTACAGTATCAAGCATAATTAGATTGTTATATTTTTTTTCTTTGTTACAGTATCAAGCATAATTAGATTGTTATATTTTTTTACTTTGTTACAGTATCAAGCATAATTAGATTGCTATATTTTTTTTCTTTGTTACAGTATCAAGCATAATTAGATTGTTATATTTTTTTTCTTTGTTACAGTATCAAGCATAATTAGATTGTTATATTTTTTTTCTTTGTTACAGTATCAAGCATAATTAGATTGTTATATTTTTTTCTTTGTTACAGTATCAAGCATAATTAGATTGTTATATTTTTTTTCTTTGTTACAGTATCAAGCATAATTAGATTGTTATATTTTTTTTCTCCTTTTCTCGAAACTAGTTTGACGGTTTGGTTAGAATGGTCTGAATTGAAGCCGTTAACTTTCAGATGTCATCTTGCCCTAATATTTGTATAAATGCTTTTCCTAATTAAAACTTGCCGGAGTGTAACTTAAATTAGAGAATGCTACACACAGTTTAACATGTATTGTTAAGGGGGCACAACCATATTAAAGAACATTCAAAATGCGATAGTCAGGAACCTTTTTCCGAAGTTTTAATAGTAAAAAAAAGTAAAGTACTCCCGTCACACCAAGTGGCGTATAGGGAAATATGGTGTTAGTGACCCTATATTTTACAGACCTTCAGCACATGATTTTTGGGGTAATGTGGTCGGTATTACGCCCGTGCTGCTTTACTTTCACAGAAAAAAATCCGGTACCCATTTAAGGCTGGGTGAGCCCGGAAGCCGTCGTTTGAGATCGAACCCTACCCCTTGTCCTTTGTAGTCCAGTTCACTAACCACTGAGCTATCGCGGCTCCCCGAAGTTTAATAGATAACTGTATATTTTCTATCCTCTTCCAAATATATGTTATTTCCTTATGATTAAATGTTAGTCCTAAACATCAATAGAAAACCTATTATACTTCTAATATAGACAACTGGATTTCCGGTCAATATGGCGGATAGGCGGCGGGAACCATTAATGGTTGTGTCTGTAAATTGTTCCTTGTTGCAGTTTCATCATATTTCAAGTCCGGCTTGCTGCAAGAGCTACTGAGTTAAGTGCTCTGTGCACACCATGAGCTGTGCTTTTCATCCGGATCATCTTTCGATATTCCCATTGCTTTCGATGAATGCTGATATCGTTTGACGGAAAACAGTGTTGTGTTCACATTCTGAGCAGTTTCGTCTTATGTCTTTTGGCGTGTGTCGAGACTACTATGATGGGGCCTGCAGCTACATTTCTTTGTTTGGGAGGTGAGATAGTAATTCGGATGATTCCACTGGCACGGGCGGTTGAGCAATTATATATTTTAATTCGTTTGTCAATGATACTGGGGCCTTCCATAACCATAACTACAGACAACTGTAGCAAGAGATGGTGTGTTCTAGTAAGTGATTCATGAGTGAACACATAGTTTTTTGTTATATCTAAACAGTCATGTACTAGAGTGACAGTCACGTCCACAAAAGAACAGATCTTGTATGTTAAGGTTGACGTTCGTGCCTATACTGCGTCTTCACTCATGAGTCTTCTTCAATAACTTAGTTACAATTAGAGAGGAGCCGGATCATCGGGACCATGTACTATATTTAATATTTGTTATATTTGATATATGCGGTTATCTGCTTTTATATTCTGTCGCTACATATTGTTGTCATCTCTCACCGTCACGTCTTACCTCTCCTGCTTGGAATTTTGTGTTTAATATGTAAAGTTTGCTTTTAGTTTGGTTTGTATAATTTAGTTTCTGTTTGTTATACCTGATGAAGGTTTTCACCGGAACGTTGTGATTTGTCCTGTCTTTCTGTTAGTCTAGCTACTCTATACCTTTATATGGCTACTTCCTTTACTCTGAGCCTGAAAACTCTCGCAACATCGTTATTAGATTTGACGCTGCGCATTAGGAAACTGGTCGCTGTAGAAGGACAAAGGATTGTATCCATAACCAGCCTATGAAATACGCTTTGCGGTATCGATCCTGACAGAGAAAGCTGATGATGACGCTCGGCATGGCCGTTATTAGACTGTCGAAGTGATGCAAATCGTGGGCACCAAAAAAAATAATAATAAATGACGTCATTGTGGAACGGAACACATCAGAAGTCTAGCTCAGTACACCATTATCATCATCGGTGCAACATCATCATCAGTACAACATCATCATCAGTACAACATCATCACCAGTACAACATCATCATCAGTACAACGTCATAATCAGTACAACATCATCATCAGTACAACATCATCATCAGTACAACATCATCACCAGTATAACATCATCATCAATACATCATCATCATCAGTGCAACGTCATCATCAGTACAACATCATCATCAACATCATCATCAACACAACATCATCATCATCAGTATAACATCATCAGAGCTTAACAATCAACATATTCATGCCCTTAGCATATTCTTCGCGGTTGGTTTTGAAATAATGAAAACAAAAAATTCAGATTTGCCTTTCATGGACTGCAATGAACGAGTTAGAACGTAAATGTCATTATCTATTATTGGAGCGTCACCCTTAAAGTACAAAATCTTCAACCACGTTATTTGTGTACATTTATGACGATACTTGTAATTCGTGGATTGAAATAAAAGCAAATCGTGCGTTTCACTTGTTTTCATTTCTTTCATCTGTTGGAGTGACGTGGACTCATAGTTGTGGAAGTCCTGTGCCCATCCCACATCTTGGGGTGGGGGGGGGGGCGTATTGATGATGTCCGCCCGATCTATTGCTTGACCGTCCTCAACAATAGCGCAGCTAGCCAGCCTGTCCGCTCTTTCATTTCCCTGTATCTCCGTATGTCCAGGGACATAGACAAAGGTGACCTTACGTATTTTTGACTTCTGCAATGACTCTACTCAATGCATGCGTACAGAGCCCGCCTCCACTTTTAATTTAATCTAATTAAAAACGTCCCAACTCGGAGATAAGAAAATGAGGCAATAGACAGTTCTCGTAGATCAAAAAAACTTCATCGGCAACGAAGTTAACGTGAGTGATGAGTAGGTCTGTGCTGTGTTTACGTGAGTGACGAGTAGGTCTGTGCTGTGTTTACGTGAGTGGGGAGTAGGTCTGTGCTGTGTTTACGTGAGTGACGAGTAGGTATGTGATGTGTTTACGTGAGTGACGAGTAGGTCTGTGCTGTGTTTACGTGAGTGACGAGTAGGTATGTGATGTGTTTACGTGAGTGACGAGTAGGTCTGTGCTGTGTTTACGTGAGTGACGAGTAGGTCTGAGCTGTGTTTACGTGAGTGGGGAGTAGGTCTGTGCTGCGTTTACGTGAGTGAGAAGTAGGTATGAGGTGTGTTTACGTGCGTGAGGAGTCGGTCTAAGGTGTGTTTAAGTGAGTGAGGAGTAGGTCTGTGTTGTGTTCACGTGAGTGTGGTAAAGTGTAAACTATTCTAGACGAAACATTTAGGGATCTCTACTAAATACAGAAAGCTTGCACGAGCATCTTCACCGGACACTGATTTGTTGAATGCAATGACAATAGACAACATAATGGTAGACTACTAATATCATTGGCGATAATAACAGCGACACTAGTTAAAATGTATCTCTCATGGAATGGGGCGACTTTTCTACCCCGTCGTTTTATTTCCATCAAGACCTTTGATCTCATAAAATATTGATTACTCGTCGACTCACGTTATTGGGTGAAATTGTATTTTTTATCATTGGATGCATATTGTTGTGTGCGGAAGCCGAAACTCTATGCATTTTCTTTGTTGAATATATTGTTTATTTCCTGTGATGCTCATTAAAGACCACTTAAATGAAGTTGTATTGTTTCTCTGTACTTGTATTTTGTTGTTGAAAGCAGTCCATCTTCTTCTTCTTTTCTGTCACATTTTATTTTTTCAGCTTTGATACAAGAGAAAGTTTATTGCTCTTCAACTGGTAATTTTTCGGGGGTAATTCTAGTATTCGTGTTATTTATTTTTTTTCAACGACCTTCTTTCTGTCTGTTGTTTTCAAAACGTTCATTGATAACCTTGTAGATCATGGTTATTTTCTTATGATTTTTCACCTCGTCTAACTATGCCTTGTTTATTTACACATTTTGCTCGGTGGCGATCCCTAGATTTCTTCTCGTTTTAAAGAGCCCAAGAGGAATGCTATTTTATCTTTTTCATTTTGTTCTTTGTTGCCTTTTGGGGAAATAAAGTAAAAGAGGTGCACATATTTATCTAACCAATATTTAATATTTTTGTGATCAAAACACAATACTACGAGCCCTCAATAAACGTTGCGAGAATACCAGACCCAAGGGTCGACCACGAAAAAGATGGATCAATGGAATATTAGAAACACTAAAAAACATAACAGCAGCAGGGTCGAACAGAAAAGCAAAAGACCGAAAATTATATCTCCCCTCGATGCCGAAAGACAAATGAGGAAGGAAAGAAGAAGAAGAATATTTAATGGTAGACACATTACATCAATCTACAACAGAAGAATAATTTTTTTTAAATTCCTCCAGTTCTTTCACTCAATCAAACACTCATCCTCTTAAGATAAATAATTAAGTCAATGAAGACCACGCCTTCAGTCTGAACGGCCTGACATCATGTCATATATCACTTATTTCACGCACAAACTGACATGCTTTCATCTGTCATCTTGAAGTGACGATGACAGAATTTGGTCACCAGTCGTGGCAACTGGGACACAATAAGTCTAAGCCTATTTCTACAAATCGTCACGTTTTTGTCTATGAAAGTGCAAGCAATGCGCTATGGAACAGTCGTCGCTTGCCTTGTCAGGTTTAATGCTCTTTGAGAAGCCCACAGCGATTTATGCTGCTCATTCCTGTCACATATTGCAGATACCCGTCAATTTCGACAGCGGCTACAAGACATAATCGTGTTCATGCACAAACAAAATTAATAATTCTAAAAAAAACATTAATAATCACCATCATGTAGCCATTGACAATCAGTCCTATCTCAACTCTGTTTGAAAACTCCAGCATTTCTTTTTTTTTTCCTTGTTAAGACGCTCACATAAACAATTCTTTGTAACAAAAAACAAAATAAAAGGCGGCAGTCAACCTAAGACTACCATTATCTTGATTCACCATGTGGTGCAATGTAACCAAGAACATACACCTTTTCGTGTAATGTAACCAGGAGCATACACATTTTCGTGTAATGTAACCAGGAGCATACACATTTTCGTGTAATGCAACCAGGAACATACACCTTTTCGTGTAATGTAACCAGGAACATACACCTTTTCATGTAATGTCTTCTTCTTCTACCTTTCGGCTCCCTGTGAAGCATAGGTCTTCAACAAACACTTTCCAAGTCGTTCTGTTTCTTGCTATTCTTGTATGATCATTCCATGTCTTCCCCATCATCTTCATCTCTGCTTCTATCTGTCATCTCCAAGAATTCCCTGGTCTTCCTCTTTGTCTTTTCCCCTGGGGATTCCAAGAAATGGCCTGTTCGTGTAATGTAACCAGGGGCTTTATTGTTACTCTACGCTGGTCAAGCTCGTAACCAATGCTTCGTTTTAAGGGACGACTCATGCCGTTTGCGCATTCATCAGATTTCCTAATTTGGATCACGTGATATAGGTGGTGCTTTGATCTGTTCTTACCAATTGTAGTCTTAAAACGATAAGGATACGCAGGACAGTTGACAGTGTGCATCATTACGCACGTGATAAGTGTTCACTTGTTTTTTTGTTTCCGAACATTTCTTTGACAATCATTTTCAAGAAAGCCAGAGAAAAAGTTAGGTCACGTCCGTAGTAACCTCTAGGAAATATGGTGTTAGTGCCCATATTTTTTGTAGACCAAAGCTACATTAGACTTTTGGCTTTATATGTGTGTGTGTGTGTGTGTGTGTGTGTGTTTGTGTGTTTGTGTGTGTGAGTGTGTGTGCGCGCGTGCGTGCGTGCGTGTGTGTGTGTGTGTGAACCTGGAAGCCGTCGACCAGGATCGAATCAGTCCTCCTGTCCTTAGTAGTCCAGTTCACTAACCAAAGAGCTATCGAGGCTCGCTAATCGTTTTTGCTGTCTATTTCAAATGGTTTGTGTTTTCTCATTCATCTTTGTTATACCATCCCAGATTTTCCCCGAAATATTCTTCAAATTTTTCCTTTCTATCTTTTTTTTTTTATTTAATATTTTTGACATTACTATTTTTATTCTGTTTTCTATATCTCTTGATTAGACATCTTGGCTGTCTCTAGTATTCAAGCAATGACGTTTTTTATATGGAAAAATATAGAAAACTATTCTCTTTATTTCACTCATAAATACTTATGACAAGAGAGTAATCTCGTAGAAACAACAGCTATGTTCCGCAATAAATCTTTCAATCTCCATTAAGCTGAAATAATAAATAAGTAAATGCATTCATACGCTGTCAATGAAAGTATCATACATTCTTGAAGAATTCACATTTAGCTAACATATTAATAGCACTCTGCTAGCAGGACCTCCACGACTAGGATATACTTCGTGTCCTTCCATTAGAGATTGCTTCATCCACTTTGTTCAATTAGACTTTCCCCAAGGACTTTAATATCATTTTGTTTCTGCCTCTAGTTGTCTGTCCGTTTATTTTCTTCTCTCTCCCTTTTACTCTCAATTTGTCTCTATGAGACCGCCTCTCTACAGATTGACCAATTATCTCCGTCTGGTATCAAGTCGAGATTAACAACGGTTCTATAGAGAGCAGATACTGCAATTCGATGACTTCTGAGAGGCAGTGCAAGAAATAGTATTAGGAAAACCGATACGCCAGGACATCAATTCTAATGCGATGCCCTTAGTCGGGGCAACGATACTCATCATCATCATGTGCAATACCGGTTGGCGTAGGCGATCATGTCCTTCCACAATCTTCTATCTACAGTGCATCGTATCAGTTCTGTTGTTGACTGTTTTCCATGCCATGAAACCAAGCAATCTATGCCTATCAATGATGTGCCCGAAAAAATGTTGATTGTTTCTTTCTGATGTTTTTTAGGAGCTGCCTTTTTGTGTTGGCCTCTTTGAGAACTTCCCCATTGGTCTTTTTTAGCTGTCCAGGGAACTTTCAACATTCTTCTGAGAAATCCCATCTCTGTGGCCTCCAATCGTCTTTTCATTTGTTTGTCTACTGTCCATGATTCGCTTCCATAGGTCAGAATTGGTTCTATATAGCACCGATGAACTCTCTTTCTTATTTCTATTGACATAGATTTGGTGCATAAGATATTTTTCATTTTCTGAAATGCTATTTTGGCCTGAGCTATTCTGATTTTTATTTCTGTGGTACATCTTCCAACCGATGTTATTATTGTGCCCAAGTATTTGACGCGTTGCACTTGTTTCAAATTTGTCCTGTTTATTCTTATGCTGCATGCTGATGATGATTGTGTCTTCGATATAACCATTACTTCTGTTTTCTTACTATTCAGACTGTGACCTTTCTTGTTGTTTTCTTTTACTATTATGTCTATCATTTCTTGTATTTCATTCTCTGTCTCTGCTATTAAGACTGTGTCACAACGCAACAATACTAGCGTCGTTATAGATGATGTTGATATCAGTGTTGTCGTAGCTGATGTAGTCGAAGGGATTGGATGCTTGTGGGAGTTTGTGGGTGAATGATGGGCGTGTGGATATAAGTGTGTGTGGATGGGGATGGTGTGGGGATGGGTATGTTGACAAATAAGTTGTCTTGTAAATGGGTGAGATATGTGAGTGGGTGTTTGAAATTGAGATAGGTGCTGGGGCGGGGGGGGGATGTTTGTGTAAATGGGTGAGATATGTGAGTGAGTGTTTGAAATTGGGATAGGTGATGGGGGGGGAGAAGTGTTTGTGTAAATGGGTGAGGTTATATATGCGTGAGTGTTTGAATTGGAGATGGGCGAGTAAGTGGGTAGAGTAGTGTTTGTGTAAATGGGTGAGATGATATATGAGTGTGCGTGTTGGTGCTGAGATAGTGTGTGAAGGGATATGTAGTTGATGAGTCTCGTTATTGTATGAGTGGATAAGTTTTATGGTTGGCTGGGATCATAGGTGGATTTATGTATGGGTGGATGTGTTCATGGGTGGATGTGTTTATGGGTGGATGTGTTCATGGGTGAATGTGTTCATGGGTGGATGTGTTTATGGGTGGATGTGTTTAAGGGTGGAAGTGTTTATGGGTGGATGTGTTCATGGGTGGATGTGTTTATGGGTGGATGTGTTCATGGGTGGATGTATCTATGGGTGGATGTGTTCATGTGTGGATGGGTTTATGGGTGGATATGTTTATGGGTGTATGAGTTTATGGGTGGATGTGTTTATGGGTGGATGTGTTTAAGGGTGGAAGTGTTTATGGGCGTATAAGTTTATGAGTGTATGTGTTTATGGGTGGATGTGTTCATGGGTGGATGTATCTATGGGTGGATGTGTTCATGTGTGGATGGGTTTATGGGTGGATATGTTTATGGGTGTATGAGTTTATGGGTGGATGTGTTTATGGGTGGATGTGTTTAAGGGTGGAAGTGTTTATGGGCGTATAAGTTTATGAGTGTATGTGTTTATGGGTGGATGTGTTCATGGGTGGATGTATCTATGGGTGGATGTGTTCATGTGTGGATGGGTTTATGGGTGGATATGTTTATGGGTGTATGAGTTTATGGGTGGATGTGTTTATGGGTGGATGTGTTTAAGGGTGGAAGTGTTTATGGGCGTATAAGTTTATGAGTGTATGTGTTTATGGTGGATGTATTATGGGTGGATGAATTTATGGTGGATGAGTTTATGGGTGGGTGATTGTTTGGGTGGGTGAATTTAAGGGTGAATGTGTTCATGGGTGAATGGGTTTATTAGTGCATAAATTTATAGGTGGATGAATTCATGGGTGGGTGAGTTTATGGGGGATGTGTTCATTAATGGTCTGGTGTACGGGCGGATGTGTTCATGGGTGGATGAGTTTATGGGTGGATACTTTTATGGGTGGATGAGTTTTTGGGGGATGTGTTCATTAATGGTCTGGTGTACGGGCGGATGTGTTCATGGGTGGATGAGTTTATGGGTGGATACTTTTATGGGTGGATGAGTTTGTGGGTTGATGTGTTCATGGATGAATGAGTGTATACGTGTTTGTGTTCATGAATGGGCAAGTGTATGGGTTGATGTGTTCATGGGTGTATGCGTTTATGGGTGGATGTTTTCGCGAATGGATAAGTGTAGGAGTGGATGTTTTCAAGAGTTGATAAGTGTACGGTTGAATGTTTTCATGGGTGGTTGAGTGTATGGGTGGTTGTATTCATGAATGAATGAGCGTATATGTAGCCGTGTTCATGGGTGAATGAGTTCACGGGTAGATTATTTTATGTGTCAATGGATACGTGTGTAAACTGGTGGATGGACAAATAAATTAATTTGTGATTCAATGATAGACGGATTACTGGGTGAATATAATTTTTCTCACTGCAGCTTCTGCCATGTTATTACGTTAACAATACGCGCTCCGTACGTCAGTTTTTAAAGATTTGAAATTATCAAAGATATGAACTATGTGCATGATGAAGACTCTTGCCGAAACGTCGCAGTTTGTCGTGTCTATTAGTTTAGCTGCTTATACAATTTTTTTTTCTTTGTTTCTTTTACATGTTCTCTGCAGCTCTACTCGCGGCCCGCATAATGTTTAATATTTTGTATATTGTATATTTGTGCTTATCTGCATGTGAAATTCCGTCGTGGTTATTGTACGGTGAGGTACAAAGTAGCTGAGAAAAATGTTATGTTCAAAAGAATGCTAATATTATTTTGCGATTAATCTTTTATCAATTAAAGTAAGAGAGAGTGTTTATGATGTAGACAAATAATAATAAATGAAACTTCCTAGGCGATATTTCAACGAATCATAGGAGGAGGAGGTATGTTTACAGCACTCAGAAAAAATGACAAATAATCAACATAAAAAAGACAAATAACAATATATTGTCCGTAGGAGTATCGAACTCGTACTCCTTGGCACATCGCCTTGCCACGAGAAGCCAAACACTAGGGAATACGGCCAATTCAGCTAACTTAAAAATTAGCTATCATTGACGATGTTTTTCACGCAGGTGTTCTCATGACTATAGCATAAGGTTACCACCACAGCTCGGGAATAAATTGTGTATATGTATTTTCCTATTAAGATAAGCATCTCCCGGTAGGGCTGAATACTTGTGTTGCAGGCAAACATTTATAGGACGAAGCAGCACGAATAGTAGTTTCCAGTGGTTTTGTCTGGAGACAAACAACAAATGAATATTATTATAGAGGGAAACTTCCGGGGAGAAATTAATTGTTGTCTGTTTATACAGTGATTTGTGGAGCCAGTTTTGATATATGGATGAGAATCCTGGACAATTGGACAACTTACAAAAATATTATTGGGGCCACACAAATATGGTTTTGAAGAATAATGTTGAGAGCTCCATCATCATCTAATGAGATCGTTCTAATAAAAGTGGCCAGTGCAAAAGCGGAAGCTTATTATCAAAAGCGGGAGGAAACAAATATAGTTTTTTGGTCAAGTAATTAGAATCGAACAGCTGTGACTGAATTTTATATCTTTGATAATTATTTCAAAACTTAAAAAAGAATTGACGTTTGAGGCACGTGTTATGAACAGGATTTCATGGCAGTAGCTGCAAAAAGAAATATTCTATTTTTGTAGATTGTGACAATATGGGGAAAAAAATAAGGAAGAAGAGATAGAAAAAAACAGAGAGAAGAAATGCAAGACAGTTTAATTAAGAGAATTATTCAGTGGAGATTCAACAAAAGAAATGATAAACAGATGTAGAGATTAAAAGTCGTGGAGAGACATGATCACCTATACTTATAGGCACGTTACTTGATGATACTGATGATGATGGCGACGATGGTGATGATGATAATGAAAACCTAGCATACAAGTGCACAAAAAATTGCCAATGAAATATCGACCTTTTGAAATGCTAATAAAAAAAATGTGCAAACAGAACATCGTACACTGTTTTCTTTACATCTCCAGCCCGGCTTTTCTCTGTCTTCTGTTGTCAGTCAGGCCTCGGTTTTTTCTAGGGATCATCTCACAAGCGGCTGTCAAGGCCATGTCTAGCTCGCTATACGAATAGCTAATTACCTTGATAGAAAATTTGAAACAAAAAAATAAACAAAATTATCGAATTACTTTCAATCCTACAGCGAGAAACATATCAGAGGAAACGGTGTTGGCTTTTTGTTGAGTGATTGTCAAACTGCTCATGAGGGAAAAGTTGGAGGGTTTTAAAGTTTACAAGCAGTTAGAATATTTATGAAAATGTATATTTTCTATTTCTCTCTTTCTCTCTCTCCCTATTTATCTATCTGTCTGTCTGTCTATCTGTCTGTATATATGTCTGTATATCTGTCTGCCTTCTGCTGCCTGCCTGCCTGCATATCTGTCTGTCTGCCTGTTTATCTACATCTATCTCTTTTTCTCTCTCGCTATTTATCTATCTGTGTATCTATCTCTCTGTCTGTCTATCTGTAAATCTGTCTGTATATCTGTCTGCCTGTCTTCTGCCTGCCTGCATGTCTGTTTGCCAGTCTATCTACATCTATTTCTTTCTCTCTCTCTCTCTTTGTGTCCTTATCTATTTCTGTCTCTCTCTCTCTCACTCTCTCTCACGGATTTGTAGGGCCCTTATAATGTCTGCAATCAGTAATCTCATATATATATATATATATATATATATATATCAGAGTTCTCCTCAAATTTCCTTGATGAGGATATCGGAGCACCTATGGATTCTTCCGGTGTGCCGTGGCGATGATCCTAACACAAACAAATATCTATCTACCTCACTCTCTCTTTCTTTCTTTCCTACCCACGAAATGAAGTTGTATCAACTCTTTGATGTGATGTCATCTTTCCACTACCGCCTGATTCTACATCTCTCATTCATATAAAAATTCACTTCAGCTTATGTGAAATGGAAACCTAAGGCAACATTACCTTCAGAACGTTAAGAAGATCATCATGTCTTTAAATACTCGTCGAATGATGTACCGGCTATCATCATTGGTCACATGATCTATATATCGCACGATACACTACTATCTGTGTATCATTTCATCTCCGTTCTTCTTTCTTATTCTTTTCTCTTCCTCACTGATACCGATAAGGTGTCGTGGTTATATCATTTGTCGTTCTTGAGCTGCTCGAACTGTCAGAATTAGTGATGTTCCTTTGTTGTTACATGTCTCTATCACTGCATCTAACCATCTTCTTTTTGGTCTTCCTCTTGGTCTTTTTCCATGCATTCTCGAGAAGAACACCCTTGATGGTGATTGGTAAGGATTCATTCTGACCAGGTGGCCAAACCATTTAAGTAGTTGTTGTTCTAATTATTCTTGGCAGGGTTTTGTTCCTACCATTTTTCTTATGGTTTCATTTGGTATTCAATGTCTTCTTGTGTTGTTTGTTACTTTTCTCAAGCATCGCACCTCACATGTATTGATCTTTCTTAAATGTGATTTAGAAAAGGTCCATGTTAGACTTTCATAGCACAAAGTTGGTATGAAAATGCTATTTATCATTTGTTGTTTAGCTGCTATAGAAATATTGTTCATCTCCATATCTTGTACTATGTGTGTTTTATTTAACTACCTTCAAGATCCACGTTTCCGTAGGATATACAATTGAAATTACGTTTTATTTATAAATCAAATTTAATTGTATAATCTTAAGATTGATGATAAATCGTTTAGTTGGAGACTTACTCTTCATGGGGGTGATAACTGTTGATAATTTTTATGATGAAAAATAAGATTATTACTACTTTCGTTTTTTTTCTCCCAAATATCAAATTTATTAAATTAGCCGGTTTTTATCTCGAGCAGCAGCAATAGTTTATATTTTAATTTCTTTAAGCTTGTAATATCTATAGAGGTGTGCTGTCAAACCTCACCTCAAACAACCCGATTAATCTTTTATAGCAGGTTAGAGGATAAGTACTGTTCTTATCTCGGAAGTTATGCCAAAGACGAATGTATCGGGCCGAAAGACGCAGATAATGCGCCATGCAGTAAACTAGCGTCACAACGCATACACGCCCATTTAGCGGGTTAACGCTAAAAAGAAGAAGATTATCTGGGAATTGTGAGTCTCGACAAGTCAGATAGTACTTTTAGTATTCATTTCTGGTCGCATGTTCTTTTACGGAATGATGCGCCATCACACCCCGTCCAAAAGAATTAATGTCTCTATCCCACTTCATCTGTTGTCATGTTCAAGGTCTCTAGGATGTTATGACGTCACCTTCTTCTTTGACACCATGTTACAGTGTGAGTCAGCCATGAACGACAATGGGAAGAGAGAAGAAGAATATGACGATAGACAGAAGAATAAAAGCATGATACGATACGACGATGATATGACGATACGACGATGATAGGAGGTAAAATAGTTTTGGGCGGCGCGGAATTAAAGTCATGTCTTAAGGATTGGCAAGGAGACGTTAAGAACTCAGACGCGGTGGCGTAAGAGGTTTTAAGATTACAAGGGAGGTGCGTACAGGTGTTCAGCCTGAGCGTATAAATGACCGACAAAGTTGCGTAACGCAACGACGTTTGACGCTGGATCCCGTTGAACAGGTGTTGACATGAGATAGCTATAATACGACCAGCCCGAAAACATCCTTTGAAGGGCTCATTCTTGTGTCGGTAGGCGCCTTTGAAGTATAGATAGACAGTCTGAGATGAAATGATTCTGACGAACAAATGGCCGCACGTAATCAAAGGGCAAATGAAAGTTTTAGTTGTTAGGGAACGATACTTAGGAAGATTGACAGGTCGACAGGACACTTAAAGCAATAAGACTATGGACATAATTTAAAATGAGGAGCTAACGATATAGTGACGGCAGACAGACGAAAGGTAAGCCGTATCTAGACTAGATTCCCATGATCTTTGTCCAGGTGGGAGTGGCTAAACGGACACTAAAAGGCCATTACTGGACTGGAAACAAGACAAACATGGCAGAGAGACAAGAAGATACAGAACACACAACACGACAGGACATAGGCAGAGAAACTTAGATCTTAGCTTAATAGAGACAGAACAGAACACACAGAGGAGAACTTGGATTTAGATAAAGAGGACTCAGACTCTAGACGCAGCACTTAAAGGAACATGTAGATTATAAGAGGACCATATAGTTTGTTCATTGTATGAAACCGGTCAGATGAGCATAAGAGAGTAGTGAACCTGCCTGAAGTTAGAGTAGAGAAATCAAGAGTTTGACTAATAGAGTTCTCACAGAGATTTGTGTGGTTTAGGTTCAGAAGTAAGACCTCAAGGTCTATAAGATTGAGAGTTAACTTATACACGATCACGAGCGTTACTTGTGAATATACATCGCCGGTTGGCTCAAACACAGTAACAAAAAAGGAACAATTATATTACAAGAGGACAGTATAGTTTGTTAGTTGTACGGAAGCAGTGTTAACTGATGTTAACGTTTTGAAGTGGATGTCAACAATAAAGACTATATTATATTTGTTCGAAAACTATAATGGTTGTGAGTTGTGTGTCTCTATATACATATGTATATATATATATATATATGAAAGTAGAAGATAGCAAGAAATGACAAGAACAAATACCAAAACAAATAGTAAGATAAGAGTACAGAAGATAGATCAACAAGATAGCAAAACAACAAAGACTGCCACAACTATGCATTCCAATATATATATATATATATATATATATATATATATATATATATATATATATATATATATATATATGCCCTTTTTGTCTTGTCAGACGGTCTAGTGGAGGCTATTGTGTATCTTTTGAGCGTTTGTTTTTGTCGAACAGCTTCTCTCGTGGCTAATTCTACCAATGTTTGACAAACACACAAGGACACAAAATGAATCTGACACCACTGATCCACAGGCTTTTCCATCCTTGTTCACGAGTCTTTTCTATTCTAAGATTTGCCTTAGCACAGTCTGAAATGATGATATACCGTTCCTTATACATGCTCTCCATGATGTGCGAACACTTGCCAGATGTTCCCAGTTATTTTCACAAATGGAGATGTCTTTCAGAGATGATTTACATATATCTCTATATCGTAGTTTAGGTCTGTCGATTTGTCTTTTCCCGCATACTCTGCCTGGGCATGGAATACCGAGAGAGTGCTTTACCTAGTCGCACTATCCCCCTCTCGACTTCGTTTCAAGGATTTCCGAAGGAGTGACAAAGTCCATGCGTTGGGAATTGAAAGAAGGTGCAGGGGATGCCAGAAAGACGGTTAGCGCCGTCTACTGCCTTAGGGTGGAATGCTTGGCATTCCAATATTGTTCTTTAAAATCAACTGTGTCTTTTGACGTGGCTGTACTTTTTTATTTTATTTTTTTCATTATTGTTATTAAACACCTTATTATTAAAACAAATATTGGTAATTAAATGTATCAACTAATCACGTTTTATTTATTTTTTTTAAAATTCATTGCGTTTTAGTGCGAGAGTTAACAACAACAGACATTTTTGGGTGCACATTTAACCAATTGATTTTAAACTTGACTATTATAAAGTTTCTAAAGGCATTTTTCTTAATTTATCAGAAAGGATGCAGTTAATATTAATATAAAGCTTTGCAATATAATGCATTCTGATTTAGTTTCAGTCTTGTTAATGTACGCGTAGTTGCCTGAATTGAAAGATTGGATAAAACTAGTTGTAACTTCTCAGTATGATAGTTTAATAGCAACAAATGTGTGCTCATGTAAGGTGCACAATAAAATAATTTACTACAATTAAAAGTTTGTGTTAATTAAATAGTTTAAAATATCATTCATGTTCTTGTATGTATGGTCATTATCGTTGTGTTGGCGAGAGATCACTCTCTTTATACGTAATTACAAAGGAAGTCTGCGACACTGTGCACCTATTTTGTAGCACCCCTTGGATAATTTTTATAAAATTGGTAAATGTCTTGTTCTTCTATATATACTTTTAGACGTTCGACAAATTAAGTTCAAGGAAATGATTGATCATCGCAAGATTGATGACGCCACCACTTGTCATCATGAGGCGTAAACGGATGTTGAATTCCACCAGGGAGATCTGAAAGGGTTTATATATCAACCATGTTATCTCTTTATTTTCGATGATACTAATGTTTATGATGAGGCTGGTGTTCTGTCTGCTGTTATGTAAGGCCGGATCTAACCAGACAGAACACCTCTCCTTGACTTATGCTATAGACGTTAAAGAACTAGACAACAGTCGAAGACATCAACACCAATGACAACTCCATTATGATATTTCTAGAGTCTGTCAAAACTAGCCAGTAATCTTACAGGCATAAAGCATCGTAGGCCAACAGTTACAAAGATCTGCAATCACAATATTCATATTATACTCACATACTCCATAGTGAAATATACAAGTCTACAACTACTACTTAGTCGCATCCAACTGGTTATCTTTAATAAAACTTATAAGTCCTTTAGAACTGTCCAGGATGGACCCAAACTTCTATATCATTATCTAGCTAATTTCATGGTTCTGATCTTTCTACTTTATTTGTAACTATCTATTCTTCACTACAAATGAAAAGACGATTAGAGGCCACAAAGATGGGATTTCTCAGAAGAATGTTGAATGTTCCTGGACAGATAAAAAGACCAATGAGGAAGTTCTCAAAGAGGCCAACACAAAAAGGAGCTCTTAAAAAACATCAGAAAGAAGCAATCAACATTTTTCGGGCACATCATGAGAAGAGGAAAGTTGGATTACTTGGTTACAACTGACAAAATAAATGGAAAGAGAGATCGCGGACGACAAAGAGAGAAAATACTGGATAGCTTGGTATCATGGCATGGAAAACAGTCAACAACAGAACTGATACGATGCACTGTAGATAGAAGATTGTGGAAGGACAAGATCGCCTACGCCAACCGGTATGGCACATTATTATTATTAGATGATTATGATTCTTCATTAATTATGGTAATCAGCAATTCTCTCAAGAGATTATCCGTCACGCCATGGCTTTGCCTGTTCTAAACTTATGCCTTGTCTATCCGAGGTATTGACGGAACCGACCAGTCCAGGACTCTAGCCTGGCTAGTCGAGTTTAGTTACATGACTAACCTAATCACAACGATCACGATACGTCCTTCAAACACACGAGTGCTCAGCGTTGCTGAGTAATTTAACGTTTCTTTCGGTTATTCCCCTGTTAACTCGTCCTCCCACTGATTGACCTTCTAAAACCCAAGATCTGGTACAGAATAAGCTTTCTCTGTTCGCTGTCTGCTGGGCATCTCTATACCTGCTTTTTGGCAGCAAGTGTATCTGTGTAACAGTTTCATTCAACATTGTTTTCTTTCCTTAAAAAAAAAAGTACACCCGTCACGCCAAGTGGCGTATAGGGAATATGGTGTTAGTGACCATAAATTTTACAGACCTTCGGCACATAATTTTTGGGGTAATGTGGTCGGTATTACGCCCGAGTCGCTTTACTTTTCCAGAAAAAAAATCCGGTACCCATTAAAGTTTGGGTGAACCTGGAAGCCGTCGGTTGGGATCGAACCTTACCTCTTGTCCTTTGTAGCCCAGTTCACTAACCACTGAGCTATCGCGGCTCCCTTTCTTTCCTTAGCGAGTTGATAATTTGAAATGGTCGATTCCAAACCTGAATGACATTAACTAGTTTAAGCATAAGATGTAATCGGCTCAATTGTTCTCATATCTGTGTGTTCTACATTCCATTACTTCAGGTATCTACTTACGACAAATCATTTGGGTTCTCAAAGAGTATGTTTATACACATTTATGACTGAGATGGTTTAGTGCACTTCTTTGCCAACATGTTATCTACATGATCCCCTTCAATATCATTGTAAGATTAAGTGCACTGAATTGTAATTCTTTGTGCGGTTGACAGTTTAGGTAGGGAGTGTTAATTTACTCGGTTCAGGATCAAAGCAAAGAAATGCATAAAAAAGCGAAGCCACAGTAAAGCTAATAAGCATAATTGAAAAAAAAAAAGAAAAAACGGTATGGTTAAAAGCTTTACGTAATAAGTGGACGCAACTAATTAGAACAACGTTTCGGTTCAATGGGCCTTCAGCAGGAACAGACGCAGATATGTATTTAAAATTTTAAAAAATATAAATAATAATAAATAATAATTTCTAACTAGAATGAGAAATAACAATCGAATTTTTTTTAAGAGATAAAAAAGAGAAAAAAGTTACTCCCCCCCCCCCCCCCCCCTTTTCACATTTTTTTCCTCATTCTAGCTCGAAACTATTTTTTTTAAATTATTTATTATTGTTTTATTTTAAATACATATGTGTGTGTGTTTGTTTTATGGTTGTTCCTGCTGAAAGGACTATTGAGCCGAAACGTTGTTCTAATCTGTGTCGCCCACTTATTACGTAAAGCTTTTAACCGTACCGGATTTTTCTTCTATTTTTGTCTATCTCATTTGTTTTCTTCTAATTACTCGGTTTACTTGGCTCTGCACAATTTGTGAACTAGCTATCAAGTATGCCCGGTTTGTGAAGTGTTGCTCTTTGATTACTCGAGCCTGAATTGTTTCTTAAGGAATATTAGTCTTAAATAGTTGGGTCAGCGCACTTTTTGGATTATGTATTTGGCTACTCGGGTCAAAACAGTTGTTGACTGTTGCTCTTAAATTACTGGAGTCAGCATAACTTGTGAAGTATTGCTTTTATGTTACTGGAATGAAGCACAACTTGTGAAGTATTGCTTTTATGTTACTGGAATGAAGCACAACTTGTGAAGTATTGCTTTTATGTTACTGCAATGAAGCACAACTTGTGAAGTATTGCTTTTATGTTACTGGAATGAAGCACAACTTGTGAAGTATTGCTTTTATGTTACTGGAATGAAGCACAACTTGTGAAGTATTGCTTTTATGTTACTGGAATGAAGCACAACTTGTGAAGTATTGCTTTTATGTTACTGGAATGAAGCACAACTTGTGAAGTATTGCTTTTATGTTACTGGAGTTAAGCACAACTTGTGAAGTATTGCTTTTATGTTACTGGCGTTAAGCACAACTTGTGAAGTATTGCTTTTATGTTACTGGAGTTAAGCACAACTTGTGAAGTATTGCTTTTATGTTACTGGAATGAAGCACAACTTGTGAAGTATTGCTTTTATGTTCCTGGAATGAAGCACAACTTGTGAAGTATTGCTTTTATATTACTGGAGTTAAGCACAACTTGTGAAGTATTGCTTTTATGTTACTGGAGTTAAGCACAACTTGTGAAGTATTGCTTTTATGTTACTGGAATGAAGCACAACTTGTGAAGTATTGCTTTTATATTACTGGAGTTAAGCACAACTTGTGGGGTATTGCTCTTAGATTAGTCAGCACAACTTGTGGAGTACTGCTCTTAGATTATTTTAGTCAGCACAACTTGTGGAGTACTGCTCTTAGATTATTGGAGTCAGCACAACTTGTGGAGTACTGCTCTTAGATTATTGGAGTCAGCACAACTTGTGAAGCACTGCTCTTAGATTATTGGAGTCAGCACAACGTGTGAAGCACTGCTCTTAGATTATTGGAGTCAGCACAACTTGTGGAGTACTGCTCTTAGATTATTGGAGTCAGCACAACTTGTGGGGAATTGCTCTTAGGTTACATGAGTTAGCATAAATTGTTGACTGTTGCTCTTGCGATTGGTTGGTCAACACAATGTGTTGACTGTTGACCATATATCGCGGGTTTTCTTTTATTTTGCTTCATTCCTTATTCCCTTTTGAATTGCTTTTTAAGAGAATGTCACTGACAATTATCAGTGAATCTTTTTCTTCCTTAAAGTTCAAGTGAATTTGTTTCCTCTGACAAAAATACAATATGTTCTTGTATGTTATGTCTTAGACTAACAAGATTCCTTCATATTTTCCGTTTCTGACATCTCTGTGCATTCTTAAGTCTCGGAAAAAAATTCGGTTAAAATTTTTGGGTGTCTTAATAACAGTGCTGGTTTGTGTCTTAATAACAGTACTGGTTTGTGTCTTAATGACAGTGCAGCTTCGTGTCTCTTAATGACAGGGATGGTTTGTGTCTTAATGACAATGCTGGTTTGTGTCTTAATGACAGTTTAGAATGACAGTGCTAGTTTGTGTCTTAATGACAGTGCTGGTTTGTGTCTTAATGACAGTGCCGGTTTGTGTCTTAATGACAGTGCTGGGTTGTGTCTTAATAAGAGCGCTGGTTTGTGTCTTAATGACAGTGCTGGTTTGTGTCTTAATAACAGCGCTGGTTTGTGTCTTAATGGTAGTAAGCTTTGTGTCTTAATGCCAGTGCTGGTTTGTGTCTTAATTACAGTGTGGTTTGTGTCTTAATGACAGTGCTGGTTTGTGTGTTAATGGCAGTATCCTTTGTGTCTTAATAACAGCGCTGGTTTGTGTCTCAATGGCAGTGTGATTTGTGTCTTAATGACAGTGCTGGTTTGTGTCTTAATGACAGTATTGGTTTGTGTCATAATAACATCGCTGATTTATGTATTAATGACAGTGTGCTTTGTGTCTTAATGACAGTGCTGGTTTGTGTCTTAATGACAGTGCTGGTTTGTGTCTTAATAACATCGCTGATTTATGTCTTAATGACAGTGCTGGTTTGTGTCTTAATTACAGTGATGGTTTGTGTCTTAATGACAGTGCTGGTGTATGTCTTAATGACAGTGCTGGTTTGTGTCTTAATTACAGTGCTGGTTTGTGTCTTAATTACAGTGCTGGTTTGTGTCTTAATGAAAGTGTTGGTTTGTGTCTTAATTACAGTGCTGGTTTGTGTCTTAATGACAGTGCTGGTTTGTGTCTTAATAACAGTGTGGTTTGTGTCTTAATAACAGTGTGGTTTGTGTATTAATAACAGTGCTGCTTTGTGTCTTAATAACAGTGTGGTTTGTGTCTTAATGACAGTGTGGTTTGTGTCTTAATGACAGTACTGATTTGTGTCTTAATGACAGTACTGATTTGTGTCTTAATCACAGTACTGGTTTGTGTCTTAATGACAGTGCCTGTCTGTGTCTAAATGACAGTGCTAGTTTGTGTCTTAATGACAGTGCTGGGTTGTGTTTTAATAACAGTGCTGGTTTGTGTCTTAATGACAGTGCTGGTTTGTGTCATAATTACAGTACTGGTTTGTGTCTTAATGACAGTGCTGGTTTGTGTCTTAATGACAGTGCTGGTTTGTGTCTTAATTACAATGCTGGTTGTGTCTTAATGACAGTGCCGGTTTGTGTCTTAATTACAGCGCTGATTTGTGTTCTTATTGACAGTGCTGGTTTGTGTCTTAATTACAGTGCTGGTTTGTGTCTGAATAACAGCGCTGGTTTTTGTCTTAATGGCAGTATGCTTTGTGTCTTAATGACAGTGCTGGTTTGTGTCTTAATTACAGTGTGCTTTGTGTCTTAATGACAGTGCTAGTTTGTGTCTTAATGACAGTACTGGTTTGTGTCTTAATAACAGCGCTGGTTTGTGTCTTAATTACAGTGCTGGTTTGTGTCTTAATAACAGCGCAGGTTTGTGTCTTAATGACAGTGCTGGTTTGTGTCTTAATTGCAGTGCTGGTTTGTGTCTTAATGACAGTGCTGGTTTGTCTCTTAATGACAGTGCTGGTTTGTGTCTTAATGACAGTGCTGGTGTGTGTCTTAATAGCAGTGCTGGTTTGTGTCTTAATTACAGTACTGGTTTGTGTCTTAATGGCAGTGCTGGTTTGTGTCTTAATGGCAGTGCTGGTTTGTGTCTTAATTACAGTGCTGGTTTGTGTCTTAATTACAGTGCTGGTTTGTGTCTTAATAACAGCGCTGGTTTGTGTCTTAATGACAGTGCTGGTTTGTGTCTTAATTGCAGTGCTGGTTTGTGTCTTAATGACAGTGCTGGTTTGTGTCTTAATGACAGTGCTGGTGTGTGTCTTAATAACAGTGCTGATTTGTGTCTTAATTACAGTACTGGTTTGTGTCTTAATGGCAGTGCTGGTTTGTGTCTTAATTACAGTGCTGGTTTGTGTCTTAATGACAGTACTGGTTTGTGCCTTAATGACAACACTGGTTTGTGTCTTAATGACAGTGTGCTTTGCGTCTTAATGACAGTACTGGTTTGTGTCTTAATGACAACACTGGTTTGTGTCTTAATGACAGTGTGCTTTGCGTCTTAATGACAGTACTGGTTTGTGTCTCATAAGCATCTTGATGTTATTGGTAGTATCAGGAATTCTCTCTATTATCTCAGGTAAGTTCCATGTGGTTATTGGCGTGTCATAGTTGCTTTTATTTTTCTCAGAGAGCATAAGAGATCAACTTTTTAGCTCAACCGTTGTTGTTTCCACATTGTTGTTCTACTTAAGTCCATCAAATTGTATCATGGAAGAAAGAAGTATAAATATATATATATATATATATATATATATATATATATATATATATATTTTTTTTTTTTTTTTTTAATTTTTTTAACATAATAACAAATAATAATAAAAGAAGAATGGATACCTTCTTGGAGATCATCATCATCATCGTGTGCCTTCTCCGCAACGAAGGTTGGCTACCATGGATCGCAATTCTACTCTGTTTCTTGCTTTGATGGTGCAGACTGTCATAGATTGACTTGACCATCTTTTGATGTTACTCATCCATGTTAGTCTTGGTCTGCCTCTGCCTCTTTTACCTTGTATTTTTCCTTCCAATATGACTTTTAGTAGGTTGTTGTGTCTTTTAACATGCCCCAAAAATTTCATTTGTCTTGTCTTAACTGTATTTAGTAGTTCTCTTTTTATTTTCAGTTGTTTTAAAACTTCATCGTTTGTTATCTTTTATTTCCATCCAATTCTACCAATGCTTCTATAAATCCACATTTCAAAGGCTTCAATTTTCTGTTCTGTTTTCTTGTCTAATGTCCATGTTTCTGCACCATACAGGAATATTGAGAAGATGTAACATTTTGCCATTCTTAGTTTCAGCCTTGTTGATATTTGTTTTGTTGTTAGTATATTTTTCATGGCATTAAAATTACTTTTTGCCATACCTATTCTTTTGTTTATTTCAGTTTTGCATTTTCCATCATTGGTTATAGTATGTCCCAGATAGTTGTAACTCTGGACTATCTCCAGATGTATTCCCTCAACTGTGATATTTAATTGTAGGTCTTGAGAATTTTCTTTGTTTATGATCATAGTTTTAGTCTTTTTGATATTCATTTCTAGTCGATATTTTTTGCTTGTTATGTTTATCACATTAAGCAATTGTTGTAGGTCTTTAGGATTTTCTGCTAGTAGAACAGTATCATCAGCATATCTCAGGTTATTACTAAAGCAATATGACACGTAAACAGAAGCTCTGTCCAAACACGTACTCAATGAAGACAGAATATGCGAAGTCATAGAGGTTCCCTTTTATGGGAACACCAGGGTTCAACACGCGTTCTCAAATCGATTCATCTGATAAGAAAATTAGTATTTGGCGTTTGGTTGGGAAAGAAAATGCACCCGGGAAAAGAGAGCACTGGACAGCTCTTTCCTACAAAACGTTCCCATAAGATGTGGAAACTCTCTACTTCTCTCTCCAGATGCTATAAAACTGTGAGACAACTTTACCTGAACTAGTATTCAAGCGCTCTCAAAAAAATTGGAAACGTCAGAAAATAGGATAGACTAGATTGTGGACTGAGCCTGGATGACTTTTTATTATTTTTTTTTTTGGTTTAGACAGGAAGTATATTTCTTGCGACAAACGTCGAACTTTTTGAAAGCTTCCATTTGCGCAACCTCATTATCGCAATAAATTAAACAACAACAACAACACAAACAATGGATTGATTATAACAACATCCATTTTGACAGGAACACTTTTCGTTCTTTCAATTTTTCTATTTTTTACATACAATCAAAACAATATTTTATAGTTATTTTTTTCTAACTTGTTTCCATTATCTTAACTACTTAAGTTGTCTACAAATGTGCTGTAATTTCAGACTCTCTGGCATTCGTTCAAACACTTAAACAAACATTATGTGTGTCCTTGACAATAATTACAATGCCTGGGATATCGTATAGGTGTTGATTTAAATAAAAAGAATCCTAGTGACGTTGTTGGAAAATGATAAAGTGACTATATCTTTTTTTTTTCCATTTTTATGAACAAATATTTGTGTATGATGTGGCCGGTTGTCACAAAATGGCCGATTTTTCCCTAGAAAACCTGTTACCAAATTTCAGGAGGAACTTGTTGGTTGATAACACACACAACTAATTAAACAATTAAAAACTTGCAAGAATTTAGAGTTGAATTCTACGATTTGATCAGCAGGTGAGTTGTCTAATCACCTATTAACTGCATCCCCATAGACATGATATGATATAATGTGATGTTTTATGACAGGAACTTATTAGAAAGTCGATTGTTTATAGATGTAAAATATACCCATGGCTTGCGGTAGAACATGAAAAGGAAAGTCTGATAACCAATCATTTTGGAGGAATCTCCGAGCAAATTTCAGTGTAGGTTCTGTGGCAACACACGGAAACCAGCTATTGTCAAACTGTTGAAGCCGATGTGTTTCCTGAGTTATTGACAGCGTGGACAACATTCATCTTCCTCGCTATTAGTCCAGGCTAGTGTTCAGAAGAAAAGACTATACCTTTACAGCAGGCCCAAACAATGTTATATCTTGAGTCTCAATGGATGGCAATAAACGGTCACAGACCAGTATGAGAGCATTGATTCTGTTCCGTGAGCACAATCGCTCTGTTGAACAAATTAATATGTTGGCGTTTAAAACAGTCTGCCCTAGAGCAAACTCTCATAATATCACTCTTTTACAAATTTTAGTAATTTAAATAACAACTAGAACCTGACAATTTAGTAAAAAGATTTTAGAAATTGATAAAACTAAAGTCCTTCCACGTATTGTATGCGATATTGAGGAGAAGTACGCAATATCATCCCACAAGGTCGCAGCACTTGGAGGTAACTTGCAGGTTGGGGGCCTCGGTAGCCTAGTTGGGAAAACCACCCGACCGGACTACCGACGTTCGGACAACCCGTGTTCGATTCCCGCATGGAGCAGTGTGAATTGTACTCGTGGTTGGAAAAAAAAAATACCCCCACGGTCGACCCAGCCGTTGGCAGAAATGGGTACCAGGGTATTACCTTGGGAAGGTGAGGAATGTTGCCTCGCATCTGAGTTTAGATGCTGCTTGAGGTGACACTATACATAAATCTCCGAACATTTCTGGATAGGCGGCCGAGCACATATGGGTGTAAACTCGCGTGCTAAAACGCCGGTTCAAGTCTCGTACTTCACCTTACCTTACCTTACCTTTACTTGGAGGTAAGGGCTGCCAGTGGCCCGCCTCGTTGTCATTAAATAGCCTGAACCAAGCGAGCCAGGCTCCTATTTTTCTTTTGACTGAGTGGAATGGAGAGCTCCAAGCTGCGTTCTAATTCACATTCACACTGCCCCCAACCAACGCACTACCACAACGCTGTTAAACACGGAGAGATTTGTAT
This sequence comes from Megaustenia siamemsis, assembly GCA_032433765.1. Taxonomy (NCBI): domain Eukaryota; kingdom Metazoa; phylum Mollusca; class Gastropoda; order Stylommatophora; family Ariophantidae; genus Megaustenia; species Megaustenia siamemsis. The sequence goes on along the minus strand of JAVIAB010000051.1, from coordinate 118,367,656 downwards.
TATGTATTATTGTGTCGACTCATAACTTGTCAAAGTTTATATAAATAAATATATATATATATATATATATATATATATATATATATATATATATATATATATATATATACATATATGCAACTTCAGGTCAATATGACAGATAGGCGGCAGGAACCGTTTGGGCTCAATCTAAAAAGTATTCCTTGTTGGAATTTTCTCATATACCAAGTCTGGCTTGCTGTCGGAACTACTGAGTTTTGCGCTATGTGCACACCGTGAGATGTGTTTTTCATCCGGATCGTGTTTCGATATTGTGATTGCTGACTATGAATGGTGATATTGTATGACGAAGGACAGTTCAACTGCCTCCACTTTTGGTGCCGCTTGGCCTTATGTCTTTTGACCTGTGCCGTAGCTGCTATGATGGGGGCTGCAGCTGTCTTTCTTTATTTGAATTCTTCAATGTGATGAGTTTTAATTCGAATGATTCCACTGGCACAGGCGGTTGAGCAATTGTGGATTTTAATTCATTTGTAGCGATACTGGGTCTTCGACTAACCATAACCATGTATACACACACACACACACACACACACACACACACACACACACACACACATGTATATATCAATACATTAATACATAAATATAAATACATAAAATACGTGTATGTGTAAATTGACTATCACGCTGTGACTGCAACATCGCATAGGTAATATGTTGTTGGTGTCCTTACCTTCCATGGCCGTCGACAAATTTATAGTTGACGTGGTAAGTATCTTGGCAGGCAACATTACTTTACCTGTGAAGATATCAAGTATTCACATGTTAAAGGCTGTGTGAAACCTACAGTTTTGTCGCTCCAAAAATTAATGGAGTTTTGGAAATGAATCCGGACGAAAACGGACTGTAGAGATATACCCTAACCACATCGCTTTGCCTAACCACATCATTTTATGTCAATGCGTATTTTAATATATATATATATATATATATATATATATATATAATCATTTTAAATATCATCTCAAAATGCAGTGACTAGATCGAATTATCCATGTGTGTTATCTAACAAATCCACAACATATTCGCATGTTTGTTGCTATTGGAAATATATCTATCATGTCCAATGGATCGCTCTAGTTCTGACGATTAAGTTGTGGGCCTCACTTCCAAACTCAAATTTCTTATGAAGTAGTTTGTCTTTTTTCAGTGACATTCGACATTAGGTTATATGAGGTCCAGTGCTTAATCCTATATGATACTCAAGATAAGATATAAACACATGTGCTCATGCTTAGCAGACAAAGGTAAATATACCCGGTAGATCAAATTTCAAAAGAAGAAGTATGTCACACTCTTTGATAAGAAATGTATAAAAATTCCAAATTAAATTCTTACCACCATTTTTTTTAAATTAAATAACCATCTCTTGTAAAACTGTCGCAGAGATTCTCTCATGTTTCATGAAATTAGTGCACTTTGGTGATTGACGATACGCTCTCGACACTATGATAACGATCTTATAAACCTGTTCTTCTTAGCGGATTGCATTGCGTTGCGTTGTGCTGTTTATCTTACGATTCAGTGTATTTGGCTTAAACATGTATTTGCAATGACCTGTTTTATTAGCCTATGATTTCTCATGATCCTCCTGCAAGGTAGCAGTTTTTTGTATTCAGAGACATCTCTGTCGTATAAACAAGGATAAGTACTAAGATAATTCAACCACGTACTTGTATTGTAGTTCTGATTTGCTGTCATCATCATCAAACTCCACGTAAAGTCAGTCTCAAAGATATCCATTTCCTGTCAGCAGATGGCAAAGATAATTCTTACGTATGATATCAACAACTCGCTTGATTAAACAACCTGGCACCTCTCACACATTAGTCATCAATCTCCACTCGTGTCATGTCAGTTTGCAAATTCGTTGTTTCCGGCGATTGTAGCAAAACAATTTTGTCTCTCTTTTTCCTAGCCAGCTTCTCCTTTATAGATGCCTTTCAACTCTCATCATCATCATCATCGAGTGCCGTCTCCGCAACGAAGGTTGGCTACCATGGAGCGCCATTCTGCTCTGCCTCTTGCTTTGATGGTGCAGATTGTCATAGGCTGATTTGCTTTCAACTCTACCTGTCTGTTTCTTCCTTGACTTAGAGGAATTCTGTTTCCTGAGGGAAAGTGTGAAGACTTTATGTATTATATTAGCTCTTACTATCTTCAAACACGCCTCTGGACTGAAAGTAGCCAGTGACTCATAGCTGATTGTTTGTGTCAGGATAAGCGACTAACAGCGAGTTAACATCCCCGTTAAGACTCACGTAACGAACTAACCAATGTGACTAAGCGATTAGGGATTGAGAGAGAAGTCAACATTACCCTCAAATATCTTTATAATGTCAGACGTTGTGAAAAAAGCATAGATGCCACAGATTGGTGTAATCCACAGCACAGCGCATCTAGGTCAATTCATCATTCTTTTAAGGGCGGACGAAGAAGACGAGTAATCTTCGGGCTAGCAAAGGAAGAAAAGAAAGATGGACTGAAAATACAATATGATTATGCATGTTCCACTTTGTCTCGTACTCATCATCATCATGTGCCGTATCGGTTGGTGTTGGCGATCATGTCCTTCCACAATCTTCTATCCACAGTGCATCGTATGAGTTCTGTTGTTGACTGTTTTCCATGCCATGACACCAAGCTATCCAGTATTTTCTCTCTTTGTCGTCCGCGATCTCTCTTTCCTTTTATTTTGCCAGTTGTAACCAAGTATTCCAACTTTCCTCTTCACATGATGTGCCCAAAAAATGTTGATTGCTTCTTTCTGATATTTTTTAAGAGCTCCCTTTTTGTGTTGGCCTCTTTGAGAACTTCCTCATTGGTCTTTTTAGCTGTCCAGGGAATTTTCAACATTCTTCTGAGAAATCCCATCTCGGTGGCCTCTTTTTCGTACTAGAAAATCATTAAAAGATGCACTGACAGCTTCCCAAAAAATTGATTAACATCATGTAGGCTTGAAGGTGTAATAACCGGCTACAAACAGTGAGTTTCGGTATCCAAGATGGTAGAATAGAGTTTGTGTTGCATCGACCACTGCAAGATCTGCGTTTGGAGAGTGACTATTTCAAGCTTTCTAATGTAGATCGTTGCGTTAAAGTCAATCAGATGTTTCACTTTACAAATTCATGCCGGTTCTACGGAGTTCGCACATCCGGAAACGGTCCCTCCTGGTGAATCAGACGGTGTGAATATGACCTTCTTCCGTCGCCAAGTCGATGTGCGTATTACACCGTTGCATTGAAAACTGTTCAATAAAAGTCGTTGGATTTGTGCGGTGCCGATTACTTGCAGCTCCTTCATATAGATCGTTGTGCCTAGTCAACGGAAGTTTACACTTTAAGGATTCCGCACCGGTGGCATGGTGTTCGTGCATCTGGCTGCATTCTTTAGAGTGAATGAAGCGTCGTGGCTACATTCACTATTGACAATGTTGTGCGTGTTATGTCATAATGATAAATGATCATTTATCTCCAACCGTAGGCTCTAAAAGGGCGAGATAATAAAGATTTTTATGTTGTTCGTGAATCTGCAGCCCTGGTACGACTCCCGGATGTTCAAGTTTGTCAAGAGGAATTTTCTAAATTCAGGAGAGCCTCTAAGAAAACGGGGTAAGGGCTTGTGATACAGTTTATCGTTTCAAACTGCGGGATTTTCTTGGGACGAGATCTAAGTGTTTCTTGGCTGGTCAAAATGCGATGAAGATAACCCAACGACTATCTAACATACCACAACAACAATAACGAGATTGTTTTTAAATAATGTATCAATTAACTTGTTGAATTCAGTAAGTGAACCATTTCTATTGATCGTTCATTAAAACAATTCACATTACCATGGGTGAATAGTCCTATCAAAATTATGCGCTGACAGTTCTTGTATAGGCCATTCAGTCAGCCTCTCCTACTTACAATCTGCTTGATTCCCGTTCTCGGAGTCTCAAATCTGCATTCTATCATTTACCGCGGCACTCACCAACAATATAAAAAGACGTCAATGCATCTTCCTTGTCAAGCTATAAAATTCCCATTTTAAGCATTTTTAAAAGTAAGCCTGTCAGCTCGTTCATTACCGCCAACCTCTAAAATGACCAGGTCAGTAGATTCACATATATTCTAAAAGGTCGGGCCTCTAATGTTTTATTAACTAGTGGAGAATTTACTGTCCTTTACCAGACGGAGAATGATCTTAAGTGTAGGACGTGATAATCGCTTTCTTGAAAAGGTCTCAAAAAGCCCGTGTAAAACGTCAGTAACATTCTCAACCTCCCTTCGTGAGAATACATTCAACACAAAAACTTTGCTTTGTCTCGTCGATGAATTTGCTTTTCCTTGTCTCAGAAAGTCCTCACCATTATTTCAGACACCTTTTCTGAATTAGCATTTTCAACTGCATGACTTACATCAGCAAGTACTATAGCTGGCTGATTTCAAGATTTAAAAACACAGTATCAAAACAAAAGGTAACTCTTTCACTCTGTTGTTAGCTAAGTCCCGTAATGCAAAAGTTATCCCACTGTAAAAATTAATTAATTAAATTCATATTGATTCAAAATAACTCTTATTTTTAAGTTAATTAAAGTACCATTATACACAAAAATAATATTCTAGTATGAACGTTATTAATCTGTCAGGAAATTATTCTGTTAACCTTTTTTTTTAAAAAGAATTTTAATATTCGCGCGGAGCCACTGAAATGACTTCTCGTGCAAATTTAATGGGAAAAATAGGAACAAGATATCGTTTGCCTTTGGAGTAAATCAGACAAAATGTTTACCACACTTTCAAATTCATTATCATGCTTTGAACTCATAGATTTAAACAGCTTTATCCCACGTAAATGCTTCACCAGCTCGTTATCTCTCGAGTATTCAGAAATAGGCCCCGCGTTGGACATAAAATGTATTTCTGGCTGTCTCGTCGGATCTCATTATGCAGGTTTGTATGTATGGCAGCGCTTAGTGTTGTTCTTTTTTTTCCCATTCCTCAGCGAGATCGCTTAGAATTCAAGGACAACTTACTGTAGACCGATCTCTGGAGTTGGCATAGCAGACCTTGCCTTTGACTCGTGTATACATTTTTTTCTCCAATCAAAATGCATTACTTCTCTAACGATTCGAGTACGACTCTTCAACATTGTTTCTACTCTCAGACTTGTCTGCATTATCCCTGTTCTACTATAATTCTTTCTTAATTAATGCTTGTGTGCCTAACAATTTTTAAACAGGTGAAATGAATTTATATATCTCAGATGATAGATGTACAAAAAGAAACAAGAAAAAGAGTTCTTAAATGTTATGTATAACCAGTCTTAACATATGGATGTGAATCATGAACAATAAGACAATAGGCAAAACAATCACTAGAGTCTGTCCAATTATGGTTTTACAGAAGAATGTTGAGCATACATTGGATAACTAAGAATGATAAGAGAAAGTTCTGAAACAGACCAAAACAAATAGAAAGCTAATTTTAAATATTAGGAAAAAACTATAAACATTTATGGCCATGTAATGAGAAGGGAGCAGCTGAAATATATTGTGACATCAAGGAAATATGAGGGGCGAAGAGATAGAGGGAAGCAAAGAGAAAAGATACCAGACAGCTTAAGAGAATGGCTTGCCAGAAGGTCAACATCAGAAATGATAAACAACTACTGCCGAGATCAAGAGTCATGGAAAGACATGATCACCTACGTCAACAGACATGGTACTTGATGGTGATTATGTCCACCCTCGACAGCCTATATTTATACATTTCCACTATATCGAGCTCGAATGTGCACACTAGTCGACGTAAGTTGCATTTGTATTTCTGTCTAGATTCCACAAATTTACTTCCTCTATTGCTAAACTATTGGATTCAATGTAGAGCACGAGCTACGTGATATTCGGCCACCCCGGGAAGTCAGCGATCCACTGCAGATCAAAACCTCACTTCACCCCCAGTTGGGTTCCATGGTAACAGTCTTAATCAAATATGCTTATCTAACGAGCTAATGATTTCCCCAATTCTCACATCTGTTGAGATATAAGACCAAGTATTGCAGTAGTACTTCTATGATGTGGGAGCCGTGATAGCTCAGTGGTTAGTGAACTGGACTACAAAGGACAAGAGGTAGGGTTCGATCCCAACCGACGGTTTCCGGTTCACCCAGCCTTTAATGGGTACCGGATTTTTTCTTGGAAAGTAAAGCAGCACGGGCGTAATACCGACCACATTACCCCAAAAATCATGTGCCGAAGGTCTGTAAAAATGTATGGTCACTAACACCATATTCCCTATAAGCCACTTGGCGTGACGGGGGTACTTTACTTTTACTTTACTTGTAGGACGTACAAACTCCGGCTTCTCCAGCAGAACTGGGAAATAAAAAAGAACATTGAAGCTTGTCCACATCACCTTCCTTGACCTAAAAGCTAACACTTTCCTGGTATTTGATTAACAACAACACGTAAACTCACGACTCTAGCGTAACAAAATTAACTAAACATACAAGAGTTGGTAACGAACAAAACATACAACTTAAGAAAACAAGCAGAACTGGACATGTATCAGCAGTGGATAGAGAATCAAAGCTGACTGTCGACATCAGGACCAGCTCCAAAAACTGACAAAGATCATACTTAACCAGAACATGCTAGTTCTGAGAAGAGACTAACTAGTCTGGGCATGCAGGAGGAAACAAAGAGAAAACACAACACAGTACATACAAAATGGCCTTTTGGAGTCAGATATTTGGGGTCGAAAGGAGCAGATATAAGAATTTGCTCATATTATGACACAACGTTACAATGCAAAATATAGCCCTTTTAAAGGCGGACCAGGAAGTGAGCAATTTTCTGGTGAACGAAGCGAAAGAAAAAAGTATCAAGAGAGTGAGAGACAGAGAGAGATGTAAATAGGTAAGTGACACTACAATCAAGACAAGAAATGAAATGAAATGAGAGAACGAGCAAATAAAAGATATCAAATTTTAAGGCCAAGCTTCTGAATAAAATGTAAACCTCTGTTCAAGAACATGCCAGTTTAAAAAAAAAATCTAGTCTTCAACGAACGAAAATAAACTAGTGACAGACATTAGTAACCCGAGATGAACACATTTTTGTAATGTGTTTGTATGGTTTTTTTTTATATGCATTCTCAATGTTCGTTTATACTTTTAGTTTCAGAGACGAATCGTTCAATTTTCTGTGGTTAACTTTTGGAGTTGAGCATGCTACACGTTTTATGGAGAAAATAAAAAAAACAAATACTTTGATTATTCATTCAATGTGTTATTTTAGACAGAGATATTGTTAATCGTCTCATTTTGAAATTAATGTTACAATTTCAGTTATTTCTCTCATTGTTGATTAATTAATGTAAACAGTTATTTCTCTCATTATTTAATTAATTAATGTAAATAGGGTTAGTTATTTATCTCAATGAAAAAGGGCGTTCGTCTCAAGAATGCATGGAAAAAGACCAAGAGGAATACCCAGAAGAAGATGGATTGATGCAGTGACAGAGACATGTAACAACAAAGGAAAATCACTAATTCAGACAGTTCGAGCAGCTCAAGAACAACAAATGATATAACCATGACGCCTTTTATGTATCAGTGAAAAAAAAAGATTTATCTCAATCGTTCATTAAGTAATGAAAAAAAGGGTTTGTTGACTCATTTTTCATTATGTAAAGTAAAAACTGCTAGTTATTTCTCTCATTATTTCATAACATAATGCAAAAAGGGTTTTTTTCACTCATTATTTCATTATGTAAAGTAAACAGAGTGAGCAATTGCTCTCATTATTTCATTAATTAGACAGAGTTAGTTATATACTGAAGTAGTTACGTACTTCACCTTTACGGGACACTAGAATTTGAGTCATCTGTAACGACAGTGGTTCCCAAGGATGCCGTGAGGTGAGTTTTTGTGGAGGTCGCTCCGAATTAATTTAGTTTCAATTATTTTCATAGGAAACTTCATCTCAAACTTTTATCAAAATTAATTTGTGTATCAGGACTCATTATTATCATCGAGTGCCATCTTCGCAACGAAGGTTGGCTACCAATCTGCTCTGCCTCTTGCTTTGATGGTTTCAGGTTTTCATTGGCTGATTTGTCAATCTTTTGATGTTACTCGCCCATGTTAGTGTTTGTCTGCCTCTTTTACCTTTTATTTTCCCTTCCAAGATTACTTTTAGTAGGCTGTTGTGTCTTTTAACATGACCCAAAAATTTCATTTGTCTTGTTTAAGACAAATTTGTATCATGACTAAACGTATATTATTCCGCCAGAGGGTCGAAAAACGAATGTTTTTTTTTTTTTTAATTAAATGGTTTAAGGTTGGTCAGTGTGGAAGCTTAAACGAATTAAAAACCGCCATGCCTACAGACATTACAGTTATAAATGATTTCATTGAAGGGACCTTCCTGTATTTGATTCGATTTCACGGAAATGAACCACTCACTAATGACTTTTGTTCCCAAGAATTCTACATAGTGTAACTGCTTCGCCCTCAGTCTGATCTCCTGTTTTAATCTCATTTGGATGGAAAGAAATATATTTGAGTAAATATTTATTAAAATGTAGCTAAAATGTTGACTATCATAGCCTCCATCAGTTAGAGTTGATTATAGTAGCCTTCGTCAATCAGAGTTGATTATAGTAGCCTTCGTCAATCAGAGTTGACTATAGCAGCCTTCGTCAATCAGAGTTGACTATAGTAGCCTTCGTCATTCAGAGTTCACTATAGTAGCGTCCGTCACACATATGTCCGCAGCACACATCTGTCCCCAGCACACATCTGTCCCCAGCACACATCTGTCCCCAGCACAAAACTGTCCACAGCACACATCTGTCCCCAGGACACGTCAGTCAATAAGCACACATCTCTGCCCAGATCACATCTGTTCACAGCACACATCTGTCCACAGCACACATCAGTCCCCAGCACACATCTGTCCCCCAGCACACATCTGTACCCATATAATATCTGTCTACAGCACACATCTCTCCCCAGATCACATCTGTCCCCTGATCACATCTATCCCCAGCACCACATCTGTCCCCAGATCACATCTGTCCCCAGGACACATCTGTCCGCAGATCACATATGTCCCCGGCACACATCTGTCCCCAACACAGATCTGTTCCCAGCACACATCTCTCCCCAGATCACATCTGTCCCCAGCGCACATCTGTCACCAGCACACGTCTGTCCCCAACACACATCTGTCCCCAGCACACATCTGTCCACAGCAAACATCTGTCCACATCACACATCTGTCCCCAGCAAACATCTGTCCCCAGATCACATCTGTCCCCTGATCACATCTATCCCCAGCACACATCTGTCCACAGATCCCATCTGTCACCGGATCACATCTGTCCCCAGGACACATCTGTCCCCCAGCACACATCTGTCCCCAGCACACATCTGTCCCCAACACACATCTGTCCCCAACACACATCTGTCCCCAGCACACATCTGTCCCCAGCACACATCTGTCCCCAACACACATCTGTCCCCAGCACACATCTGTCCCCAGCACACATCTGTCCCCAGCAAACATCTGTCCCCAGATCACATCTGTCCACAGCACACATCTGTCCCCGGCACACATCTGTTCCCAGCACACATCTGTCAGCAGTTGCTTTTAGTTACAGTTATCCCAAAGTCTGAAGTGTTTCTAACAAGAAGGAAAAATGTAACTGCGTGCGTTAAAAATCGAGCTACTGAGACAATCAATGACATTTGTTTCACAATAACTTTTGCTTAAAGTTCTACACATCAGTTGCTTCAATTAGATAAGTACCGTCTCTAGCTCTTACAATACACGGTGTAAGTTCTGATTACAGTCCTTTAATTTCAGGGCGTTTTTTATTTTTGATTTCTCCCTTAATATCTTCACATTTTGTACTAGTTTTACTTTAACACACATCAGAGAAACACAATTTATTGTTACTAGTTTCACGGTAACACAGACCAGAGAAACACAATTCATTTTTACTAGTTTCACGGTAACACTGATCCGAGAAACACAATTTAATTTTACTAGTTTCACGGTAACACAGACCAGAGAAACACAATTTATTTTTACTAGTTTCACTTTAACACACAGCAGAGAAACACAATTTATTTTTACTAGTTTCACTTTAACACACAGCAGAGAAACACAATTTATTTTTACTAGTTTCACTTTAACACACAACAGAGAAACACAATTTATTTTACTAGTTCCACGGTAACACATATCAGAGAAACACAATTTATTTTACTAGTTCCACGGTAACACATATCAGAGAAACGCAATTTATTTTTACCAGAATTAGAACGTTTATCAACATGCCATTGCATCAGCAACATTAACGTTATAGAGAAACCCCCCCCAAAAAAACAACCCCAGGAATGTAGCAGTAAAAAATTACGCCAAAGTATAGCAAAAAGAATAAAGATACAATGCTTATAAGAGAACTTGAATAAGACGAAAAACGAGGAAAAATATATTGGTACAATGTCTGAATAAAAGCATATTTCTTAACTCTTTGGTAATGGAGTTTAGAAAACAGACAAATCATAATTTTTTTATATTTCTGTCAGTGTTTAATAATGTTTGCCACCAATGCCACGTGACGCATTCTTTACATTTTAACAAATACTAAAGCTAACAATGCGACAGTTAAAACGTAATTCCATAATTACTCAATAATAATTATTCCGTCCAGAAAACAAAATCAAAGCAGCGGAGCAGACTAATGGTAAAGTAGTGACGCTCATCGGATACTTAGATATTGAAGTCACTAGAGTTGTAGGGAACAGGCAAATAATTGCAATGCTGCGGTAAAGCTGGTAGCAAGGAGCCAGTAGTGGGGTGTGAATAACACTCCAAGGTATGGTGACAGCTTTACAAGGAAGGAACACAGCACAATACTAACGTTTCGGCCTGTGGCCTTCTTCAGAAGTTAGGCCGAAACGTCAGATCCCTGTATTATGAAGAAGGCCACAGGCCGAAACGTCAGTATTGTGTTGTATTCCTTCCTTGTAAAGCTGTCACCATACCTTGGAGTGTTTCTCACACCCCGCTACTGGCTCCTCACATAGAGTTGTATCTGGTTGAAATTAATTATTTTTGATTATAATAAAATAAACGCCTATTCAAGGAAATAATTGTTGTAAGTAGCACTGTCTTTGAACACGGATATACTGCAATGGTTTCTACACAGGATTCCTGGCATTCCACCAGGCGGTCCGGGTTCGATTCCCGACTAGGGAACAATCTTTTCGTGGATCGCAGTCAGGAATTCACGTGAGCCACGTTCACGGATTTTCTCGATGGGGGGTACCTTAGCACCTATGGGGATTACCTTAGCACCTATGGGGATTATCTTAGCACCTATGGGGATTACCTTAGTACCTATGATTTCGTTTGGTGTGCAGTGATGATAATCCTAAGAACAAACAACAAACAAACAAACAAGAATTCACACCCACCAAGTTGAAATAATTTTCTCTCACCCATTTTATTTTTATTTTTAATCATTGTTTTAACATCAGGTGGAATATTGCAGTCTGGTTATGATATGAATAATATGTCTTGCAAAAGTTTGAGATTAATTTTCCATAGAAATATTTCAAATTAAAAAAAAGGCCTCGTACTGCCCATAAAAGCACGCCATGGCTCCCTTTGTTGGGAACCACTGTCCTAAAAGATAACCCACTTCAGGTGTCCAGACTTGACTTACGTCAACTACATATAAGTCAACTGGACTGACCGATGGTGCAGTTATTTTCTGTCTTGTCCCCATGGGTTTTGACAGCCAAAACCTAGCAGAGAGAAACCAAATCAATTACATCGGCACACATTCTGACCAGTTCTCGTACTTGTAATTCATTATTATTTACTTCCAAAAGTTGACCGGGAAAGATCAATCTCTGCCAAATTGGAACAGGGAACCGCAAGATATCAGCGGTTATAAAACTTGTCTACTGGGGACAAGAGTTCAGCTTCGATTTCGGTCGACATCTTTTAGGTTCATCTGGTGCAAATAAATAATTTATTTCTTGAAAGAATAAATGCACTGAAGTAGTGCTAAACTTATAATAATGTAAAATAATATAAATTACCATGTGCCAATGCTAAAATACATGGACAGTAAAAACATTTTAAATACTGGATAGCTTAGTGTCATGGCATGGAAAACAGTCAACAACAGAACTGATACGATGCACGGTAGATGGAAGTTAGTGGAAGGACATGATTGCCTACGCCAATCGGTATGGCACATGATGATGATAAAAGCCATTTCCCAACATGCCACACGTTTTGACGGGGTTATTATGTTTTCTTCATGTGCATCTTCCTGCATGGTCACGTCCTGCGTATGATTATTTTTGCCTTAAATGTTTGCTTCAGTTTGATTTTGACACTGAATTTATATTGTAAAAATACTGTTTTCAATTAATCGAACATAAGATAAACGGTCCTCTCAAGTGAAAGAAATGGAAGTGGGTGAATAGCTAATAAGCTGATAAGGCGAAGAAAGAATGAAATGAGACGTGTGGATAGCTAATAACCTGATAAGACCACGAAAGAAATAGAGAAAGAAACAAAGAAACAAAGTAATAAAGAAAGAAAAAAGAAAGAAAGAACGAGGGGGAGGGGGAAGCTATTAAGCTGATAACACGAACAGAAAGAAGGAAAGAAAGAAATAAAGTGATGAGAGGTGGTAGATAATAGGATGATGACACGAAGAAAAAAAAATAAAAGAGATGAAGAGAGGGGGTACAGGTAAGCTGATAACACTAAGAATGCAAGGAATTTTAGAACTTAACGGAAGGGACGATGAAGGCAAAAATGTAGAAATGTTTCTAATACAACGGGAGATGAAGCCGGTAGCTCTTTGATCCACTTTGGTTATTTCAGGGAGAGGATTAGCTTTGGTGATGCTCCAGTTCCTGCTGGGACAGTTGAGTTCTGTCCGTTCCAAAGGTAATGCTATGCTAGGAGACAAATAATAATAAATGAATATTATTATAGAGGGAAACTTCCGAGGCGATAATCAGTGAATCAATTCAGGGGAAGAGGTATGTTTACAGCACTCGGAAAAAATGACAAATAATCAAACGCTAGGGAACACTGCCACTCAGCTAACTAACTTTAAGTTAGTTAGCTGAGTGGCAGTGTTCCCTAGCGTTTGGCTTTTCGTGGCAAGGCGCTGTGCCACTGAGTACGGGTTCGATCCTGCCTTGGTCCATATTTTTTTCTGTTGTTGATTATTTGTCATTTTTTCCGAGTGCTGTAAACATACCTCTTCCCCTGAATTGATTCACTAATGCTATGCTAGCTTTAGTTAACCAATTACCTACATTGCGAAGCATATGGCGATCCTGAACTCATTAATCACTCTGTTTAGATAGAGGGAGGGTCAAGGCAACGAAATGCACAAAAATACATCAAATTGTGAAGCATATGGCGATCCTGAACTCATTAAATCATTCTGTTTAGAAAGAGGGAGGATCAAGGCAACGAAATGCACAAAAATACATCAAATTGCGAAGCTGCAGTGAAGCTAATTGTGAGGAGGTAGAAAAAAAACATAGAAAAAAAAACGGGTATTGTTAAAGCTTCACGTAACAAGTGATAACACATCTGACTATACAGGGACAACTTTCCTATTGTTAATTGTCATTTATTTCTTCTACTTATTCGAAATTATTATATTTTATTTATTATTTTGTTATTTTAAATACATATTTGTATGTGGGTTTATGTTTGTTCCTGCTGAAGGTCTATTTAGCCGAAACGTCGTTCTGGTCTGTGGTGTCCACTTGTTTACGTGAAGCTTTAACCATCTTTTTTTCTATTTTCTTGTTATCTCCTTTAGATACAGGAAGCTAACTAGGAGGTAAAGTCATGGTATAATGACTTAACCACATGAAAACACCATAGTTCTAGGGTATCTTAACGCAAAAGTGTGAAAGGAAAGAGTTGAGGAAGTAGTTAGGCATTATGGCTTAGGCGAGAGGAATGAAAGAGGTGAGAAACTTATTAACTGGGGAAGAACACACAACATGATGATAGGAAACACCTGGTTTAAGCAACATACAAGACGTCTGATGACATGGAAAAGCCCAGGGGACAACGCACGTAATTAAATTGATTATATAATGATAAGCAATAGATTTAGAAACATTCTGGTGTGTGTGAAAACTATAACAGGGGCTGATTGCAATAGTGATCATGTACAAGTTGTGGGAAAGCTTAGAGTAAAATTAAAAACAACAAAACAAGCCTCAGTTAACATCAAGTTAAATTTAGATTTACTCAAATCAGACCAGAAGCTGCAAGGGAGATATAAAATCACAATTCAGAACAGGTACAATGCAATAGAGAAGATACAAAGCATTGATGAACAGTGGGAAATGCTAAAAGAATCAATACAACAAACATCAAAAGAGTTCATACCACCAGTGAGAACAAATTCAAGAAAGAAATGGATGATAGATGACATTTTGCTGCTAATGGATACAAGAAAAAGAAAGAAAGAAAATAAAGATGGGTATAAGAGATGAAATAAAGAAATTGTAATAAAATGCAATGAGGCAAAAGCAGCATGGCTAAAAGAGAGATGAAAAGAGATTGAAATGCAACAAAAAGGAGATGCCAAAGCTATATACAAACAAATTGAAGAATTAACAGGAAGAAAAACGCAATCAAAAACTGGATGTTTAAGATCAAAGGAAGGAGAACTGTTGATTGAACAAGAAAACATAAGGGAACGCTGGACAGAATGCATTAAAGATCTTTATAAAGATGAACGAACGGAAGTAAATATTAAGTATAATGGAGAAGTACGGAAATATTCAGAGAGGAAGTGGAAGACGCCTTGCGCAATATGACAGCAGGAAAAGCTCCTGGACCAGATAATATAACTAAAGAAGAGATTGAAGCCATGGGTGATTTTTGAATAGAAATAATAAAAAAAATATTGAATGATATCTACAACAGCGGATAAATACCAGACGACCTGTTCAAATCAATATTCATAGCCCTACCAAAGAAATCTGGCGCGATTGAATGCGATGATCATCGCACAATAAGCCTTATGAGTCATATGACTAAGATATTACTAAGAATCATCATGCGAAGAGTGCGAAACAAAATTAGTCCAGAAATTAGCGATGAACAGTGTGGTTTTGTTAGAGATAAAGGAACAAGCAATGCCATTTATATCATAAGATCTTTAGTAGAAAGAGCCATAGAGGTGAAAACAAATCTATACCTATGTTTCATAGATTATACCAAAGCATTTGATAAAGTAAAGCACTAAGAAATAATCAAAATGTTAGAAAGCATAAATGTAGACAGCAAAGATCTAAGAATGATAAAGAACATGTACTGGCAACAAACAGCGGCCATAAGAACTGGAAACCAATTGGGAATGTTTCAACAAATAAAACATGGTGTTAGACAAGGTTGTGTGCTGTCACCAGATTTGTTTAATATTTATAGTGAGATTATTTTAGGATCCATAAGGGGCATGCCTGGAATAACAATTCGAGGTCATAATATAAATAATCTAAGGTATGCTGATGATACAGTCTTAATCGCTAAGAGTGAAAATAAGTTACAAGAAATGTTGGACATTATAGTGAAAGAAAACAAAAATAAAGGACTCAACCTTAATAGGAAAAAGACAGATGTAATGGTAACAACAAATAAAAAGACATCACCTCAGTGCAAAATAAAGACAAGTGGAACAGTATTAAAACAGGTAAATGAATTTAAATATTTGGGAACTTTGTTAACCTCAGACGGAAGATGTACAAAAGAGGTGAGATGCAGAATGGCTCAGGCAAAAGCAGCTTTCCAAAAAAATGGGGAAGATATTATGTAATCCATTTTTGAAACAAGAAAAAGAGTTATTAAATGTTACGTAGAGCCAGTCTTAACATATGGATGCGAATCATGGATAATAGGACAACAGACAAGAAAATCACTGGAGTCTGTAGAAATGTGGTTTTACAGAAGAATATTGAGAGTACCATGGGCAGCTAAGAAGAGTAATGAAGATGTTCTGAGAGAGGTCAAAGCAAAAAGAGAGCTAATTTTCAATATTAGGAAGAAACAATCATCATTTTTTGGCCATGTAATGAGATTTGAACAACTGGAATATATTGTAACAACTGGAACAATTGAGGGACGAAGAGATAGAGGGAAGCAAAGAGAAAAAATAACAGATAGCTTAAGCTTAAGAGAATGGCTTTGCAGAAGGTCAACAACAGAAATGATAAATAGCTGCCGAGATCAAAAGTTGTGGAGAGACATGATCACCTACGCCAGCAGGCCCGGTACTTGATGATGATGATGAGTCTTGTGACCCTAATCAGATGAATAGTCAATATATTGAGTCAGTATTTTATTCAGGACTCATGTAGCATAATATTCATTTTACGATGTTGACATTTAAACCGATGGATCATTGACAGATGCAGACAATATAATCTTTATACACTAGTCTTTTGTTATGGTATTTCACGGTTGATTTGGTTCATCAAATACTTTGTTTTGATATAGTTTCATTATAGTAGGTTATACGTGTGCTATTTGTGTTAGTTCATTCCATAATATTCAACTGATGGATCAGCTATGGGCTTATCCAACGGCCACAGCATTAATTTATAGTTTCTTGGTTTAATTTGGTTGTTTAAAATGATGCAGTTTATTATTCAGTGGTTGAGTTAATTGTAGTATAGACCATGCAATTACATTATGTTATGTTTATAAATTGTTTATTCAACAATCCCAGGGATTGGTTTATTTATATTCACGTAATGAAAAGCGAAGACATAAAAAACATTTGCCGTGAAGGCCAATGTCTTAAGACAGATTCTAAACATCCGTTGGGATCAACATATTACGAACAAAGAAGTCGTCAGAAGCTCAGGCATTAACAACATCAATCCATAAGTAAAAAGGAGATGTTGGAAATGCCTAGGCCATGTTCTACGAATGGAACCAACCGGGCATCCACTTCAAGTATTACCACGGGCACCACCCGGCAAACGAAGATGGGGCAGACCATCAAGGACATGGCGACGAACCATACATGATGAAATGAGAGGCTGGCAGGTCCTGGAGAGAGTTGTCCATGCTTGTTCCAGGCCGGATTAGGTGGAGATCTCTTCTGAGTGCCCTATGGTTCGACCGGAGTTCACAGGATTAAGAAGGAGAAGAATTAAAAGCGAACAGCTGGTATATATTGAAACAACGGGAAAAATGCAGGGAAGACGAAACGGAGGGAAACAAAGAAAAATGATACCAGAGAATTGAAGAGAATGGTTTGATAAGAACTCAACACACAGAATACTGGGCCACTGGCGCAGAACACAGTGCAACGTATTAACGGGTGTTCAATCAGAGTGTATCTGGCGAACTCTACTTGTGATGTTCTGTCTGTGGGGGCGATCAACACACTTAGCCTGACAGCTTACTTCATGTGAGAGTCTGGAATCCTACTCTGATTGAGTCCTGATCGCAGAGAGAGAGAGAGAGAGAGAGAGAGAGAGAGAGAGAGAGAGATAAGAACTCAACAACACGAATGATCTCCAGCTGCAGTTAAATAAAGCGACGGAGATTAATTATCACGCTAACAGAAACGGCACATGATTATAGTGATGATAAAAGAACAAAGTGAAGCAATTTCTACTAATAGTAATATTAACCATATCATCATCATCATCATGTACCCTGCCGGTTGGCGTAGGCGATCATGTCCCTCCACAATCTTCCATCCACAGTGCATCGTATCAGTTAACCATATCATTAACTTAAAACACAACTGTTTACGTTACTTTCTTATTCTACTTACTTATCGTGCATCAATGACTTCCATTGAAGTAGATCAGCATTTTAAGTGTATGCTCACCTGTCTCGTGTTTAAAAAAAAAATATAAATAAAATAAATTTAAGCAAATGTCAAATTGTGCTCCATCTTTTGTTTGCCATTAAATGTTTACAAACATGGACTGCTGTTTTCTGACATGTTAAACAAGTTTCATTTTGAGAGCAATCTACCCTCTATACATGCTCGTTTGTTACCCCCTGGACATGTTGACCTATCTGTTACGGATTTACAAAAACGAGATGATAATTGCTTGTAAAATCGCATCTCGTTTTCAGACCAGACTGAGCATGCTGGCGCGTTAATGGGGACAAAAACTGGACATTTCGAGTTTGATAAGAACGGCCAGAAAATGATGTGTGAAGACAGCGTATGTTAAGTACTGTTTAATGGCACGTTACAGCAATTACAAAAAAAAAAAAACACACACGATATTTGTGGAGATTGGTCATTGAAATGCAAATTGTTTTATTATTATTTCTTGTAAGGCTTAAGATGTTAAACGAATCTCTTTTTTAACGAAGGATTTTAAATTTTGAATGCTAGATCATGATTTTTTTTGTAAATTAGATTTTAATTGCAGGATACGTTTTTCCCCACAAAAGATGCAAACAAAGAATTATTAACAAAATATTTTGTAATAAATTTAGTTTGAATAACAAACATTTCATATATGAACAAAATAAACAAAGTTTAAACAAAGTTTACCTAAATAATATGGACAATGGGATTCCAAAAGAGGGGTTTATTTTTTTTTATTATTTTTATTAAATGTTTATATATTCATCATACATGGGTGAAAGTTTGTCATTTATCATCACAATAAATTAATTTATAGCATGGGCTTTTAACCTATGGATTTCTAAAGAAAAAAATTTATATTCCCATGAGGATGGGCATTTAAGATATTAATTTGTCACGATTCCAAAATAATGTATCAAAACTGTTAGCTTTAATAAAAATTCACAACTGTATATATTAAGTCAGTGAACATTTCAAAGTATCTGTATAATTTATCTTTGTCTCTGGCATCGGGTTTTTTTTTTCTAATAATATTTTGTTGTCATTATTATCTTATGTCTGTTTGTCTATATGCATGTGTATCAGTTTGTTTTTGTTGCCTGTTAAGTTATCTATCAGTGTGTATTCCTACCGTTTGTTGGTTTGTGTGGTGTGTGTCAGTAGTTTGTCAATTTATATGTCTACATTATGTCTAATCACTGTGCTCGACTCACTGTTATGTAGCAGTCTGTCTGTCTATTTATTGTCTGTCAGCTTTCCTGTCTACTTTCTGTGTGACGGCTTACTAATCTCTTATTTGTCAGATATGTCGTATCAACGTTCTCCCAGCATGCACGTCTACAGTATTTGCCACAGTTAGTGTGTGAGCATGTTTGTTTATTGTCTGTGTGTGAGCATGTTTGTTCACTGACTCTGTGTGAGCATGTTTGTCTATTGTCTGTGTGTGAGCATGTTTGTCTATTGTCTGTGTGTGAGCATGTTTGTTTACTGTCTGTGTGTGAGCATGTTTGTTTACTGTCTGTGTGTGAGCATGTTTGTTTACTGTCTGTGTGTGAGCATGTTTGTTTACTGTCTGTGTGTGAGCATGTTTGTTTACTGTCTGTGTGTGAGCATGTTTGTTTACTGTCTGTGTGTGAGCATGTTTGTTTACTGTCTGTGTGTGAGCATGTTTGTTTACTGTCTGTGTGTGAGCATGTTTGTCTATTGTCTGTGTGTGAGCATGTTTGTTTACTGTCTGTGTGTGAGCATGTTTGTCTATTGTCTGTGTGTGAGCATGTTTCTTTACTGTCTGTGTGTGAGCATGTTTGTTTACTGTCTGTGAGTGAGCATGTTTGTTTATTGTCTGTGTGTGAGCATGTGTGTTTACTGTCTGTGTGAGCATGTTTGTTTACTGTCTGTGTGTGAGCATGTTTGTTTACTGTCTGTTTGAGCATGTTTGATTACTGTCTGTGTGTGAGCATGTTTGTTTACTGTCTGTGTGTGAGCATGTTTGTCTACTGTCTGTGTGTGAGCATGTTTGTTTACTGTCTGTGTGTGAGCATGTTTGTTTACTGTCTGTGTGTGAGCATGTTTGTCTATTGTCTGTGTGTGAGCATGTTTGTTTACTGTCTGTGTGTGAGCATGTTTGTCTATTGTCTGTGTGTGAGCATGTTTGTTTACTGTCTGTGTGTGAGCATGTTTGTCTATTGTCTGTGTGTGAGCATGTTTGTTTACTGTCTGTGTGTGAGCATGTTTGTTTACTGTCTGTGTGTGAGCATGTTTGTTTACTGTCTGTGTGTGAGCATGTTTGTTTACTGTCTGTGTGTGAGCATGTTTGTTTACTGTCTGTGTGTGAGCATGTTTGTTTACTGTCTGTGTGTGAGCATGTTTGTCTATTGTCTGTGCGTGAGCATGTTTGTTTACTGTCTGTGTGTGAGCATGTTTGTTTACTGTCTGTGTGTGAGCATGTTTGTTTACTGTCTGTGTGTGAGCATGTTTGTTTACTGTCTGTGTGTGAGCATGTTTGTTTACTGTCTGTGTGTGAGCATGTTTGTCTACTGTCTGTGTGAGCATGTTTGTTTACTGTCTGTGTGTGAGCATGTTTGTTTACTGTCTGTGTGTGAGCATGTTTGTTTACTGTCTGTGTGTGAGCATGTTTGTTTACTGTCTGTGTGTGAGCATGTTTGTTTACTGTCTGTGTGTGAGCATGTTTGTTTACTGTCTGTGTGTGAGCATGTTTGTCTACTGTCTGTGTGTGAGCATGTTTGTTTACTGTCTGTGTGTGAGCATGTTTGTTTACTGTCTGTGAGTGAGCATGTTTGTTTACTGTCTGTGTGTGAGCATGTTTGTTTACTGTCTGTGTGTGAGCATGTTTGTCTATTGTCTGTGTGTGAGCATGTTTGTTTACTATCTGTGTGTGAGCATGTTTGTTTACTGTCTGTGTGTGAGCATGTTTGTTTACTGTCTGTTTGAGCATGTTTGATTACTGTCTGTGTGTGAGCATGTTTGTTTACTGTCTGTGTGTGAGCATGTTTGTCTACTGTCTGTGTGTGAGCATGTTTGTTTACTGTCTGTGTGTGAGCATGTTTGTCTACTGTCTGTGTGTGAGCATGTTTGTTTACTGTCTGTGTGTGAGCATGTTTGTCTACTGTCTGTGTGTGAGCATGTTTGTTTACTGTCTGTGTGTGAGCATGTTTGTTTACTGTCTGTGTGTGAGCATGTTTGTTTACTGTCTGTGTGTGAGCATGTTTGTTTACTGTCTGTTTGAGCATGTTTGTTTACTGTCTGTGTGTGAGCATGTTTGTTTACTGTCTGTGTGTGAGCATGTTTGTTTACTGTCTGTGTGTGAGCATGTTTGTTTACTGTCTGTGTGTGAGCATGTTTGTCTATTGTCTGTGAGTGAGCATGTTTGTCTACTGTCTGTGTGTGAGCATGTTTGTCTACTGTCTGTGTGTGAGCATGTTTGTCTATTGTCTGTGAGTGAGCATGTTTGTCTATTGTCTGTGAGTGAGCATGTTTGTTTACTGTCTGTGAGTGAGCATGTTTGTTTACTGTCTGTGTGTGAGCATGTTTGTTTACTGTCTATGTGTATGGTTTGTTTACTGCCAGGGTGTGAGCCTGTTTGTTTAGTGTTTGTGTATGAGCCTGCTTGCTTACTGTCTGTTGATGAGCATGTTTGTTTACTGTATGTGTATGTGGTTTGTTTACTGTCTGTATTTGAGCCTGTTTGTTTACTGTCTGTGTATGAGCCTGCTTGTTTACTGTCTGTGTATGAGCATTTATGTTTGCTGTCTGTGTGTGAGCCTGTTTGTTTACTGTCTCTGTATGAGCATGATTATTTACAATCTCTGTGTAAACGTACTTTTTTACAGTCTGTGTGTGGGTATGTTTTTTAAAGGCTGTGTGTGAGCTTGCATGTTTACTTCCAAGTGTGTGAACATGTTTGTTTACTGTCTGTGTTCAAGCCTGTTTGTTTACTGTCTGATTGTTAGCCTGTCTTTTTAAAGAACATGTGTCAAGTATGTGTGTCTATCAATCTATCTATTGACCTTTCGAGCCGTAGCCGGCCCATAGGGCGTAGACCAAGATACTCCCTCTCTTATCTGAATTTTTGTTCTAGCAGTTTTCAATTCTTTTAAAGATTTTTTATCAAATCTCGCCATTTGCCCCTGTTCTGTGGAAGCAGCTCTATCTCATTGAGGAGGCCGATTCCTGCTGTTCTTGCCTCTCTGTGTGTCTACTGTACGTGAAAAACAATCAAGGAGAACAATAGAAGGCATAGCACAGCTATAAATAAATTAAAACTACACATTAAGAAATAAATTGAGCAAAAAATAAAAAAGTGAAGTTTTTAAGAGCTTGTATTTGAGCCATAGCAACTCTAGCTGTGAGAACCTGCTGCCCAGCAGAAATCTACAGAAAATCAAATCAATGCCTCCGAAAGAAATCGGTTCAGAAGAATTCCAGAATGTCATGGACAAAGTGAGGAACAGTTCCTGTCAGAATTGCATGAACATAACATTCTAAAACTAGTTTATAAAGAACATAAAAAGAGGAAGAAAAAATAAAATATGTTGATCATATAAAACAGCTTAATAGCCCAGAAAAGATCATTGTAGAATACATGTATCCAGGGAGACGTGAGGAAGGAAGATTCAGGTTAAATTGAGTGCAAGATTAACAGACGAACTGCAATTGGCTGCAGCAGACGCTGGACAGAACAACTTCAGAGTAGCTTTCAATGGAACCAAGTTCCAAGAGGGGCATGTGAGATAAGAGTGTTGACTATGATGTTGATAATGATGGTGATGATGTTGATGATGATGTGTATCTCTCTCTCTATCTCTCTATCTATCTCTCTCTCTCTCTCACTCTCTCTCTGCGATCAAGACTCATTCAGAGTAGGATTCCAGACTATCTCATGAATTCAGCAGTCTTTTAAAGTGATTCGATTACCCCATATAGTTTCTCTTCCAGGGAGGTGGCTCCTCTGGTCTGTGTACTGGGGGCAATCCTGTAGAACGAATAATTCCGATTGAATACCTGTTAAAACGTTGCACTGTGTTCTGCGCCAGTGGCCCAGTGCATCCGATTTCTGCCAGCATTTTATTCAGGTTTGCTTTCCTTATCCTTTGATTGTCCCCAATCTTCATGCAAGGCAACAGATTGTCTTTTCTGCAGGGGGATTCTGCCCTTATGATGTGTATGAATCAATCTTTTAATCAGTGTTCGTTTATCCAACTGTTAATCTATCGATTGTTTTAATTCAGTCTGCCTGTTTCTATACGCCTGCTACGTACTTTCTAAATGCATATATTTGTTATTTGTTTAGCGACTAAATCATTAACCAGGACTTCCGTTTCAAAATGGTGGAACGTTTCACGTTCTCTCGATCGCTGCAGAAAATTGAGCTGGTATTTGATTAATTTCGGCTCTCTGATGCAATTTTCTGTGTTGAAATCAAAATGATGTTCTACTTAGCAAATCAGCACCGAGGAAGTGGACAAATCTGCGCCGCCGAGTACACACAGCAAGTTCATTTTTGACAAGTCAAGTATTGTAAAAGTGACCTTCAATGTCTAGTGTTGACATGCGGTTTACGTCACATTGAGTGCTGTTCAATGGCCGACGTTGGAATTGTTTGACGCAAGTTATTTACATACTGAAACGCATTAATGTGAACTGCTCCGTCAAATCGACCGAAGATTTTCCTCTTTGGGGATTATGCACCGTGTTTCGTTCGTTGTACGCTAACCGTAGGGTCTGTTGTTTGATGTATGAAGGGGATAATTCGACGACTGTGTGTTTATATGTTCGGTTGGAGTCAAGAAAGATGTCCTAACATCATCAAACGCTATACATTTTTTGTTCTCAATATGACGATCATCATTTTCGGGAGGTCGTGAACTTCCGGTATATGGTGGATAGGCGGCAGGAACCATTGAAGGCTATGTCTGAAAAGTGTTCCTTGTTGCAGTTTCCTCATATTCCAAGTCCGGCTTGTTGCAGGAGCTACTGAGTTAAGTGCTCTGTGCACACCTTGAGCTGTGTGTCTCATCCGTTTTGATCATGTTTCGATATTCCAATTGTTTACGATGAATGATGATATCGTATGACAGGGAACAATTGGCTGTGTTCACTTTCTGCGCGGTTTCACCTTATGTCTTTTGGCGTGTGCTGAGAATAGTAATTCGGATGATTCCACTGCCACGGGCGGTTGAGCGATTATGGATTTTAATTCGTTTGCAGTGATACCGAAGCCTTCCATAACCAATAACCAATCATTAACCAATCTGCCCTTGTATTCTAATTTTGTGAGAATAAACATGTTTGTGCGTTTCTCATTCTGCCTATTGTTATTGTTTCATTTCATAGATTTTGTTCGTTCTTCGACCAATCAGATTGAAATGATCAAATCCTGAAAATGTAACTGAAATGGGGTGATCTCTCCCTTGAAATAATTACTTTAAGCCCGGTGACTGTCTACATTTAGCAGTTTCTTTCTCTGTGCGATCTCTATCTCTTCTTTCTCTATCTTTATCTTATCTCTTTCTCTCTCTCTCTCTCTCTCTCTCTCTCTCTCTCTCTCTCTCTTTCTCACTTTCTCTCCCTTTTCAATCATCACCGTGTACCATACCGGTTGGCGTAGGCGGTCACGTTCCTCCACAATTCTCTATCCACAGTACGATACACACACACACTCGTACACACACATTCATATACATTGCAATGCGGTAGGTTACCTCACTGAAACCCAGCCGCCCTTAATCGTCTTTTAATTCATGTTTTGAGCATGTTGCTTCTTTATTTACATGCCATCATCTATAGATCGTGATAGCCACACAAGGGAGGGAAACACAAATTAGTCTGGGTTTTTATGCATCTTTCACAGAAACGGTTGTTTCTGTTACATTCAGCCGGCTGTGTATTTTAATGATTTGATTAACACAATTGTTAAGGGTATGTGTTGATGATGTTTTAGGTGTTACAAATTAGGTTATAGTTATGGTTATATTTATAGTTATAGTTATGGTTATGGTTATGGAAGGCCTCGGTATCACTGCAAACGAATTAAAATCCATAATTGCTCAACCGTCCGTGTCAGTAGAATCATTCGAATTATTACTATCTCATCTCCCAAACAAATAAAGGTAGCTGTAGTCCCCATCATAGCAGTCTCAGTACACGCCAGTAGACATAAGGCGAAACCGCACAGAAAGTGAACAGAGCCATATGTTTTCCATTATACGATATCATCATTCATCGTAAACAATTGGAATATAGAAAAACGATCAAAA
Source organism: Megaustenia siamemsis (assembly GCA_032433765.1). Classification (NCBI taxonomy): domain Eukaryota; kingdom Metazoa; phylum Mollusca; class Gastropoda; order Stylommatophora; family Ariophantidae; genus Megaustenia; species Megaustenia siamemsis. Next base: position 118,342,425 of record JAVIAB010000051.1, on the reverse strand, counting down.
CAGATGAAACGCACAGCTCACAGTATGCACAAATTGGGTATACGAGCACAATCGTGAGAGAGAGAGAGAGAGAGAGAGAGAGAGAGAGAGAGGAGAGGGAGAGAAAGTAAGTGTGTATGAACGCCGCGACTGACATAGTTATGTTGATTATACAAAATCGTACATTTCTCGAAATATGAGATAGTTACTGCCTCACTATCGAACACAACTCTCTCGACCCAACAATAAATACTGAATATGTATTTTACTTCCAGAGTTTGGTACAAGTTATTTATAATTAAACAGATAAAATGCTTATCAATATTAACCTAATTAGTGTTATATCATTCATTCACTGGGGTCAGCTCCACATCGAAGGCTGGCTGCCATGGAGAGCCATTTTATTGCCTGTTGTCTAAAGACTGACATTTGTGCATGTTGTCATATGTTCACCTACCACCCATTGATGTTACCAGTCCACTTTAGTCTTGGTCTGCCTGTGCCTCATCTGCCTTGCGTGTTATATCACCTAGACTATTTCATACTTCAGGTGACACGTGCTCTTGTATCTAGGCTTATTTTCTTCTTTAGAATTTAGCAGATATTGATGCTTGTTTAATTATTTGGAACCTCGGTGGCTGAGTGGTTAGTGTGCTCGCTTCCTGACCAGAAGGGTCCGGGCTCGATCCCCAGCAGTGGCGGATTTTTTTCGGACTGACAAGGCTCTGGGGTTCACCCAGCCTCTAAAAATGGGTACCAGAGATTTTTTCTTGGAAGTAAAGGCGGCCTGGTGTGATGCCGACCACATCACCCAAAAATGTGCCATGGTCATAGAAAAATACGGTCACTAACACCATATTCCCCATTCGCCTAGCAAGGCGTGAAGGGAACCTTTACTTTCTTAACACAATTTTGTATTTATTTATTTCCTTGTTTGTTTACTGATTGAGACCGAGTTGCATCTCTTGAGCTGATGTAGCAGTCTGGACGTATTTCAACACCTAAGACCAGCGAATCTTAACTGCCAAAGACCATACTCCTGTACGGGTCCTTCAATCAGGTTACTCAGCCTGACTAAAGGAATATCAAAGAGGAAAAACAACTCCGGTGTAAAAATGATGCCGTCATCAAGTATAATAACCTTCTGGAGCAAGTAATTTCAAACAATCAAAGAGTACCAAACATCCTCTCCAGAGCGAACAATCAAAACAAAGAAAACGACTTTACCAATCAATAGTCTACGAGTTAATTCCTCCCTGCCCCTGTGTTAGATATTAATAAATACAAAAATGTTTAATTATCCCCTCGTAAAGATTGATACGTAACATTTGCTTTTATATTGTAAATTGTCTGTGTCAGTTATATCTTGATTTAAAATTACATCCGCGGTATTACAACACTGTTATATACACGGAAACGAACGCGCAGACAAATTAGCTACAGAGGGAGGGAGATTACCACAAGAGAACCTACCGCTCAGTTACGATGAAGCCAAATCCATCCTCAAGGGTCAGTTCCATGAAAAATGGAAACGAGAACACCCAAAGCATAACGAGAGTGACGGATACCACCAACTATCAAGGAGGGATCAAGTCATCATACTTCGCCTACGCACTGGCCACAATAGAATGAGAAATCACATGTTCACCAAATTCAAAATAGGTACAACCAGCCTATGCCACTGTACACTGGACAATATGACTACAAAACATGTTCTACAGGATTGCCCCCAGTACACAGACCTGAGAAGAGCAATGTGGTCCACGCCCACCTCCCTGGAAGAAAAACTATATGGGGCAATCGATTCGCTTAAAAAGACAGCTGAGTTCATGAGAGAGTCTGCCATCCTACTCTGATTGAGAGAGTCTGGAATCCTACTATCTTGATCGCAGAGAGAGAGAGAGAGAGAGACATCCGCGGGAAAATAACACAAAAGGGGGAAGTGAGGTGAGGGATATAGAGTTGGTGCTCACTTCACGCTTGAAGTACTCTGTTCAAGCTACATGTTAAAAGATGGGATCGTTTTTATTTGTCCTTAATTTAAGAATTGATGAGATCGATTTAATCTGCGGCTATTCGTGGTTTTATCCTCTCCTGATCTGTGGGTAGTAAGACCCAATGTCTAGCCCACTCGAATAACGGCAACAAAACAGGAGATCCTGTGTGCACGCACGCGTTAACTCTTTCTGTACGTTTCGCCGCATAGTGCGTCACTCTCAATTTAATTAGTGTGAACCGTTATCAAACCATATTCTTTTTACATGTCTTGTATCACCTTTGTTTTCGTGAAATCCAATACCTTGTTCAATTATCTAAAAAATCATATATAATATGCTATATGTTAGATAAATATAAACATGTAAATTGATTCTTAAAACCATGAAAAAGTTTGTCTCTGAAATCTCTTCCATTGCACCGACAAAAAAGTTCCGTTCTGAAAGAGTTAAAGAACCTTTGATTTCTAAAAATCTAAAAAAATAGGCTAAAATTGAGCGCTGTCCGAACAAAATTGTTAAGTAAATCTACCCATGCTAAGACAGACGTGTTTACCGTAAACTAGCAACACAAGGCATCTAGCTACGCCCACTTAACGGGTGAGAGGAGCCTAGAAGAAGAAGAATAAAGAAATAAAGACCAAAATGTTCAACCCGCCTCACTTCAGCTTTTACAGCATCATGTAGATGCGTGGAAGTTTGGTTTTCGTGAGGACTTCACAATCGTGTCATTTATCATGCTACATTATTCTTCTAAACAGTCTGCCGAGACAGCTCTTGCAAAAATGGTTCAATTTTCTGGCATCTTTGTTTCTCTCTGTCTCACTGACGTGCAAGGCAGTATTATTAAATCGTGTTCGTGCACAAAATCAATAACCCTATGACCCTTACACAACAATAAAAAAAGACTGTTTTAGTTTATATTATTTTAGGTTGCATGTTATTATCTATAGGGTGTTTTTAAAGTCGCAGTGCAGTGAATTTATACTCTCAAAAGAAAAAACGTCACCAGAAATGCGGTTAACTAATGCGTCACACAAATTGTAAAATAAATGGTATTATTCAAATATACTTGACTGCTATCGGCGAGCTTATTATAATGGGTAATGTTGGTATTAACACAATAAAGTTGTGCCTAAAGCATATGTTGAAAATGTCCACCACGGGCCTCAAGACATGTCGTGATTCGTCTTTCCATATTTGCGAAAACCTTCAGAATAATGTCTGGTGATATTTGTTTAATCTTGTCTACTATTTCAGTCTTTAGGTCATTAATTGTCTGCGGATTATTTTCATAAACTTTCCCCTTCAATGCCCCCCACAGATAATAATCTGGGGGTGTTAGATCTGGTGAACGAGCAGGCCAGATTCCACGTGAAATAATGCGATTTGCAAATATGCTTTCTAAATAATTGAGTGTTGTTGTGGCTGTGTGTGCTGTTGCCCCATCCTGCTGAAACCAGGATTCCATAATTTCCCGTTCTGTAAGGTGTGCTATGAACGGTTCCAGAATTAAAGTACGGTAACGTTCTGCATTTATTGTTTCATTAAAAAATATAGGTCCTATTATCCGCATACGACTTATAGCGCACCACACTCCGACTTTTTGATCGTAAAGCGGCACTTGATGAAATTCATGGGGGTTTTCACTGCTCCACAGCCGATTGTTCTGACTGTTCACATAACCGGATAAATGAAACCAGGCCTCATCAGTGAAAAAAGTGACGTCAAGGATGGCAGCGCCATATTCATAAATAAAATTCTGAAACCACATGCAGTAGTTTAAACGGGATTTATAATCTCTTTCTTGGAGTTGAGACACTTCAGTTAATTTGTATGGACGATAGTGTAGTTCACTTCCTAAAACCTTGTGAACAGAACTCTTAGATATTTGCACCTGTTGAGACAAGTGGTTTAAAGATGCATTTGGACTCATTGTAATTATGTCTTGGAGTTCCATAATTTGGTCTTGTGAAATTGAAGGTCTTCCAGATCGGTATGCATCTACCACACTACCGGTTTCACGAAACTTTTTGATCAATTTTGTAACAGAATTTCGGTGAGGGACTTGTGAGTCTGGAAATTTCCTCACGAATTGTCTAATGACCTCATCCGTATATTTACCGCCATTACGGAAGACATGCTCAACCAGAAATACCCTGTTTTCAATCGTCAACACCATTTCCTTCAAGCAATGAGACAGTGAAAGTAGCGTAGTGCCCGTCCTTTACGTAAATAAAACCTTAAAGGAAGCAGCGGTTTGTTCATAAATGTGGTTTACAAAATTGTGGTACGTAGATGATGATTACGTCATTTACTGAATATTAGAAATATTCACTGCACTGCAACTTTAAAAACACCCTGTATTTCGGTAGAAGTGCTGTAGTTTCTACTTCATATTTGTTTGTTCATTAAAGAACTTTTGGTGTGCTAGTTTCCGACAAACCCGAACTTCCGTTTATGACACGCTGTGTGATGAAAATACCATTATAATTCTCATTGGTCAATTTTGTGCATCGTGCAAAAAAGGGGCGGGGGGGGCGCAGGAGATAAGACTGGAACACACAACTAAGATGTGTTAATTTTTTAACTTCTGCTACCTGATGACGTGTTAAACTGGTTTAATATAGAGCTTAAACTGTATGTAAAGATGTTTAAAATCTTAAGATTATTTGCACATTTATTTCCTATGTATCTATTTTTTTTGCTAGAACTCAAGCTTACAAGGATTATATCTGATTATTATAAAGGGAAATTATTAGGGAAGGCTCAACTATGGGACGAAGAAACAACAAAGACCTACAAGAACTATCCAATCAAGAAACAATCAACAATTACAAGAAATATCTAATCAAGAAACAACCAAGACCTACAAGAACTATCTAATCAAGAAACAATCAACAATTACAAGAACTATCTAATCAAGAAACAACCAAGACCTACAAGAACTATCCAATCAAGAAACAACCAAGACCTACAAGAACTATCTAATCAAGAAACAATCAACAATTACAAGAACTATCTAATCAAGAAACAATCAACAATTACAAGAACTATCTAATCAAGAAACAACCAAGACCTACAAGAACTATCCAATCAAGAAACAACCAAGACCTACAAGATCTATCTAATCAAGAAACAACCAAGACCTACAAGAACTATCCAATCAAGAAACAACCAAGACCTACAAGAACTATCCAATCAAGAAACAACCAAGACCTACAAGAACTATCCAATCAAGAAACAACCAAGACCTACAAGAACTATCTAATCAAGAAACAACCAAGACCTACAAGAACTATCCAATCAAGAAACAACCAAGACCTACAAGAACTTTCCAATCAAGAAACAACCAAGACCTACAAGAACTATCCAATCAAGAAACAACCAAGACCTACAAGAACTATCCAATCAAGAAACAACCAAGACCTACAAGAACTATTTAATCAAGAAACAACCAAGACCTACAAGAACTATCTAATCAAGAAACAACCAAGACCTACAAGAACTATCTAATCAAGAAACAACCAAGACCTACAAGAACTATCTAATCAAGAAACAACCAAGACCTACAAGAACTATCTAATCAAGAAACAACCAAGACCTACAAGAATCTAATCAAGAACTAGAAAATCGTCAATCGTGTAGAACTATAACTTCCCCCTGTGTGCCGTATTCAGCCTGAGAGAAATTGAATGAAATCAATGAATTATAGACACCTCATATTTAGACAGCATTACCGACATAGAGTGCAGTGGTTAGTTGTCGTGTCTACAGAAGAAAAGAGGTCAGATACGATCCAGATCGATGGCTACCAGGTTTAAATAGTCGAATCGGAGTGTCTGTGGAAAAGAAAGAAGGCATTGAAGTAGAGCTGGCCACATTACCCAAATTATATCTCTGGTCATAAAATAGGGGCACTAACTCAATTTTCCTTGTGCGTCACGGAACGTGACCGAATTTTCATTATTCTTATTAAACAGAGGTCCCTCACAGTCCGTCTGGTATTCTCGTTGTTTTTGTGCAAGACTCACTGAGTCGTGTTTTAATCTTTCTGTCTTATCACGTGGTAAAATTATTTTAGCTGCTTATATTTTTAATGTATTCAATAGCGGGGATTTGTCCTAACCTTTTTCTTAATTTTCTCTCTTAAAATCTCTCAGACTGCTTCCTGTCATGTGTCAGAAACATTTAATTTCCTTGGTGGTTATTTTTTTTTTATTATTCTTAATTCTAGCGTTCAGTTCTAGCATTGGTAGCACGATATTGCAATGTAGACTGTGTTGTTGAGTGTCCGTTTTGCCTTTAGGGTTATTTCTTTGATTGAGAGCAGTGACGAGTCTGTTGAACCTGTATGCAGCACTGTAATACGTTCTTCTTATCTGGTTGAAAACTATAATGCAAGCGATTAATCAGAGGGGTATGACTCAGAGTCAGGCAGGAGAAAGCATCGATAAGACAACGTCAAAGAAAGGGCGGGTTTCGAATTCGCCATCTCACAAAGAGAAGACTAAATGAGATCCATTTCGGTCAATTATAGTGCTCTTAATACCTGTTTAAAAGTCACGGAAATGCAAGGTACGCAATAATTACAAAAAATAAACCTATGCGTCTTGTCTCATCGTGAACCCTTAGAGTATAGTTACATTACTGATTAGTATTGTTTGTTTCTTTTCGTGTAATTAATTTAGTACGATAATTTTTAAACTTGCAGAAACTCTTGTATATGGCGACATTAGCGTGCCGTAACAATAGCAAGGATTGTTTTGAGTTTTGTATGCAAGAACAGTGTTAACGTTATTACACGCGACTTGCTTCGCTTTGCTAAAAAAATAATTACAAATGTTCAAAGGGTAACGTCTATTTTTAAACAATGCAATTAGAAACCAAGATTCGAAAAGCTTCGCACTACTAGAGCAACATGTTGTAACGAAAACTGGCAGTTTATAAATTTATATTTGTGTCTTACATCGGAGTTTGGCCAATACTAAATATTTCTTTCTTTATTTGTAATGTCTTCTCAAAATTATTTCCTCGTCAAATCGCTGTGTAAGCCTTTAGTCTTGAAGCTTTCATTCAGTCTGACCTCACAGTAATCGGGGAATTCCCATATCCACTCTGCCGCCCATTCCAACAAAAATGGAAGTGTTCGTGTACCGATTGTTGCTGTTCTGCATTTGATTAAACGTGTTGAGTTCTTCTCCGTCGAGGACGATTTTCCTGCTTTCATCCCTCCTGGTGAGGCGTTCCACCATCCCTTTGACATGTGGGGTATCCTCAGCTTCGCTGTCGCTCTCCTGCGAGAGGGGTTCTTTTAAAATGTCCACATTAAGGTCCCTTGCGAAATGGCAGACCCCGCGAACCTGTCAGCTATTTCATTTCCACAAACTCACGTGTGCCCAGGGATTGTTGGCTTATCTCTACTTATTATCTGTTAAGTTATACTGAAATACATTTCTCTCACTGCGTTACCCCATATACTATTGTCTATGCTGAGCCTATGGTGGCTGAGTGGTTAGTGTGCTCACTTCCTGATCACAAGGGTCCAAGTTCATTTCTCAAATGGCGGATTTTTTCGGACGAAAAAGACTACGGGGTCTAAAACCCGAGCCGCTAAAAATAGATATCTATAATAATATAATAAGTATTTTATGTGAAGTAACTGCGATCTGGCGTGATACAGACCACATCACCATAATAGATGTCGGGGTCATGGAAAAATATAGTTACTAACACAATATTCCGCACACGTCATGCAAGGCTGGAGTGAACTTTTATCATAATTTCTCATTTTGAAATCTGATTTGATTGAAGCGAACTTCACGAGCGGTGATGACAGTAGGTCATTTTAAAACGTAAAAGGCTGGAGTGAACTTTTATCATAATTTCTCACTTTGAAATCTTATTTGATTCAAGCGAACTTCACGAGCGGTGATGACAGTAGATCATTTTAAAACGTAACAACTACAACGTAATATGACGTTTCTTAACTAGAATAAAAAATATGATAAGGAAAATTCATTTAATGCGTTCATGAAATTACAACGGACGTAGAATACAATATGACTACATAGATACATACATTGCCTTTTGTATTATGTAATGACAGCTCAAGGAGTATTTTAATTTTGTAATACATATCTGTATAAATAAAAATGTATTATTTATGTTTATATTGGAAGGGAAAATACAAGGTAGAAAAGGCAGAGGCAAACCAAGACTAATATGGACGTATAACATCAAAAGATGGACTAGTCAGCCTATGACAATCTGCACCATCAAAGCAAGCGACAGAATGGAATGGCGTTCCATGGTAGCCAACCTTCAATGTGGAGACAGCACTCAATGATGATGATGATTATTTATATAGTTTCAAAAGGTTTATCCTCCGTACCAGAACAGACACCCAGGATCATAGTTTGAAGACCTTTTATATCTTAATAAATAAGAAATAAATTTCATTTTTTTTTTACAAATGTTTTCGGGCAATTGCATTTTCAAAAATTATTTGTAAGTACCAAGTGTCGATTTAACTTGTCAATGTTTGTGAAATTTTGCAGCTTATACTTTTACAGTACGAGATAGCCAGCCCCATGCCCAACCGTCCTTAGTCAATTCTTATGAATCACGAGAATACCTCTACTAGACATACAATCTTACAGATAACTGGGCAGTAATATGGAGAAAGAAGGAGAAAAAGTGATTGATGCAAAATAAAAGTATACAAAAAGTAATAGACGCTTTCATTGCATTAGAAAACTTATGGAAATCCAAAGAAATTAGGCTAAATACAAAAAATAACAATTTCCAACTCCAATGTTATATCAGTCCTATTATATGGTCGTGAAACATGGAGAACAATAAAAATGATAATCTCGAAGATACAGACTTCCATTAATGGATGATTGCGAAGAATAAATGGATGAAAGTGGCTGGACAAAAGCACGAACATAGAATTTTGATAAAGTACCAGTAAAATACCAGCGCACAAACTTACAACAAAGACAATGGCATGGATAGGACACAAGCTGCGAAAGCCAACTGACAGTATACGACAGTCCCGTTTTGAAATCCCTTTAGGAAAAGGCAATGAGGAAGATCAAAACTTTCTTGGAGAAGACAGGTTGTAGCAAGGATGTCGATTATGGGGAAGACATGGAACTATCTTTAAAAAATATGCAAGAAATAGAACGGCTTGTTTGTTGAAGACCTATACTCAACAGGAGCTGAAAGGGTAAGGAAGATCAAATAGATTAAATCCGTTCTTCTGTCATAGCATACTTAGTACTGAAAACATGGCGGTTATATAGTTTCAAATTTTTTTTCTAATAACGCTACAGTCGGCTCTTTTCTTGGTCCATTCTACCGTATTCCAGAAATGCAAGTCGACAAGAGAGCAGTCCTTATTGATGTATGATGACAGCAGTGAGCTGGACCGTGAGGTTCCTGTTACGTTTTCGCACACTCCGCCGCATATCAAGATGAACGTCGACTTATTTGCTTCCTCATTTACATTTCAGCCCTGATAGGAAATAAATTGAAGAGTAAATAAATTTGTTGTAAAAAAAAAGAAATAAGTACTGTTGAAAGTGTTCGGAGCCGCATCTTAGGCTAGGTATATTAACTGGGACTAGAGGACGTCAATCGCTGTTCATCAAATGACACTGAAGATCATCAATCTAGGCTCCCCAAATGACATTGCAGGCCATTAATCTAGGTTCAGCAAAATGATATATAGCCATCAATCTCTGTACATTAAATGACATTGGAGCCATCAATCTCAGTACATTAAACGACATTGGAGCCATCAATCTCAGTACATTAAACGACATTGGAGCCATCAATCTCTGTACATTAAACGACATTAGAGCCATCAATCTCTGTACATTAAATGACATTGGAGCCATCAATCTCTGTACATTAAATGACATTGGAGCCATCAATCTCTGTACATTAAACGACCATGGAGCCATCAATCTCTGTACATCAAATGACATTGGGGCCATCAATCTCTGTTCATAGAATGACATTGCAGGCCATCAATCTAGGTTCATCAAATGATTTTAGAGGCCATTAATCTAGGTTCATCAAATGGCATTAGAGGCCATAAATATAGGTTCAGCAAATTGCATTGGAATCATCATGAAAAGCTTGGTCCCAACAGATTAAAGAATATACATGGAAAACAAAACAGTGGAAGAGATCGATCGCTTTATCTATCTTGGAAGTCACATTGATCGGGAAGGGGATACCAGTAAAGAAATTAGAATCAGAATGCCTAAAGCAGCAGTGTCTTTCAGAAGTCTTGAAAAGATGTGGAAATCAAAACTCATCAGCATGAAAAGTCTAAATTATGTAGTTAATAATTTTTGTTTTAAAAAGCATGACGCATCTAAATTCGCTTTACAAAGATGGGAATATTTTCAAGTGTTGACTGCGTCTTTACAAAGATGGGAATATTTTCAAGTGTTGACTGCGTCTTTACAAAGATGGGAATATTTTCAAGTGTTGACTGCGTCTTTACAAAGATGGGAATATTTTCAAGTGTTGACTGCGTCTTTACAAAATAAAATAAAACACAAAAGCGGGTGGTCAGTGACTCGAAAGATTGGTTTGGAACCACCACTAGTCAATTAAAGAAGTGATAACTTTGAACGCTTAACCCCATACCTCACTTATCCACCCATTAGACATGTGTCTGTAGTTATTGTATGCCGAATTGTAAGCTTTATAGTTCACTGCAGCAGGAGGTCGACGCCTGGGAGTGATAGCCCAGTCGAGCCCACATCACTTAGAGTGTCAAGAAGCTAAAGGGCCCAAAAATTGTAGCGACGACTTTGCACGGGACGTGCATTGTGTCTCACCATACAGCTCTGTTCTGGGAGAGTTTTAAATCTCGGCGAAGGAGCTGATGCCGGCTGTAGATGCCTCTCGTTTCAATGGGTTTTTGTTTTATGTTTCTCTAGGTGGGTCTCTTTTTTCTTTTATCCTGTGGTTCCCATTTGAGAGCCTGTTTTGAGATTCTTTTGTTGTCTCTTCTCATCACTTAGCCAACATATGATTACCTTCTTCTCTCGATAATAGTTGATATTTTTGGATGCGTTGTCATGTCTTTTATTTTTGCACTAACCTTGAACTTATTCAATGGTGTACGAAGTATTTTCCTTATGCTTTTGTTTTCAAAAGCATCCAGTTTTTTTTCTATTTTTTAGTTGTTTTCCAGCGCTCGCATGCATAAGTAATGGTGGATATTCTTTTGATTTGGAAATTCTGAGCTTGGTTTTTGTGCTTAGTAATTTTGATTTCATTATTTTATCAAGGTTTCTGAAAGTCATTGCTGTTTTTGCTATTCTGATTCTACTTTCTGTTTTTGTGTTTCCTTCTTGATCTATGCAGCTTCCGAGATATACAAGGCGATCAACTTCTTCCACTACATTTTCTTCAAGGATTTTTTTCTTCTGTGCGAATTTGGCTTTTCACTACTTTTTGTCTTTTCTTGGTTGACCTCAATTCCAATTTTCCTAGCCATTGATGACGTGGCATTTGTTTTTTCTTGCATCATGTTCACTTTGCTATTGGTTAAGAACTATGTCGTCCGCAAAATAAAGATCCTTCATTTGAGATCCAAGTGTCCATACAATGGTGTTGTCAACTGTACATAATGAAGTCGAAAGCAATTCAAAATAAGGGAGATAAAATACTTGCTTCACTCCGATATCAATCTGCAACCATTCACTCAATCCTGCCTCTATGTGGACTGCTCATGAGAAGCAGATTTACTAGGTATGAATATCACATGAAATGACAAATAAAAATGATGCAACCTTAACAAAGTCATTACACGGTCTAAAAAGACAAATCTCAATGGTGTTTTAAGCTAAGATAGAACAAGTCACAACAAGTAAAGCAAATAATGCATTCTTTCTTTTTACCTTTTAGCTCCCAGTAGAGCATAGGTCTTCAACAAACACTTTCCAAGTCGTTCTGTTTTTTGCCATTCTTTTAAGATCATTCCATGTCTTCCCCATCATCTTCATCTCTGCCTCTATCTGTCTTCTCCAAGAATTCCTTGGTCTTCCTCTTTGTCTTGTCCCCTGGGGATTCCAAAAAAGGGCCTGTTGTGTAATACTCTCAGTTGGCTTCCTTAGTGTGTGTCCTATCCATCGCCATCGTCTTCGCTGTATCTCTTTATCCACTGGTATTTGACCGGTACATTTCCATAATTCCACGTTAGTGACGTTGTCCTGCCATTTCCATCCCTTTATTCTGCGCAAGCATCCATTAATGAAAGTCTGTACCTTCGTGATTGTCAATTTTGTCATTCTCCATGTTTCACAGCCATATAATAGGACCGACTTAACATTTGAGTTGAAAATTTTATTTTTGTATTTAGCCTAATTTCTTTAGATTTCCATATGTTTCCCAGTGCAATGAAAGCTCCTCTTGCTTTTGATATCCTTATTTTGGTATCATTTTCTGTTCCTCCCTCTTTATCTATATTACTGCCCAGATATATATAAGATTGTACGTCTAGTAGATGTATTTCTCCTATTTTTATTTGGTTATTGCCAACTGCATTAATTCTCATAATGTTGGTCTTATATCTATTAATCTTTAGTCCTAGCTGTTGTGATCTCTCATCTAATATACGCATTTTATCCTGCATCTGTTGATGGCTGTGTGATAGGAGAGCTATGTCATCAGCAAAGTCTAAATCATCAAGTTGTTTGGTCAGTGACCACTGGATCCCATTTCTGTTGTTTTGAGTTATTTTCATAATCCAATCTATGGCCAGTAGAAAGAGAAATGGAGACAGGAGGCATCCTTGCCTTACTCCTGTTCTTATTTCAAATGCTTCTGTAAGTTGTCCTTCATGCACCACACTACATTTGGTTCCTTCATACATTGTTTTTATCAGGTTAATAAACTTTATGGGGATTTCGTAATGACTCAGCAACTTCCAAAGCATTCTTCTGTCTAAACTATCAAATGCCTTTTCGTAATCTATGAATCCAATATAAAGTGGGGATTTTAGTTCTAAACTTTGTTCAACTATTATACGTAGGGTAGTTATTTGATCAGCACATGATCTGTTCTTCCTAAAACCTGCTTGTTCATCTCTCAAGTGTTTCTCTATAGCCTCTTTTAGTCTCTCCAGAATGATTCTGCATAATATTTTTCCTGGCACTAATAGTAGCATAATTCCCCTATAATTTGTGCACTCCTGTAAACTTCCTTTCTTTGGTAGTTTGATCATATAACCTTCTCTCCAGTCTTTAGGTATTTCTTCCCTCTCCCAAATTTTAACCAATAGATCATGTAACATCTTGGTAGAGGTGTTAATATCTGCTTTGATGGCTTCCGAAGGAATTTCATCTGGTCCTGTGGCTTTACCATCTTTTAATAGTTTGATGGCTTTCATTATTTCTTCTTTGCTTGGTTTTCCGCAGTTAACATGTAACTCTTCTTCTGCTGGTACTATATCTGGAGGATTACTTGAGCCGGGTCTGTTCAAAAGTTCTTCAAAGTGTTCTTTCCATCTCTCCATTTGTTCCCTTATATATTACTAAGCAGATTTCCTTTCTTGTCTTTGATAAAGGCGTTGATCTGTTTGTATTTTCCACCTAATTTCTTTGTGCTGTTGTACAGTTCTTTCATGTTCCCTTTATTTGCTGCTTCTTCTGCCTCTTTAGCTAGTTCATCTATATATTTCCTCTTATCCCTTTTAAGATAAAAAGGATCTTCTCACTTCTTTGTTCACCTCTGTGTAAGCTTCCTGTGTCTTGGCTTTATTACTTCTTCTTTTGCTTTTATTTATGTCTGCTTTCTTGTTCTTTCTTTCTTTAATTTTATCCAGGGTCTCTGCTGTCATCCATGCCTTATTCTGGCGTTCTCTTTTCCCCAGTGTTTCTTCGCATGTCTCTTTCCATATATTTTTTACCTGTTTCCAATGATCTTCTATATGTATTGTATTTTCTAGTTGTTGGAGGACTTGGTATTTGTTTGATATTGTGACTGCAAATTTATCTTTAATTCCTTGTTCTTTAAGAAACCCTACATTGAAATACTTTCTACCCTTATTCGTTGTATTATACCTTTTTAATTTAATTTTAAGTTTGGCTAACAGAATAATGCATGCTATGTATGAATTCCCAAATGATTTTTTTTCAAAACAGCAGAAATAAAACAAAAGAAACCATCAATAGAAGGTATGAAAATCTGGTCAAAAGTCTTCAACACTGAGGAGTGCGTTTTTGAAAGCGCGGGTGATATATGCTTTCATCATCATCATTGAGTGCCCTCTCCGCATCGAAGGTTGGCTACCATGGAGCGCCATTCCACTCTGTTTCTTGCTTTGATGGTGCAGATTGCCATAGGCTGACTTGTCCATCTTTTGATGTTACACGTCCATGTTAGTCTTGGTCTGCCTCTGCCTCTTTTACCTTGTATTTATATATATATATATATATATATATATATATATATATATATGCCTTAGAGAGTGGAATTATAATTACTATGTCATCACCGGGTAGTGGGTGTCACTGGGTATGGACGTCACTGGGGAGTGATCATCACTGGGGAGTGATCATCACTGGGCACTGAGCATTACTTGTGAGTGGGCGTCACTGGGTAATGGGCATCATTGGTTAGTGGGCGTCATTGGATAGTGGGCGCCACTGGGGAGTGATCAGCACTGGGCAATGAGCATTACTTGTGAGTGGGCCGTCACTGGTGTAGTGGGTACCACTGGTTAGTGGGCGTCACTGGTGAGTGGGAGTCACTGGGGAGTGAGCGTCACTGGGGAGTGGGCATCACTGGGGAAAGTACAATCAAGTCCTTCACTCCCGTATTTTAATAGAAGGGTGAGTTAAATATTTTACCTGTAAGTAAAATAAGAAACAAATCAAATAAAAAATGGCGAAACAACGCAATTTGTTTCAAACGAGCATTTGACACTAATCTTTTCTGTATAGAAGATTGACACCACCATCCACAGACAAACAGCCACGGAATTCATCTGATGGTTTGGCACAAAATATGGCACGTGTCAAATGTTAATTTCAGCTGTCAAAGAAATGCTCTCAGTATCATGAGTTAAAGGTGTAAGAGTGATGTTGTAACAGACATCCAATTTCAATTTACACAATGAAACGTAAAATTGTAATAGACGTCTAATTGCAAATTACAGAGGGGGGGGGGGGGGTGTACGATTGTGAAAGATGCTCACTCTTCAATTATAAAGTTCAAACTTTTACCCAACTTTAGAGTTTATGGTCTAGTTTGAACAGCTCTGTCTTGTAATCTTCAAGAGAGCAAAAATCAGTGGATACCAACACAGTGTAATAAAAACGAAGTAAAAACTCACACATTAAATAAAACGAAATTCCGTAACAATTAGATAAAGCCGCCAGATTTCTCAAATTTTCGAGAAATGTGCCGATTTTTTTTTTTTTTTGGAAGTGACCCGGGACATTTTTTTGGAAGTGACCCGGGAAATTTTTTTTTGAAGTGACCCGGGAATTTTCGCGGGCGTCGATCGATATCAAACACCCATTTGTAACTCTGGGAAAGCAGCAAATAATTCTTTGAGGTAGCCGAACTTACTAACGGACGAAGGGAGTCCGTACCGATAGACATTGTAACACGTCCGATCCCTGCCTTCAAAATCCTGTCATAAAACAATCTGAGACAGGAAATCCAAGGTGCGCGTGTCTGTCCAAGTGTAAACACACAGCTGTGTTTCAAAATAGCTCAAATGAAACACTACTTTTAGAGCTTCCAATGTTATAATTAAGAGATAGTAATTTTTACAACGGTATCGTAAACAAATCGGCCACAGATAGGTATCGTAATGTTGGGTAAATTATTGTTACTTTACAAATGCGCCTACCATCATCTCTCCAAGCGAAATCAATCATCTTTAACTAAATTATGGCACAATTGTTATTTTACATTTTTAGAGACCTAATAAGAATACAAAATTTCAAAGTTCCAAAAAAATTAGGAAGATAATATGCAATCAATTTTTGACAATAGAAGCAAGAAGAAGAGTTCTTAAATGTTATGTGGAGCCAGTCTTAACATATGGATGCGAATCATGGACAATAGGACAACAGACAAGAAAATCACTGGAGTCTGTAGAAATGTGGTTTTACAGAAGAATGTTGAAAGTAGCATGGACAGCTAAGAAGAGTAATGAAAATGTTCTGAGAGAATTCAAAGCAAAAAATTAGCTAATTTCCAATATTATGAAGAAACAATCATCATTTTTTGGCCATGTAATGAGAAGAGAACAACTGGAATATATTGTAACAACTGGGAAAATTGAGGGACGAAGAGATAGGGGAAGCAAAGAGAAAAAATAACAGACAGCTTAAGAGAATGGCTTGACAGAAGGTCAACAACAGAAATGATAAATAGCTGCCGAGATTGAACGTTGTGGAGAGACATGATCACCCACGCCTGTAAGCCCGGTACTTGATGATGATGAATAAGAATACGAGTCACAGCTGTATAAGGAGAGTCTGGAATCACATCAGTCCTATCCTCAACATGGACGAAAGAAGACTTCCCCGTCAAGCCTTTTTATGGCATCGATTAACGCATGGAAAACAAAGAAGACTAAAAAATAACTGAGCAGAACAATTAACAGCTCAACTATGCTTTTATGAATTAAAAACAAGACAACTAAAAGTTCTAGCAGTGAAAACAGAATTTGAAAAAGTAAGTTTATTACTTGCGCTATCAGCCCCACATCCAAAAGTTTACAATAGAATTATTCACTGCCTAATCAAAGGGAAGAACGCCTAGTTGACGTATTTTCTTTACATTGAGAAACCTATGCTTTTTTTTTTAATTATTAATTTTAAAAGCTGTAAGAAAACTTTGAACAGGCTGCATATTTCACAAAATGTATTTATATAGATTCCACAGTAGTTTAATAAAATAATGCATGAGTTGCTTTTTGGTATTTCAGTGAATTAACTATCTACTCGTACGTACACTTGTCAACTCAAAATATTTGTTTTACAATTTTGTGTTATTTAGTATAAAAGCCTGTAAAATTCATGACCAAAAAAAAATATAAAAAAGGAATCAGAACGTTTCTGGGTAATAACGCACAACGTATGCTAAATTAATATAAAGAAACAATATGTTGTGGTCATTGTTATTTAGAATTGCTCATCAGAAAAAGGAAATAAATTACAGAATAGGGAAAAAAAACAGGATTTCATATTTGTGAGAAGATTAATTTTAACATTCCGGTGACTAATACGTCAGTTCCATCCGGAAAAAAAATATGAAAAGTTATATCCATCTCTGAGTTTATGTCAATCTGTGAATTTGTGTCTGTTTTTGTTTTTAACTTCTTTATATTTGGGAAAACAACCTCCTATAGATAGGTCTATGTAGAGTAAAATAATGATTTTACTCAGAGTGCATTTCTGACCAAAATTGGAAAATGTTGTATTGAGATGACGGTATATGTGATTCTGTTGTTTTTGTGACAACCTTCACTGACATATCACACTGTGAATAATTTCAATTTTGTTACTAACCAATAACCATATTTGTGGAAGGTCATGTGATAAAATATTTGTTCCCAGTGTTCATTATCAAAGAATGGAACTGAAATAGCTTCAAAATGCTCATTTTTTTATAGTCGATAGAAGGCTTCCAAACGGTCACCCACATTATAACATCATTTCTGCTTCATTATTTCGTCTGTTTTAGAAGACAGTGATCGAGGTGAATGAGACAGATCGTTTCTCAGTCAAGTGTATGTTGGTTCGATTCTAGGTAGGGTCTATGTTTTTTTTCCTATATTTTTTTTAATTGATGGGGAGAGAAATAAAACCCTAACACATACACAACTTTGGGAGCCGCGATAGCTCAGTGATCAGTAAACTGGACTACAAAGGACAAGAGGTAGGGTTCGATCCTGATCGACGGCTTCCGGGTTCACCCAGCCTTAAGGGTACCGGATTTTTTTTTCTGGAAAAGTAAAGCGTCACGGACGTAATACCGACCACATTACTCAAAAAATCATGTGCCGAAGGTCTATAAAAATTATGGCCATTAACACCATATTTCCTACAAAGCCACTTGGCGTGACGGGGCTCTTTACTTTATTTTATTACTTATATACACAACTTGGTGCATGTACTGGGTCTGCAGCTTTTCTACATCTCCGGAACTCTTTCCTCACCCCCTTCTCTTCAGCAGAACCCAAAAAAAAAACATCAAAAATACAATTTGTTTTCGTTGGATATTATTTTCTACATTTTCTATATTTTATTTGTAGGGCCTCGTTATGAAGATTCAGTTCGATGAGTTGACTCTAAGATGTTCAAATGAAAGGCGAATCCCAGCCACTATAAATTGCCAGACTCTAGTTCCTTTTAATCATGTTCTTTGAAGAAGGGTAACATTGTAAACAGCAGACAGTCCATTTTATGGACGAAAAATACTGGGCGTCCATTAGCCAACCTTTTCCGTATGTGAAGGACATCTCCAAATTGGTAATTTCACTTCCTCAAAAACGACATCAAGCAAATTTGTACAAGTTAACAAGTCATTGCCAGACTAATTACTTCAACAATACATTTCATTTTTTTCGTTTCATGTTTTACATATTCTTCGAGCTCATCGACTTTGTATATCACTACTCTCCACCTCCCCACCACCCCACCCCCCACACCCATAGAAGATGGAAACATTGTGGAGTCCTGCGGAATTGACAGAAGATGATCAGGCCCCTGTTTTACGTTCAATGTCTGCAGATGAATAATGCACTGACATAGATTGAGATTTAATTTTATTTGACAGTCTTAGGCAATAAACGATACTTCAGACATACTTAACATCTGATGTATTATACAGTGGTACCCATGAGTTTTTGCATGCCCAATTACATTCCAAAATTTAATATACGTTGTTTTAGATCAGTTTTCTGATCTAAAACAATGTGTATTAAATGCGGGTGTTAATTTTTGTATCTAAGATAGTTTGTCATTGATTATGGATCACAGGTTGCTACACTGCTGCACGACACGGAGTTTGTAGTTATCGATAAAAATGGCAGGTGTTGCTTCGACGACCTGACCGAGTATATTAGTTTTCTGCAAAATTATTGTTTGACCGAAGTTTCTGCAGGCATGCGAAAAGCGATGTATCATGCACTGGAGTTCTTCCTGACTTTGCTTGACACGTACAGCGTCGTCAGCAAATAACAGGTCTCTAATAGTGATGTGTGGCAATAGTGATGTGTGGCAATAGTGATTATGGCAGGTAGTAACAAAGTAATCCAGATCATTTTTAAACATAAAAAATACACTATAATAGCCATCAACTCAGTTCACCTTGTTTCTGAATGAGGTGAACAGAAACTTTATAGATTGTATTAAAGTTGTTTTTTTTTTTTTTTTTTGCAGGCGATGTATCTATTATTTTTATATACTTTACGTGTAATTTTCTCAATGATGTAACTGTAGTAACAATGTATACACAATGACATACAAGACAGCAACTGTTCGCAAATTCTGTAAAATGTTGTTAAAAAAACGTAATTAATGTTTAATAGCCTTGTCTATTTGCTCCGTCAGCGCGTATACGATGAAATAAACATGTCAAAGAATTACTCAATGATTGGTTTTAAAATATAATTCAAGGTTGCATCTCATCCCATAAAAGCTGCACTAGTTTAACTTCCAACTGAAATGTTCCTATTTCTACTCCAACTTGAAGTTTTAGATTCTTTAACTGTATTCATTATTTTTGTTGACAAAGTCCAAGGTAAAAAGAAAAATGAAAAGCAGGATAATGAATTCCAATTTTACAAAGAACATTTAAGCACATCAGTGTGAATCAACTATCACTGGCGTCAGTAAAAGTGCCTGGGCAGGCTTTCATTGCCAATGCTCTTGTTTTTAATGCTTAGATCCAGTGACTTTTCGGTTATTGTTAGAGTAGCTCAGAAACAGATTTCGTTACTTACAAACTATCGTTCAAGGTAAGCTTAACTTGGCACTGGATATTCTTCACGCATTTTGTGATGAGTGCGGAGCTGGGTTCCATTCTGTGAAGCAAATTCATGAAGGAAATATTCCTTAAGCAAGCAACCAATAATATATCGACGACGATTTACTAATAGTTCCACAAACGACGGTTTGATAACCAGAGACTTTTAGAAACATAAAATTACGGACGTCATTTTCCCATTACAAAAATATATCATGGTTTTATTTTCACACGTTTGTTCTGCCAATAACCGGGCAAGTGAGTGAACTAAAATAAACAAACATATCTTTTACCATTATAGTAAATAAATGTGTCCCCTCAGCGCCCCCTGAACTGAAATACAACCAATGGGATTCTAACGTTTCATGTTCTGGGCCGCTTTCTAAATTATGTTGTAAGGAAAATCATTCTCCTTTGAACTTCCCACGTCTTTATTATTATTGCTTTTCCCACGGTGCCTTTATTTCAGAATCTAGTGAAAGAAAACCAGAAAGACTAATTCTGTCACGTAGCAAGACGGGATAAGATTAATCCAGAACACGCGAAAGGCCAATAAAGCTTCCACCTTGTGACAGCAAGTCAGCTGTTGCGATTCAGACAGTGTTTCCCCCCACGTGACCAGTTGGAATCATCCGCTGGGGTAATTCAGGCCGGAAGTGACCCTTTGGGTAATACGGAAGTATGCGTAAATAGTTACTTCCCTTGACAAGGATAGACCGCTCTTGGTAGCCAGTCTACTCCTAAATCAGTGGAAAGGTCTGGATTAGGTTTTAGCTTCAACCACGATCGATTTAAAGTGATTAACATGTTTGTCTTTTCTCACCTATCTTGAAGATCGCACACAACTGCAATGTATATTTGTCTCTTACATAGTACATGACTGGCATTTTCATTATCGTACCATCGACAAATTTAAAGCAATTAGTTCAACTGCTCGGGAGCCACGGTAGCTCAGTAGTTAGTGAACTGGACTACAAAGGGTAGGGTTCGATCCCAACCGACGGTTTCCAGGTTCACCCAGCCTTAAATGGGTACCGGATTTTTTTCTGGGAAAGTAAATCAGCAAGGGCGTAATACCGACCACATTACCCCAAAAATCATGTGCTGAAGGTCTGTAAAATATAGGGTCACTAACACCATATTTCCCTATACGCCACTTGGCTTGACGGGAGTACTTTACTTTTTTTTTTAGTTCAACAGCTCATCTTGTAAACAATTACTCTATGATGGAACTCTCATTCTACTCTACTCTCTGTCTTCTACATTAGAAAAGATTTTTAAGCGCAAATTACTTTCTTTATAAAAGAGACTTCAATATTGACACTATCCGGCCCTTGGCATCTTCATTTTTGGCAAGTATATTATCGGTTGCGCAACCTTTCTCTAATGCACGTTTCTGTTCTCATTTTCTCTTACATTTCAAAAAGTATCCATAGTTCCTTACTATGTGACGTCACTCTTTTCTTCTATTTGCTATATAATTCTTTCCTTCCCCATCCCTCAAAAAGTTAAGACAAAGTAAAATTGCTACCAACTTTTATAATAAATTTAAAAGCAGTTTTTTTTTTTTTGTAGTTACCTGGTGGGGTGCCTTCGCCGGTGATGTGAAGCTCGAGCTCTATGCTGAAGCAATCTTGTGTTATCAGGGAAGAGACCAGAATGTCAGTGAATATTGTCCGAGTACAGCGATGATGAAATGCCTTTGGATTTCTCGGAATCCTATATGCACAATCATCTGCCAGCGTTGTCTCAAAATATATATCGGCCATAGAGGTCGACGATGACTGTGAACACTTATATCACATTAAACATGACTCTGGTACTCTTGTCTCCTCCCATTTCAGATCTCCAGGCCTCTGATAACGTCTGTGTTATTGGTATCATCTCTTGTTCCTCTGATAACGTCCGTATTGTTTGTATCATCTCTTGTTCCTCTGATAACCATAGCCGGTTCGCTTTGGAGAACCGATTCATAACCCGTTTTGGTACTCTCCAACAGAGAGGACTAAACTCTTGTTATTCTTTTCTTTAATCTCTAGTATCCTCTCTATGTCTTTCCTTTGCCCTGTCACTATTCCCCCCTGAATTATATTTACTAACTCTCTTGCTCTTTTTCACCCTTGATACCCCTGTCTTCTCTATCTCTCTCTCTCTCTCTCTCTCTCTCTCTCTCTCCCCCTCTTTTCTTCTGCCCTATTTCTTCATTCTGTCGGGGACGCCTCCTTTCATTTTTTCCAATTTTTCTTTGTTTGGTTCCTTTGGTCTAATTAAATCCTGCCAGCTTATTGTCCATTAATCTTTCAACCAGACCCTACGAAAATCTTGGCCACAGTCTTTTTCGCTATTGTTTCCGCCAATTTTTTAAGCTGTGACGTCGTGTAATCTGACTCATATTTTTTGTGTTTAATATGTATAGTATGATTGATATAAGTAGTAACCGTACCGGTTTATATGTACCGATTGTACGGCCATAATGCACGGCCATGCACCGTGTATGCACGGCCATGCAGGACATGGAAACAGATGTACGTGCCGTGCATGTTTTTATGCACGGCCATGCGAATGCCGGAGGCGTGTCCCGAGCGGATGTTTTTGTTTGGAGCCGGTGACGTCTCGGTGGGCGTCGGCCGTGACCCCTCGATTCGTGATCGGGTGTGCGGGGGGGGGGGGGGCAGTTATCTCGGTGATCGCTCAGATAGAAACTGCGATCCCAGAAACTCTCAACTCGTGATCGACAGGGTTGTTATTGTTCAGGTAGATTGGCTTTGGAAATTTTGAAATGTTAATTTTTTTTTTTATGATCGCGAAATAATTAAAGTGAATTTTAAAATGCTACAGTTAGACTTAAAAGAATGAAAGGAATTTTATTCGGCATGTTATCGTGAAATAACAAATTTTTTAAAATATTTTTTTAAAGATCGCAAAATCTTCTTCTTCTTCTACCTTTTTAGCTCCCAGTAGAGCATAGGTCTTCAACAAACACTTTCCAAGTCGTTCTGTTTTTTGCCATTCTTTTAAGATCATTCCATGTCTTCCCCATCATCTTCATCTCTGCTTCTATCTGTCTTCTCCAAGAATTCCTTGGTCTTCCTCTTTGTCTTTTCCCATGGGGATTCCAAAAAGGGCCTGCTGTGTAATACTCTCAGTTGGCTTCTGTAGTGTGTGTCCTATCCAGCGCCATCGTCTTCACTGTATCTCTTTATCCATTGGTGTTTGACAGGTACATTTCCATAATTTTATGTTAGTGATTTTGTCCTGCCATTTCTATCCTTTTATTCTGCGTAAGCATCCATTAATGAAAGTCTGTATCTTCGTGATTGTCAATTTTGTTGTTCTCCATGTTTCACAGCCATATAATAGGACCGGACCGCCTTAACATTTGAGTTAAAAATTTTAAATCACAAAATAGTAAAAGTGAATTTTAAAGATGGTTTTTAAAATGTTAAATATTTTTTTTAATGATCGCAAAATAATAAAATTGAATTTTAACGATGGTTTTTAAAATGTTAAATAAAATGGGGAATTTTAAAGTATAGAATATTTTTTTTTATATGAAAGTAGTGAATATTTTTTTTTAATGATCGCGAAATAATAAAAGTGAAAGTTTTAAAGTGTTACTCTTAAATAAAAAAAAAATTGGGAAAGGAGGCAAACCGATAGTAGTAGAAACATTAAGCATAGCGAAATAACGCAAAATGAAAATGTATTACACTGAAAAATATAGGTCATACATATTATAAATGACTCGACAAAAACCGCACATGTACGGAGAAAAGTTTATCACACGAAGCAGTTGGCCTAGCGCGTATACGACTGGTTATCAACCGCCCGGACGTTACACACCCGGCTAGGGTCACGCGTGATCACATGACAAGTGACTCATGGATACGCTAAGGTTATCAGGCGCAGAGGTCATGTTAATATAACAACTCTCGCGAGACTACGCCAAGTCTAGCGACCCCCTGCAAACACTCGCGAGACTACGCCAAGTCCCTTGATCACCTAATCAGAGGCGATATCCGCCGAGCTGTGGGGCGCGAGACGAGACTTGGCCATTTAAAATTGTGAATATTTTTTTTAATGCTGTATCTGAAAATAATAAATGTGAATTTTAAAGATGGTTATGAAAATGTTAAATAAAATGGGAAATTTTAAAGTTGTGGTATAGAATATATATATTTTTCATGTTGTAGTGATGTTATACCAACTCTCACGTGACTACGCCAAGTAGTCACGCGACCCCAGCCAAACTCTCGCAAGATTACGCCAAGTCTCGTGATCACCTAATCAAAGGCGATATCCGCCGGGCTGTGGGTCGCGAGACTAGCCCACGCGTGATCAAATCTCAAGGTAGTTGACCAAGGGTATTCTATAGTGTGTGGTCGTCAAATCGTAAGTAGAAATATAATAGAGTAAAATAAATCTGTATTAACCTGGAGTATAGGTTTACTATAAATGTTATTCGAAATATTAAACATAAGAGAGTAAAATAAATATTTTGTTATTGTTGTTTTTTAGACATTTCATTATTGTAGTATATTTGTGCCTGATAATGCCATATATCAATCCTTTGCAATCCCTTGTTGTTAAATTGCCATGTAGTGGGGTAGTTGTGTCATAGAATATATATTTTTTTATTTTATTTATTTTAAATGTGGTACCTGTGAAATAAATTGTTAAAATGTTTTGTTAAAAAGTGTAAATACACAGCGACATGAGCTCACATCATCACCATGTACCACCCCCACCCGCATGTAGTCTCTCGCTCTCTTTCTCTCTCTCTCTCTCTCTCTCTCTCTCTCTTCACATTCAAGTTAAAACAAGTCTAATAAACAAAACAAATACGTTGCTTTCTATATAACTTTACATTAAAGAATTGTATTAATATATGAGATAGTAGACATTTTATAAATGTGGGATGATGGTTTAACAATTATGTGAGAGAGGAAACAAATTACACAACAATATAGTTATATATATCACTTTTCAGAATAAAGATTTTATTAATACAGCACAGAACATATATTTGAAAATATATTTCTGTCCGATTGATGAATTTATTTATTTCAACCGTCTGGGCTTCCTGCCTCCTGTTTTGCTGATACTGTCTGAGTTTAGTTTCTTTCAAACACATGTGCATAGGAAGGTTGATTAGCGTTCAAAACACAATACCCTCCATTTTGACAAAACTTTGATCAAAGATGGAATAGGTAGTTGGTGACTGTTGAATCACCCGGGGTATCCATGAGTGTAGAAACTTTCGTCTGGTTAACAAGAGGTGGCGTGTAGTTGAAGTTCTGGTTAACAAGAGGTGGCGTGTAGTTGAGTTTATGGTTAACAAGAGGTGACGTGTAGTTGAGGTTAGCATAAGCCGATAAAATTTCATCTCGCATCTCAACTAGCGTGATAAATTCATCTCTCGAGAGAGTGTTATCCCAGATCTTGTAGGAAACTTCAGAAAACTCACCGCTATATGTCCTTATGTTTATCAATGGTCTGTTGCGAAAAACACAAACTGAGACTGCCTTAACGTCATCCTTTGACAATGGAATTATATTATCATTACCACGTGACATAAAATCCGCTGATCACAAATATCAAATAAATTTGACATATTCACGCTACACGACTCCATATTCAAAGAAAACAAATACAAACCATTCGGTAACACGCTGGTTATCTGTGTGTGTGCATATACACTGATCGACTGAACTGTATACCTCACTGTAATCGGGTTGTGGACCGCCTATTTATAGTAACTAATGCAATACGTTATCAGGCGTGATGAAACATGTTCAGTGATGACCCCAGGAAGTGACCTCTCGAACTGAGCCAAGCGCCGATGTGTGGGAAATCCCCGACTGACCTGGCCGATGATGTGTGAAATCATTATTTATGTGTGTGTAAGTGTAACAATTCGGTCTCATGTAACGCATTCTGGGACTAGGAAACCTTGTAGCGTTTATATGGGATGACTTCGTTTTTTTTTAAATTTAGTTTTTAAAATAGGTGTGCGTTAAAGAGGGGAAACCTCGCGCGCTGAGCTAAAATCACTTGTTGTCAATGTTACATCAAATCCTACGAATCTATCCAGGAACTCATTGTAAAACTGGAACATCCTCAATTGTACATACTGGTAAACAGAAAAACCAATCTGTGAAGGTAGATCCCACACGATACATCGTTTTCCCATCGACACCTCGTTCGGGTCCTCACAAATAGGCCTCAGGTTTTTAAACCGTGGGTTATTTACGAATTTAGTTGTATTGGTCCTTTCCTTAACATAGGACACGTCCACGTGTTTCCCCAATGGTTACTGTTGAATAATGCACTTTATCAAATGAGGGGGTATTTCTTTACACTGCATTTTCATTTCGAATGATTAAATTCCCTAGCGATTGGGTGTATTTCTTCTCCTTCATTTCTATCTGATACACTAGGTTAGTCATCATTTATAAGGCTTTGGAATGTTTCTTACATCATCACAGAGGTAAGTGGGTATGTTTAGCTAAAGAATTAGTTATCGTATACTGCGTTACTGATGATGATGATGATGAAGAGCTGTATTGCATGGACCACATTTTCTATTTCAGAAAGTTGTGAAGAAACAGCACAATTCTCCTTCATCACAACATGAACAAATTGTGTCTTGATTCCTCGACATAAACTGGTATTCAACACTAGAAGGAGAAAAAAAGTAACTAAAGTTTGAAAATTAAAACCTTGAAATTTGAGAAGAATAAGAAGAGCTAGCAATAGAAATAACAAGTAGAACTTATGAAGAGCTCATTAGAAATATAAACAAATTCCAACTCGCTTGTTAAGTCAGTCCAATAAAAATTAGCGCTTGTTAAATTGAATTACGCTGGGATCACTTTTGAATTACGCTGGAACGACTTTTGAATTAACCAGGGATGACTTTTGGATTACGCTGGGATGACTTTTGAATTACGCTGGGATAACTTTTGGATTACGCTGGGATAACTTTTGAATTACGCTTCGATGACTTTTGAATTATGCTGGGATGACTTTTGAACGCGTGGAGAGGTCACAGGGTCGCTGTCTCTACCTGAACGATCACCGAGATAACAACCCGTCCGCACACCCGATCACAAGTCGAGAGGTCACTGGCTCCGAACAAAAAACATCCGCTCAGTACCGGGCATTTGCATGGCCGTGCATAAAAACATGTACAGCCGTACATCTGTTTTCCATGACCTGCGTGGCCGTGCATACACGGTGCATGGACGTGCATTATGACCGTGCCGGTTTACATCATCCCGATTGCACGGTCATAATGCACGTCCATGCACCGTATATGCACGGCCACGCAGGTCATGGAAAACAGATGTTGGACGTGCATTATGACCGTGCCATCGGGCTGATGTAAACCGGCACGGTTACTACTGATATATCAGATGAAAGCCTAAATGCTTTAGTTTGTCTTGCCTTTTTGTTAGTCAAGGTACGCAATACCATTTCGTTTTTATTGTATATGTTTTCTGCAACTTTACACGGGGCCCTGTATAGTGTTTAATAGTTTTTTTTTAATTTTTATTTTATATCTGCTTATCTCCTTCAATAGGACTCTCCTTTCAATCATAACATACCTTCTGCTCTCCTTTCATTTACACCATCAACTCTCTTCATTAGAAGTGAAATGCAGTTAAATTTTCAGTATTTATTTGTTATTACAGCTGTTACGTATAATTTGTATTTATTAAATGATATTCGCACATTATTTATTATCATCATCATCATGTGCCGTACCTGTTGGCGTTGGCGATCATGTCTTTCCACAATCATCTACAGTGCATCGTATGTGTTCTGTTGTTGACTGTTTTCCATGCCATGGCACCAAGCTATCCAGTATTTTCTCTCTTTGTCGTCCGCGATCTCTCTTTCCTTTTATTTTGCCAGTTGTAACCAAGTATTCCAACTTTCCTCTTCTCATGATGTGCCAGAAAAATGTTGATTTCTTCTTTCTGATGTTTTTTAAGAGCTCCCTTTTTGTATTGGCCTCTTTGAGAACTTTCTCATTGGTCTTTTTAGCTGTCCAGGGAACTTTCAACATTCTTCTGAGAAATCCCATCTCTGTGGCCTCTAATCGTCTTTTCATTTGTTTGTCTATTGTCCATGATTCGTTTCCATAGGTCAGAATTGGTTCTATATAGCATTGATGAACTCTCTTTCTCATTTCTATTGACTTAGATTTGTTGCATAAGATATTTTTCATTTTCTGAAATGTTATTTTGCCCTGAGCTATTAGTAGTATACAATGTCAATTAGGATGCGTAATTCTTCCGCCAGCGGCAGAATATTCCTTATATAAATAGTCTACCGGCAGATTTTTCTGCCTCCAGGAATATTCCTTATATGAGAGTCTACCGTTTTTTCTTATATGAGAGTCTACCCGCCCATTTTTGTTCCGGTGACCTCTCGTTGACCTCTCGGGTGAGCGCTCGTGGTGTTGTGGTGACCTCCCGCGGCGGTGGTGAAGGGGTGGTGGTGGTATCATAACTTTCACATTCTTTGTACTTTCAATGGTTCCGTAACTTTCATAAATCTATTCTTTCTTTATACTCTCAGGCAATAAAAAACAGTGACAAGTTTATTTGTTTTTTTATTTATTTATTGTTTTTATTCGTATATATTGAACAATTGATAACCACACTTCACATGATTTTGACAAAAATGTATTCTTTAACTAATGTACATTATACACATATTTAATACATAGAAAACAAAGTAGTTTATTTACAATCAGTAATACATGATAGTGTTAAATGAGTAAAGGGGAGGTGGTCACGTTGTCAGAATGGAGCTGATATTTATTTATTGTTTTATTCGTATATATTGAACAATAGATAACATATGGTTTAGACAAAAAATGTATTCTTTAACTAATGTACATTATACACATATTTAATACATAGAAAACAAAGTAGTTTATTTACAAGCAGTAATAAATGATAGTGTTAAATGGATAAAGGGGAGGTGGTCACGTTGTCAGAATGGACCTGACGCTTGATGTAGAAATACGAGAGTGAGTTCCGATGTTGTGTATATGTGTGTACCGACCCCTTGTATGTTTTAAACCCTATGTTTTTACCACCCCCGGCTTGTTTTTTGGTTAGGACCTCTGTGAATGTATCCTTATCTAACTTATTGTGGCGTTTATTAAGACCCTTGGTGCTAACTTTAGCATAATCCCCAAAACAGTAATAGGTCTTGCTACACAAGGAAATCATCCCATCCCCCGAATATTCCAACTTGAACAGACCAGGAGTCCGTTTGTCGTATAGCTGTCTCGTCTTACAATCTGAACAGTCATACTTTACGCCCCTGTGTTGAATGAAATCGGCCCGATGGACTTCACAAGTCTCTGAAGGGAACCATTTGTCGTACTGTGAGAAAAACTCATCTACCTTATCGGTTTTAACGACCTCTTCTAACGATGACTCGCTGAGGGCCAAGTACAGGCTATCGGTATCCATCTCACAGAGTTGAAAGTTGGACCTAGCTACAAACTTATCGAGGAAGTCATAATAAAATTCCAACATCCGCAATTTCGCGTACTGGTAGACGAAAAAACCAATCTGCGAAGGAAGATCCCACATTATACCTCTTTTACCCATCGATACCTCGTACAGGTCCTCACCAATAGATGTCATGTTTTTAAATCGTGGGTTATTTACCAACTTGGTTGTATCAGCCCCCTCTTTAACATAGGAGACGTCCACGTGTTTCGCCATATTCGTCAAGGTCTTCCCGTAGGCCGAGTTTCCTAAGAGCTTCATCGTGTCGCTTACTATAGATTGACTTGGATCTAAATCACCAGCCCGACGCGCCTCTGTGACCTTGTCCCCAAACTCCTTAAAACAACTAATGGGTAGGTACTCTACCACCTGATAAATTTTTGTTACCTCTAGCCCATGCTCTAAATACCACTTTAACAGCGGTGTGGCCAACAGAATCTTTGTTCCACTATAACTACCCACGAGAGTACGTCTGGGGGTACGTAATAGTTTGTTTTTGGTGGCGTACTCCCGCATAAAGGGACCGATATCATCTAGACCTACATCTACATTTTTAAAGATGGGGGTCATCTCACTAAAATACTCTTTTAACTTGTCGGGAACGTGAATATCACACTCGACGAGCCCAAAAAACGTCTCGTCTGAAACTGAATCTATAATGGCTTTATCAGTGATTGGTTTATATTTACCAAAAGATGGTTTAGAACCACGTAGGTTCTCATCTATAAAGATCTGAATAGCTGGCGTTGTTTTTTTTAACCGTTGCCACTCACACTCCCACATAACTACTACGCGAACACGGTCGAGGCTCTTTAAATAAGCCGTTATTTCACAGGTTTTCGCGTACAAATCAGCCAACTGTATATTATTCACCGGATTGACTTCTCGATCCCTGGTGATGTCACAGTTTGGATGACCGTGAAAGAGACAGCCATGGAACTGATACACGGTCCTACTGGATTTATCCCACCCATCCACTCTAATCTTGCGCTCACCCAAAGCGATCTCGCGAGCATTAAACTGAGTTCTCAAATGAACCTGGTTTTGGTGGGCAATCCAAGTCAGATACTCTCTGCACTGACGCGTGTAGTAGTTCATTTTAAGGGGTTTATACCCATCTTCAGCCTTACGTATGACCGTATAATCGGTGGGCATCTTTTGCATAAGTGCCCATAGATAAAGGGCGTTGGCATCATAGCCTTTAATGGATTTGACCACTTTTCCGCCCCTAATAAAGGTTTTATCCTTCTCGTGGTACCGATGAAAGATAATAGAGGGGCCTCCGACAATATTCTGTCTTATGGTATGATGCAAATCGGCTTCCTTTTTTGCAATCAGGGAAAAACCCACATCCCTGAAGAGAGTTTTAAATAGATACCTCAGAGTTATTCCGGGGACCGAAATCGCATTCTTAAACATATCGATGTCTAATTTCCTATAAAACCAAAACTGTTGTGCTAAGGCCTCTAAGAAGGGGACTACATCTTTGTTGTTATACCAAACTAAAAAGTCCCTAAGGGTCGTCATTTTATTGTCCTTCCAGACCTTTTGACACAGAGCATACTCCTCCTCGGAAATATTACAATTTTTTAGTTTCGAAAAGAACGCTTCGTATGGGGGTAACTCCCTCTCATTCAACTTATTTAAATCTGTTACGTACTCGTAACAGAAAACACCCTTTGTCTCCTCTACTTTATAGGCTGCCAAGTACTTGCTATAACTAAACCCAGGGGCTAAATAATTTACTATATCTAAGAATTTTAGATTCTGTGTTGCAATACACATAAAGTTATTATTTCGTTTAACTATAAAATTTATTTCACCAAGTCGGTTTTCTTCTTCTTCTATCCGCTCCTCCTCATCATCCTGTATCACACTTTCCTGCTCGTGCTCCTCATCCTCTCCCTCGTCTTCCTGATCGCTGTCCTCAATGTAGTTGTTACCCTTTCCAGATGTTTCAGGTACGGAGGCGGCAGCGAAGTAATGTATTAAATACGGCTTTATTAAATTTATGTCGTACTTGCCCGAGTTGAAACCTATCACTGGGAGCTGCTTCAAGTAAGCTTTTAGACGACCTCTTGGGTCAGATTTCTTCCGATCACGCCTTTGCGCACATCCGGCCAGCTTTTCAAACAGTTCTCTGAAATCCTCTTTTAAGATTTTATACGCCTCCTTCGAGATAGATTTTAGATACTTAAGCATTTTATTTACTCATTTCTGAGGATCTCCCTCGCTAACAAAACAGACAGGATCTTCAAACCCAGGTACGTTAGAGGCCACAGATACAGACAGAGGGACATGTTTTGCTAAAAAATGTGTACTAGCAGAGGTACCTTTGGGGGTGGGCAAGTTGGTATTATCAAAATAACATTCCATATCAAAGGTGGCCCTAAAGGGATACACGAAACCGCCGGGTACATCAATACCCTCTTCCTCTATTACATCCCCAATAGTCTCGCTAGGTGTATAAATTCCACCTCTAAAATAATCTTTAGGTTTACCACCATTACATGTTTGGGCATGCCTGGTCAGCATAGAATAGCAAGCCCATAATTTCCCACACTGTGGACAAGAGAAAGCACTAGCTGCTTTATTAATATTACTAATGTACATGAAATGGTCCTTGTGAAACAAGACCCGCATAGTATCATCATGTGATCCCCTGCTTCGGAGTTTTGGACAGAGGGCCTCTTCCTCATTGAACTCAAATACATCAATGTTTATATTGAAACATTCTTCCAAGTGTGGTAGTTGTTGTAACGTCACACCTGGAAAAGTGTCAACGAAAAGAATGTCCCAGTGCAAGTGCCACTGACTCACGAGATGACGAGTGGTCAATTCTAGATTGTCGATATCACTTCCTTTAAATAACGCCAAACAGCGAAAAAAACAGAGATTGTCATTATAAAAATTCGTACTCGCACGACACTTCTGCATGGTGAAAATGTACCTATTGTTAGTAATATATGATGGTAATTCCTCTAGGCAACATCCAATGGGGAAGTCACGTATGTGGAATAAATAGAAACTAGTTGCTGGAATGCTCTCCACCATCCACTTAGTATCGGGTCTGTTGATCATGGCAATGTCTACAGGGTTCTGTTCGTTTAGAGAATCAACGAAGCTGTTGAACTCTCCAAGATTATTGATTAATTGGGGAAATTCGAGAACAGCCGAGTTGTTGAGGGAAGAGTGGAAGAAACGTAGATCACCGGTGTCCCGGTGTCTAAGGATCAGGTGGTGACCATAGTTAATTTTGAATCGGGTTGTCTGACTGTAAAACATATCTCTTAAAAGAGCAGACCAGTCAGTGATAAATGGACGTGCTGGTGAATGGAAAAAAGTATATGTTGAAACTATCTTGTTGATTGTAGCGTGGGTGTTTATAGCTGCCCAGTTTTGCTCATATACAGCCCGTACATCCTCAGGCAGTGTTGCTAATGGATCATCATCTTTGAATTTTTTACTTGGAGTTGAATGTTCTGCATCTATCTTTCGTTTGTTTGTTGTAGAAGAGGTCGATGGTGAAGTTGGTGATGTTGTTTCAGTTGCTGATGATGTTGTTGATGGTAAAGTGGGTGTTGTATCAGGAACCATTGGTGAAGCTGGTGCTGTTGTAGAATGTTTTAGTCTTCTATGGCTGGCTAAAGAACTTCGTCTCGTATACGTACGTTGACAAATGTCACACACGTGTCGTATAAGTCGATGAGCAGCCCGAGTGTGTTGCAACATATCTTTACGCCATTTAAACTTCTTTGGACACCACGAACACTGATGTTCTCCAGGTGCTGCATCGTTATGAGAAACCATCTGTAGAAAAAATAAATAACCCTTTGTCAATGATACTTTACATAGCTAGTTTAAAGACATGTTAATAACATCGAATAGCAAGAGTTAAAATACTTAGTTTAAGCATCCAATAAACGAAGGAATTAAACAATACATATCTTAACTACTTTAAATACCTTGAATAACCTATTATCGATAACCCTTAACATACTTTAAGAGAAAACAATCCAACTTATAACGCAAAATATAGTCTCCAATCATCTACACTGAATATAACCTATTATCGATAACACTTAACAGACTTTAAGAGAAAACAAAAAAATTAATAACCTATTATCGATAACACTTAACATACTTTAAGAGAAAACAATCCAACTTATAACGCAAAATATAGTCTCCAATCATCTACACTGAATATAACCTATTATCGATAACACTTAACATACTTTAAGTGAAAACAATCCAACTTACAGTGTAAAACTCCGCTAGAATGAATAGTAACTTTCCTTGAAGCAACCAAACTTATGACACAAATTCTCACATGAGACTAGTTTAAATATATCCTGGTACAAGATTTTAACCAATCAGCGAGTGACTATGAAAACCTCGACTGATATCTGGATTAACCAATCAGAGAAGAGTATTAGTATAGGAGGCGGGGCAAAGAAATGACTGACAGCTAGATTAACCAATCAGAGAAGTGGGTGAATACTGACCTCATTTCCCGGTTGACAGGCCGTCGACTCTGGTTCATCGGTGGGGTCGGCAAATAGGGGTGGTGGCGGTAAAATTTCATCATCCTCCGCGTTATATGTAGTGGCTGTGGGTTCAGTGGTGGGGTCAAGTAATGGGGGTGGTGAGTTAGTTGAACTGACAGGGGAGGGTGGTGCAGAGTCAGCTCCTTCCAAATTAATGTATTCCTTTATTCGTTGGGCTAAATGTTCCCCACACAAGAAGACTACATCCTCTTTCGTGAACTCATGATATAAAATATCATTTATTTGCGCGCTAAGGCGTTCCTCAAACTCTAGATGACACGAGTGAGGTAACGGGTTGTCATGTTTCACCTGACACCCTTTACAATAGTCATATGGTTGATACTTCCAGATATCGATAACTTGGAAGGGGGTAAGAAGAGAAGACTCATCATCCTCGACGACTTGATGTCAGAAACAGATGAGAGGGTGACAAAATTATTCACCAAAGGTAGTCATCACAGAGATATGAGCGTGATCTACATTGTTCAAAATCTATTTGGAAAAAATAAGGAACATCGAACTATAAGCCTCAATACTCATTATATAGTCCTTTTCAAGAATCCAAGAGACGGAAGTCAAATTACAAATCTGGCTAAGCAAATGTACCCTGGTCAAGTGGCATACACATACAAGTGTAGAATGCACAACACCTTGTCAAATAGGATGTAAGGTCTGATAGATGCCATTTTACGGGAATCTGTAATATAAGAAAACCACATCACATATATTTGGAATGGGACAGAACATGTAGTACATGATAAAAAAAAATACTTTAAATGTGATAATACGCAATCAAAGTGTCATTAGTGACGATGGACCCTCGGTGGAAACACCCCTTCACTGCTCTTATTGCTGGTCCCACCGGTTGTGGAAAAACTGTATTTGTTCAAAAGTTTCTACAGAATCTACAAGAGCTAGTTGTCCCCGTACCCGAGGAAGTTATATGGTGTTACGGGGAATGGCAACCAATATACGAGACTATGGAGAAAGTGAGATTTATCGAAGGTCTACCAGCAAATAACAGTGGGGAGACGCTGTCGCGTCCTTAAAACTCTCTTGGAGGTACGCCACTTGACCAGGGTACATTTGCTTAGCCAGATTTGTAATTTGACTTCCGTCTCTTGGATTCTTGAAAAGGACTATATAATGAGTATTGAGGCTTATAGTTCGATGTTCCTTATTTTTTCCAAATAGATTTTGAACAATGTAGATCACGCTCATATCTCTGTGATGACTACCTTTGGTGAATAATTTTGTCACCCTCTCATCTGTTTCTGACATCAAGTCGTCGAGGATGATGAGTCTTCTCTTCTTACCCCCTTCCAAGTTATCGATATCTGGAAGTATCAACCATATGACTATTGTAAAGGGTGTCAGGTGAAACATGACAACCCGTTACCTCACTCGTGTCATCTAGAGTTTGAGGAACGCCTTAGCGCGCAAATAAATGATATTTTATATCATGAGTTCACGAAAGAGGATGTAGTCTTCTTGTGTGGGGAACATTTAGCCCAACGAATAAAGGAATACATTAATTTGGAAGGAGCTGACTCTGCACCACCCTCCCCTGTCAGTTCAACTAACTCACCACCCCCATTACTTGACCCCACCACTGAACCCACAGCCACTACATATAACGCGGAGGATGATGAAATTTTACCGCCACCACCCCTATTTGCCGACCCCACCGATGAACCAGAGTCGACGGCCTGTCAACCGGGAAATGAGGTCAGTATTCACCCACTTCTCTGATTGGTTAATCTAGCTGTCAGTCATTTCTTTGCCCCGCCTCCTATACTAATACTCTTCTCTGATTGGTTAATCCAGATATCAGTCGAGGTTTTCATAGTCACTCGCTGATTGGTTAAAATCTTGTACCAGGATATATTTAAACTAGTCTCATGTGAGAATTTGTGTCATAAGTTTGGTTGCTTCAAGGAAAGTTACTATTCATTCTAGCGGAGTTTTACACTGTAAGTTGGATTGTTTTCACTTAAAGTATGTTAAGTGTTATCGATAATAGGTTATATTCAGTGTAGATGATTGGAGACTATATTTTGCGTTATAAGTTGGATTGTTTTCTCTTAAAGTATGTTAAGTGTTATCGATAATAGGTTATTAAATTTTTTGTTTTCTCTTAAAGTCTGTTAAGTGTTATCGATAATAGGTTATATTCAGTGTAGATGATTGGAGACTATATTTTGCGTTATAAGTTGGATTGTTTTCTCTTAAAGTATGTTAAGGGTTATCGATAATAGGTTATTCAAGGTATTTAAAGTAGTTAAGATATGTATTGTTTAATTCCTTCGTTTATTGGATGCTTAAACTAAGTATTTTAACTCTTGCTATTCGATGTTATTAACATGTCTTTAAACTAGCTATGTAAAGTATCATTGACAAAGGGTTATTTATTTTTTCTACAGATGGTTTCTCATAACGATGCAGCACCTGGAGAACATCAGTGTTCGTGGTGTCCAAAGAAGTTTAAATGGCGTAAAGATATGTTGCAACACACTCGGGCTGCTCATCGACTTATACGACACGTGTGTGACATTTGTCAACGTACGTATACGAGTCGAAGTTCTTTAGCCAGCCATAGAAGACTAAAACATTCTACAACAGCACCAGCTTCACCAATGGTTCCTGATACAACACCCACTTTACCATCAACAACATCATCAGCAACTGAAACAACATCACCAACTTCACCATCGACCTCTTCTACAACAAACAAACGAAAGATAGATGCAGAACATTCAACTCCAAGTAAAAAATTCAAAGATGATGATCCATTAGCAACACTGCCTGAGGATGTACGGGCTGTATATGAGCAAAACTGGGCAGCTATAAACACCCACGCTACAATCAACAAGATAGTTTCAACATATACTTTTTTCCATTCACCAGCACGTCCATTTATCACTGACTGGTCTGCTCTTTTAAGAGATATGTTTTACAGTCAGACAACCCGATTCAAAATTAACTATGGTCACCACCTGATCCTTAGACACCGGGACACCGGTGATCTACGTTTCTTCCACTCTTCCCTCAACAACTCGGCTGTTCTCGAATTTCCCCAATTAATCAATAATCTTGGAGAGTTCAACAGCTTCGTTGATTCTCTAAACGAACAGAACCCTGTAGACATTGCCATGATCAACAGACCCGATACTAAGTGGATGGTGGAGAGCATTCCAGCAACTAGTTTCTATTTATTCCACATACGTGACTTCCCCATTGGATGTTGCCTAGAGGAATTACCATCATATATTACTAACAATAGGTACATTTTCACCATGCAGAAGTGTCGTGCGAGTACGAATTTTTATAATGACAATCTCTGTTTTTTTCGCTGTTTGGCGTTATTTAAAGGAAGTGATATCGACAATCTAGAATTGACCACTCGTCATCTCGTGAGTCAGTGGCACTTGCACTGGGACATTCTTTTCGTTGACACTTTTCCAGGTGTGACGTTACAACAACTACCACACTTGGAAGAATGTTTCAATATAAACATTGATGTATTTGAGTTCAATGAGGAAGAGGCCCTCTGTCCAAAACTCCGAAGCAGGGGATCACATGATGATACTATGCGGGTCTTGTTTCACAAGGACCATTTCATGTACATTAGTAATATTAATAAAGCAGCTAGTGCTTTCTCTTGTCCACAGTGTGGGAAATTATGGGCTTGCTATTCTATGCTGACCAGGCATGCCCAAACATGTAATGGTGGTAAACCTAAAGATTATTTTAGAGGTGGAATTTATACACCTAGCGAGACTATTGGGGATGTAATAGAGGAAGAGGGTATTGATGTACCCGGCGGTTTCGTGTATCCCTTTAGGGCCACCTTTGATATGGAATGTTATTTTGATAATACCAACTTGCCCACCCCCAAAGGTACCTCTGCTAGTACACATTTTTTAGCAAAACATGTCCCTCTGTCTGTATCTGTGGCCTCTAACGTACCTGGGTTTGAAGATCCTGTCTGTTTTGTTAGCGAGGGAGATCCTCAGAAATGAGTAAATAAAATGCTTAAGTATCTAAAATCTATCTCGAAGGAGGCGTATAAAATCTTAAAAGAGGATTTCAGAGAACTGTTTGAAAAGCTGGCCGGATGTGCGCAAAGGCGTGATCGGAAGAAATCTGACCCAAGAGGTCGTCTAAAAGCTTACTTGAAGCAGCTCCCAGTGATAGGTTTCAACTCGGGCAAGTACGACATAAATTTAATAAAGCCGTATTTAATACATTACTTCGCTGCCGCCTCCGTACCTGAAACATCTGGAAAGGGTAACAACTACATTGAGGACAGCGATCAGGAAGACGAGGGAGAGGATGAGGAGCACGAGCAGGAAAGTGTGATACAGGATGATGAGGAGGAGCGGATAGAAGAAGAAGAAAACCGACTTGGTGAAATAAATTTTATAGTTAAACGAAATAATAACTTTATGTGTATTGCAACACAGAATCTAAAATTCTTAGATATAGTAAATTATTTAGCCCCTGGGTTTAGTTATAGCAAGTACTTGGCAGCCTATAAAGTAGAGGAGACAAAGGGTGTTTTCTGTTACGAGTACGTAACAGATTTAAATAAGTTGAATGAGAGGGAGTTACCCCCATACGAAGCGTTCTTTTCGAAACTAAAAAATTGTAATATTTCCGAGGAGGAGTATGCTCTGTGTCAAAAGGTCTGGAAGGACAATAAAATGACGACCCTTAGGGACTTTTTAGTTTGGTATAACAACAAAGATGTAGTCCCCTTCTTAGAGGCCTTAGCACAACAGTTTTGGTTTTATAGGAAATTAGACATCGATATGTTTAAGAATGCGATTTCGGTCCCCGGAATAACTCTGAGGTATCTATTTAAAACTCTCTTCAGGGATGTGGGTTTTTCCCTGATTGCAAAAAAGGAAGCCGATTTGCATCATACCATAAGACAGAATATTGTCGGAGGCCCCTCTATTATCTTTCATCGGTACCACGAGAAGGATAAAACCTTTATTAGGGGCGGAAAAGTGGTCAAATCCATTAAAGGCTATGATGCCAACGCCCTTTATCTATGGGCACTTATGCAAAAGATGCCCACCGATTATACGGTCATACGTAAGGCTGAAGATGGGTATAAACCCCTTAAAATGAACTACTACACGCGTCAGTGCAGAGAGTATCTGACTTGGATTGCCCACCAAAACCAGGTTCATTTGAGAACTCAGTTTAATGCTCGCGAGATCGCTTTGGGTGAGCGCAAGATTAGAGTGGATGGGTGGGATAAATCCAGTAGGACCGTGTATCAGTTCCATGGCTGTCTCTTTCACGGTCATCCAAACTGTGACATCACCAGGGATCGAGAAGTTAATCCGGTGAATAATATACAGTTGGCTGATTTGTACGCGAAAACCTGTGAAATAACGGCTTATTTAAAGAGCCTCGACCGTGTTCGCGTAGTAGTTATGTGGGAGTGTGAGTGGCAACGGTTAAAGAAAACAACGCCAGCTATTCAGATCTTTATAGATGAGAACCTACGTGGTTCTAAACCATCTTTTGGTAAATATAAACCAATCACTGATAAAGCCATTATAGATTCAGTTTCAGACGAGACGTTTTTTGGGCTCGTCGAGTGTGATATTCACGTTCCCGACAAGTTAAAAGAGTATTTTAGTGAGATGACCCCCATCTTTAAAAATGTAGATGTAGGTCTAGATGATATCGGTCCCTTTATGCGGGAGTACGCCACCAAAAACAAACTATTACGTACCCCCAGACGTACTCTCGTGGGTAGTTATAGTGGAACAAAGATTCTGTTGGCCACACCGCTGTTAAAGTGGTATTTAGAGCATGGGCTAGAGGTAACAAAAATTTATCAGGTGGTAGAGTACCTACCCATTAGTTGTTTTAAGGAGTTTGGGGACAAGGTCACAGAGGCGCGTCGGGCTGGTGATTTAGATCCAAGTCAATCTATAGTAAGCGACACGATGAAGCTCTTAGGAAACTCGGCCTACGGGAAGACCTTGACGAATATGGCGAAACACGTGGACGTCTCCTATGTTAAAGAGGGGGCTGATACAACCAAGTTGGTAAATAACCCACGATTTAAAAACATGACATCTATTGGTGAGGACCTGTACGAGGTATCGATGGGTAAAAGAGGTATAATGTGGGATCTTCCTTCGCAGATTGGTTTTTTCGTCTACCAGTACGCGAAATTGCGGATGTTGGAATTTTATTATGACTTCCTCGATAAGTTTGTAGCTAGGTCCAACTTTCAACTCTGTGAGATGGATACCGATAGCCTGTACTTGGCCCTCAGCGAGTCATCGTTAGAAGAGGTCGTTAAAACCGATAAGGTAGATGAGTTTTTCTCACAGTACGACAAATGGTTCCCTTCAGAGACTTGTGAAGTCCATCGGGCCGATTTCATTCAACACAGGGGCGTAAAGTATGACTGTTCAGATTGTAAGACGAGACAGCTATACGACAAACGGACTCCTGGTCTGTTCAAGTTGGAATATTCGGGGGATGGGATGATTTCCTTGTGTAGCAAGACCTATTACTGTTTTGGGGATTATGCTAAAGTTAGCACCAAGGGTCTTAATAAACGCCACAATAAGTTAGATAAGGATACATTCACAGAGGTCCTAACCAAAAAACAAGCCGGGGGTGGTAAAAACATAGGGTTTAAAACATACAAGGGGTCGGTACACACATATACACAACATCGGAACTCACTCTCGTATTTCTACATCAAGCGTCAGGTCCATTCTGACAACGTGACCACCTCCCCTTTATCCATTTAACACTATCATTTATTACTGCTTGTAAATAAACTACTTTGTTTTCTATGTATTAAATATGTGTATAATGTACATTAGTTAAAGAATACATTTTTTGTCTAAACCATGTGTTATCTATTGTTCAATATATACGAATAAAACAATAAATAAATATCAGCTCCATTCTGACAACGTGACCACCTCCCCTTTACTCATTTAACACTATCATGTATTACTGATTGTAAATAAACTACTTTGTTTTCTATGTATTAAATATGTGTATAATGTACATTAGTTAAAGAATACATTTTTGTCAAAATCATGTGTTATCAATTGTTCAATATATACGAATAAAAACAATAAATAAATAAAAAAACAAATAAACTTGTCACTGTTTTTTATTGCCTGAGAGTATAAAGAAAGAATAGATTTATGAAAGTTACGGAACCATTGAAAGTACAAAGAATGTGAAAGTTATGATACCACC
This sequence comes from Megaustenia siamemsis, assembly GCA_032433765.1. Lineage (NCBI taxonomy): Eukaryota > Metazoa > Mollusca > Gastropoda > Stylommatophora > Ariophantidae > Megaustenia > Megaustenia siamemsis. Next base: position 118,301,085 of record JAVIAB010000051.1, on the reverse strand, counting down.
ACCACCCCTTCACCACCGCCGCGGGAGGTAACCACAACACCACGAGCGCTCACCCGAGAGGTCAACGAGAGGTCACCGGAACAAAAATGGGCGGGTAGACTCTCATATAAGAAAAAACGGTAGACTCTCATATAAGGAATATTCCTGGAGGCAGAAAAATCTGCCGGTAGACTATTTATATAAGGAATATTCTGCCGCTGGCGACAGAATTACGCTCCTAATTGACATTGTATACTACTGCTATTCTGCTTTTACTATCATCAATAGCCCGCAAAATTGGGCTTCAGATCAATCATGAAAAGACTAAAGTCATGAAAAGTTTAATTCCGACAGACGACAAATTTACATGAAAAACAAACCAGTAGAAGAGATCGATTACTTTATCTATCTTGGAAGTCACATTGATCGAGAAGGGGATACAAGCAAAGAAATTAAAATCAGAATAGCTAAAGCAGCAATGTCTTCAGAAGCCTTGAATAGTTGTGGAAATCAAAACTCATCAGCACAAACACAAAACTTAGACTATTCAAATCAAATGTACTATCAACCCTTACGTATGCGTGTGAAAGCTGGAAAACAACAAGAGATATAGAAACAAAGTTGAACGCATTCGAAAATAAATGTCTAAGGAAAATACTTGGTATAGCGTGGAACGAATTCAAAACAAACGAGGAAATTAGAAAAATTGCCAATCAACCCCTAATATCTTCAGCAATAAAGAAAAGACGATGGTCATATGTTTGACATGTGATGAGAAGAGATAATAACCGAATAGCAAAGCAAGCCCTCATGTGGGAAACAACAGGTAAGAGGAAAAGAGGAAGACCCAGAGAGACAATGAGAAGAACATTGATGAGAGAGGCAAGAGCAGCAGGATTCGGCTCCCCTCAATGAGATAGAGCTGCTTGCACAGAACAGAGACAAATGGCGAGATTTGATAAAATATCTTTAAAAGAATTGAAAACTGCTGGAACAAAAAAATCAGATAAGAGGAGTATCTTGGTCTACGTCCTATGGGCCGGCTACGGCTCGAAAGGTCAATAGATAAATAGATATTCTGCTTTTTATTTCCGTGGTGCATCTTCCATCTAATGTTATTATTTTGCCCAAGTATTTGACGCGTTGCACTTGTTTCAGATGTGTCCTGTTTATTTTTATGCTGCATGATGGTGATGATTGTTTCTTCGATATGACCATTACTTTTGTTTTCTTACTATTCAGACTGAGACCATTTCTTGTTGCTTTCTTCTACTAGTATGTTTATCATTGCTTGTAGTCCATTCTCAGTATCCGCTATTAATATTGTGTCACGTATTAAAGTAATACAATACAGCATGATAAACAAAAACTGGACGGATTCTAAATGAATGAATGTTAAGCGCTTGTTATGCGCCTTATTTGCTCTTCTCACTTTGTAGAACTATCTAAAATACATTCCTAAGTTCGTAGAGTTATTATTTTATTTACTTTATTCTCTTCAGCTAGTATTATATAAATCTCACATTTTTCGATAGATAAATCTTTATATCACTGAAGATAAAAGCGTATAAATCATCCTTAGCTGGTTTATTCCCGTTAATAAAACGACTTCCCCGTGGTATCATCACTTAACTAACTTGTGTATGAAATTCTCATGTTGGCATTGATAGCTGTGATAGTTCTACCGTTACCTTTTATATTCCTGAAAACGTCTTCTTTTTCAAAACATACATGATTTTGTTGATAATGTGTATTCTTAGATACTTCTCACTACCGATATATTCTCATTTCAAACAATCTTCACGTGCAATACATTCCCGTTTCCATGACTTATTTGCATAAACATGCGTGCGCTCACAAGCAGCTTAATATACTCCCCCTATCTGTCTTTAATTCTCACTTTCGCAAATACCAGCCCTCGTCGTGTAGCTTGTAGTGTATCACTCCCTTGGATTTTTAGATGACCCACACGAGAATAATCCATCATAGCAGATGATCATCTCCGTTGTAATTTTCATCTCCGTTAAGATTGGCCTTTTGTGGAGTTGTGGCTGAAATTAACATCGCATCCAATCAGGCAAATAGCCAAGAAATTAGCCTGCGATACAGAAAGGCTAATCGTACCAGGAGAAGCCAAAAATTGTGAAAAGCCAAAAAAAATGGAAATTCTATTCAAGGTGTTAGCAGCTAATGATTACGGAAATCTGGCAATAACTAAAGTATCATCATTATTTTCTCCATCATTAGCGAGAACATTCTTTTTTTCTTAATGATCGCAGCGTAAAATGTAAACGGTCATTAAGGGTCTGAAGATATTTCTCAGGTCTTCATTGTTTAGATGTTTCAAAACACAAAAGTGATTTCTTAAAATGTCCAGCCAATTTGTACAAAAGAATTTTTCAAGAAAAACAAATATTTTTTTTACAATTTTGTACAATGAAAATTTTAATATTGGAGTCTTTGTTTAATTGTTACCTTCTATTATTATTATTATCTTGCTGCTATTGTTGATATTTCCTTCAGCAATTCTTGAAAAATCGCTGCACGTCAGTCTAGTTTGTATTGATTCACTCCACTTTCCCCACTTTTTCTTTTAAAAAAAAACGTATATTTTATGTTATATATACATAATATATGTATATATTCTATTTTACCATTTTCTACGTGTTCATGAAATAAAATGTTGTCCATATTATAGCTCTTTAGTCATCGTATCCACTTCACCCTCCCCAAGAATTCATCAAACACGTGGTATAGTGATAGTGAGTTGACATATAACTGTTTAAACATTATAGTTCTCTTCCCTGAGCACTAGTCAACCTAAATATATATATATATATATATATATATATATATATATATATATATATATATATATACCAAATAAGACACGTATGTTTACAACACTCAAAAAAATACACAAATCAACAATAGAAAACACACACAAAACAACAATAGTCCGAAGAAGGATCTAAACAGTATACTGTCAATATATTGCCTTGCCTCGAGCGACCTGGGGCCCCCGGTACCTAGTTGGGACAACCACCCGACTGGGCTACCGACGTTCGGACAGCCCGTGTTCGATTCCCGCTGGATGCAGTGTGAGTTGTACTTGTGTTTGGAAACAAAATGCCCCCGTGGTCGACCCAGCCGCTGGCAGAAATGGGTACCAGTGTAACATTCTGGGAAGATGAAGAATGCCGCCTCGCACCGTGAGTTTCGATGCTTGAAGCGACACTATCCAGAAGCCTCCGAACACTCAATAGCCGAACACATATGGGTGAAAACTCACGTGATAAAACGCCGATTCAAGACTTGTACTTTACCTTTACGAGGAACCTGGATTTCAGCACACTGGCAGCTAAGCATCCTAAAAAAAGTTCCTATCACTTGCGATGTCTTTCACGAATGTGTCATTCCGTGACGATAGTATGAGGTTACGATCCCAATTCGGTAATAAATTGTATATTTGAGTTTCCTAATCAACAAATATCGTCACGAACAGAGTAAGGTTTAAGTATTTGCGTTGCCGCCATCATCATCATCAAGTGCCATGCCTGCTGGCGTAGGTGATCATGTCTCTCCACAACTCTCGATCTCGACAGTTATTTATCATTTTTGTTGTTGACTTTCTACCAAACCATTCTTTTAAACTGTCTGATATCTTTTCTCTTTGCTTTCCTATATCTCTACGGACCTCAATTTTCCCAGTATTTGTGTTGTAGGCACACATTAATAGGGCAAAACAGCACAAATAGAGTTGTCCAGTGGTTTAAACTGAAGACAGATAATAATCATAAATAAGTATTATTACGAATGGAAACTTCCACGGCGAGAGATTTATGCATGGCATTCAAACAATGGAAAAGTAATAACAGCAAGGAAGATCACTCTCTGCGACGACTACTCCTCTTCGTCGTGCCGTCATTTAAAAGACGTAAATTCGACGTGGAAACGTTATGTTGTGATTTACATCTTGTTGCAATATCTACGCCTTTTGGTATGACTTATTCGACTCAGAATGACATATCCGACTCAGAATGACATATTCGACTCAGAATGACATATTTGGGTAATTAATTTATCTCGTCCATGCCCAATCACGTGACCAGACTGGATAGTCTGTTACCAATCAACCTTTGGGATGCTGAGTTTGGTTTTGATCAATTAATAATTGTTGATTCTAACGTAAGCAGTCAGCTATGAGTCGATGATCTTTTTTTTACTTTAGATGCTGCTATTCTTGATCTCTGTGTAAAAAAAAAAAAAGTAAAGAGCCCCGTCATGCCAAGTGGCATATAGGGAATATGGTGTTATTGACCATACATTTTACAGACCTTCGGGGCATGATTTTTGGGGTAATGTGGTCGGTATTACGCACGTGCCTCTTTACTTTTCCAGAAAAATTCCGGTACTCATTTAAGGCTGGGTGAACCCGGAAGCCGTCGGTTGGGATCGAACCCTGCCTCTTGTCCTTTGTAGTCCAGTTCACTAACCACTGAGCTATCGCGGCTCCCTTTGATCTCTGTGTGCCAGCAAATATTCTACAGTTTTTTTCTTAACTTTGAGAGCTTCTTTTCACTATTTTCTATTATCTATCGACTCTACATTTCCATAATTCTATGTTAGTGATTTTGTCCTGCCATTTACATCCTTTTATTCTGCGTAAGCATCCATTAATGAAAGTCTGTATCTTCATGATTGTAAATTTTTTTGCTCTCCATGTTTCACAGCCATTTAATAGGACCAACTCAACTATTTTTAGTCTTAGTTTAATTTAAATCATGTGGGTCCTGCCGAATAAAATTACAGTTGAATAGACAACCCCGTGTCAGTTTTGAGCGGAATAATGTGATGATACTAAAAAAGGGAATATGGAATTATTAAAGACGTTTATTTATACGGTCTGCTTTTTATCTCTGCATGAATTTGCCATTTTGTGACCATTCTGAATCAGAAGAGGTGGTTAACAAAGGAGTTTATTGAGCGTACTCAACTTCCTTGTAAAATACGACGTAAATCTCGGCGCGCATCTGAAACTTCGGATACGTTACGTCGAACATAATATTTGTTTTTATAAAATAGGTGGTGATTTATTTGCCATGATTAACGTAATACTTCAAAATAGCGGTCGGTAAACTTTAAAAGCTAACCTAAACATAAAAAAATCCTCTGCACTCCACTGATACGTTTTCCTTGTTTCTTCAACTGCAGGAATTTAAGTATTGATGTAATCAGTCTTGGAGAAAATTGCGCAGCAAAACAACTTCTGACAGAAGATCGACTTCAGGCTGTTTTAAACCGTTTATAAATACAAATTCTCTACGCCATTAGTGCGTTTAAGTGTATTGCGTCAATGTACTGATTTATATATTACGTGGCTTATTTTGTTTTTATCCTGATAGACTAAACAAAAGTGCATACCTAGAACTGTGTTGTAGTAATAACAGTTAAAAGTAATAGTCAGAAAAGGCAATATGGCATTTGCTGTTTGATATAGCCTACAGGACGTAGTCTGATGTTGAGCAGTCCAGACCAGGCTGTGAAGAAAGAAAGAAAAAGCCAAGGTCTATCAACAATAGTCTGAAGTAAAATATAGTTTTGCTACATCTCATAAAAACGTGGAAAAAGCAAATAAATGTATATAAGCATTCTAAGCTCAAAGGTAACAAAGAAAGTGAGTAAAGACGAGACTTCGCAGATTACATAAAATAAGAAAGCTCCAGTAATTATTTTTCGTCTTTTCTGTCTCATTTGTCTTTCAGCGCCATTAATTACTCTATTAACACGTGCAACACTGCATATAAATAATTGACTTATGTTTCGATCCACATTGTGTACATATGTAACTCGTATCGCCATAACTTAATTGTTTTGTGCTAATAATATATTTCCTTTTTTATTGACAGATGAACAGAGAGAGTGAAACATACAGAGTCGATGCCAGATAATTTGCCAGAAAGATCTTGGTAATACATCAGCAACAGAAATGATAAAGGGTACTAAGTTAGGAGGCATGATCACCTACACCATTTGGCATGACATTGGATACTAATTATGATATATCCCTTTAGGCGTACCTAAGTTTTAAATCGCCGCTTCAGACCAGTTTGGGATTATTAGGCAAACAAAACGACTTCAGAGAGTAATTGAACAACACATGTCAGTCTCGGTAAAAATGTGAACTGTTATTTGTGAGATTGGGAAAGTGTGTCTAAATTAGGTTCAAAACTATTGGGAAAGGGTGTCTAAATCACGTCCAAAGCTATTGGTAAAGTGTGTCTAAATTAGGCTCAAAGCTATTGGAAAAGTATGTCTAAATTAGTTTCAAAGCTATTGGGAAAGGGTGTCTAAATTAGGTTCAAAGCTATTTGGAAAGAGTGTCTAAATTAGGCTCAAAGCTATAGGGAAAGTGTGTCTAAATTAGGTTCAAAGCTATCGGGAAAGTGTGTCTAAATTAGGTTCAAAGCTATTGGGAAAATATATCTAAATTAGGTTCAAAGGTATTGGGAAAGTGTGTCTAAATTAGGTTCAAAGCTATTGGGAAAGTATGTCTAAATTAGGTTCAAAGCTATTGGGAAAGTATGTCTAAATTAGGCTCAAAGCTATTGGGAAAGTGTGTTTAAATTAGGCTCAAAGCTATTGGGAAAGTGTGTTTAATTATGTTCATAGCTATTGGGAAAGTGTGTCTAATTAAGCCTCAAAGCTATCGGGAAAGTGTGTCTTTATTAGGCTCAAAGCTATTGGGAATGTATGTCTATATTAGGTTCACAGCTATTGGCAAAGTGTGTCTTTATTAGGCTCAAAGCTATTGGTAAAGTAAGTCTAAATTAGGTTCAAAGCTATTTGGAAACTATGTCTAAATTAGGCTCAAAGCTATATGGAAAGTATGTCTAAATTAGGCTCAAAGATATAGGAAAAAAAACAAGTAAAGTACCCCCGTCACGCCAAGTGGCGTATAGGGAATATGGTGTTAGTGACCATAAATTTTACAGACCTTCGGCACATGATTTTCGGGGTAATGAGGTCGGTATTACGCCTGCGCCGCTTTACTTTCCCAGAAAAATGCGATACTCATTTAGGGCTGGGTGAACCCGGAAGCCGTCGGTTGGGATCGAACCCTACCGCTTGTCCTTTGTAGTCCAGTTCACTAACCACTGAGCTATCGCGACTCCCTAAAGATATAGGAAAAGTGAGTCTAAATTAGGCTCAAAGCTATAGGGAAAGTGTGTCTAAAATAGGCTCAAAGATATTGGGAAAACATGTCTCAAATTTAACCTATCATAGAAAAACTAGTTATCAAAACTTACGACGGAAAAAAATGTGTCTAAATTAGGATTAAAACAAGAATATGTTTTTGAATTTGATGCCATGTCACAGGTCAACGCTAACCAGGCGTCATGTAACTGATTTTCTGGGTTCCGCTGGAGAGGTCAATACTTTGACCATGTCAGACTTGCTGCTGCAAAACTAGGAATTATGACGTTCCTCACATCGTTATCCAATTTGTTCAGGTTGGAAGATGACATAGGGTCTTCATCAGCTGTGGAGCGCAGAGACTAGCGGGAAAGACACGATGCCACTTAGCTAGTATATAGGCGCTGAACCAGGACCCCATGCTTGTATATAGGGCACTGAACCAGGACACCTGGTTCGTTTATAGTGCACTGAACCAGGGCACCTGGTTCGTTTATAGTGCACTGAATCAGGAAACCTGGTTCGCTTATAGGGCACTCAACCAAAATCCCTAGCTCCTATATAGGGCACTCAACCAGAATCCCCAGCTCCTATATAGGGCACTCAACCAGAATCCCTAGTTCCTATATAGGACACTCAGCCAGAATCCCTAGCTCCTATATAGGGCCCTCAACCAGAACCCCTAGCTCTTATATAGGGCGCTCAGCCAGAATCCTTAGCTCCTATATAGGGCACTCAACCAGAACCCCTAGCTCCTATATAGGGCACTCAACCAGAACCCTAGCTCCTATATAGGGCACTCAAACAGAACCCCTAGCTCCTATATAGAGCACTCAACCAGAATCCCTAGCTCCTATATAGGGCACTCAACCAGAATCCCTAGCTCCTATATAGAGCACTCAACCAGAATCCCTAGCTCCTATATAGGGCACTCAACCAGAATCCCTAGCTCCTATATAGAGCACTCAACCAGAATCCCTAGCTCCTATATAGAGCACTCAACCAGAACCCTTAGCTCCTATATAGGGCACTCAACCAGAACCCTTAGCTCCTATATAGAGCACTTAACCAGAACCCTTAGCTCCTATATAGAGCACTCAACCAGAACCCTTAGCTCCTATATAGAGCACTCAACCAGAACCCTTAGCTCCTATATAGAGCACTCAACCAGAATCCCTAGCTCCTATATAGAGCACTCAACCAGAACCCTTAGCTCCTATATAGAGCACTCAACCAGAATTCCTAGCTCCTATATAGGGCACTCAACCAGAACCCCTCCTATATAGAGCACTCAACCAGAACCCTAGCTCCTATATAGAGCACTCAACCAGAACCCCTAGCTCCTATATAGAGCACTCAACCAGAACCCCTAGCTCCTATATAGAGCACTCAACCAGAACCCCTAGCTCCTATATAGGGCACTCAACCAGAACCCCTAGCTCCTATATAGAGCACTCAACCAGAACCCTAGCTCCTATATAGGGCACTCAACCAGAACCCCTAGCTCCTATATAGAGCACTCAACCAGAACCCTTAGCTCCTATATAGAGCACTCAACCAGAACCCCTAGCTCCTATATAGAGCACTCAACCAGAACCCCTAGCTCCTATATAGGGCACTCAACCAGAACCCCTAGCTCCTATATAGAGCACTCAACCAGAACCCCTAGCTCCTATATAGGGCACTCAACCAGAACCCCTAGCTCCTATATAGGGCACTCAAACAGAACCCCTAGCTCATATACCACAAAGCTGGAGTAGGCAACATGTAGTTCGCTATCGACGGGTGAAGTTATAAAGTAATGTGACCCACTCCTGTAATGTGACCCACTCCTGTAATGTGACCCACTCCTGTAATGTGACCCACTCCTAAGAGAACCTGAAATTTCAATCGAATCGGTGGTCAAAGTCCATTCGAAGAGGGAGACGCAGGATGGAGAGATACCACGTTTACAGGCTTAAAAGTCACTTCAGTCTTTTTTTCGGAGATTGCTTCATTTTGAATGTCTTTGGCCACCGCGTTCGCCAGAAAATTCGGTTCTCCAACGAGCACGACACCCCATATAAACGACTTTTGACGGAAAACTAACTAGATCATTTGATTTTGTTTTTTACTTCGTTTATTTCAGGCAATAATTGATATCAGAAGATGGAAAACTAGACAGAGAAATTGACATGAGAATACAAAAAGCAAATGCTGTCACATACCAGCTTTCACCATTGCTAAGGCATCCAAACATTTCTATGCCAGCTAAACAACAAATGATAAATAGCATCTTCATACCAACTTTGTGCTATGAAAGTCAAACATGGACCCTTTCTAAATCACATTTAAGAAAGATCAATACATGTGAGATGCGTTGCTTGAGAAAAGTAACAAACAACACAAGAAGATATAGAATACCAAATGAAACCATAAGAAAAATAGTAGGAACAAAACCCTGCCAAGAATATATAGAACAACAACAATTTAAATGGTTTGGCCACCTGGTCAGAATGAATCCTCACCAATCACCATCAAGGGCGTTCTTCTCGAGAATGCATGGAAAAAGACCAAGAGGAAGACCCAGAAGAAGATGGATACATGCAGTGACAGAGACATGTAACAACAAAGGGAAATCACTAATTCAGACAATTCGAGCAGCACAAGAACGACAAATGATATAAACCACGACACCTTTTAGGTATCAGTGAAAGAGAAAAGAATTAGAAGAATAATTGATATCAACAGGATATAAGATATCAAAGTAAATATTAGACCGTCCATTAAAATGTCTGTACATGAATTAACAAAAACAGATGCAGTCGTCATTCATCTTTATCTAGTTACGTCACTCATGTTATATTATATCTCTTTATTTCTCGTGTTTAATAGCAAACAGTGATCGACACTCATGTAGCGCACAAATAATCGCGAATATTTCCTCCACAAATGTTATAGGCGACAAGGTATGCCATCGATTTGCGCTAAAAAAAAAAAAAAAAAAAAACGTAAAGAGAGATAATGAAGGCACGCTTTTGCATTTTTCGTTGAGCAATATTTTAGAAAAAAAAACCATTGAGAATACGATTCCCAACATAGAATCAATTTCGGGCACTTGTCTTGCGGCAGAATACGTTGGATATGAAGATCATTTCAAAGAGTTCAATCATGATTTTTCTTTAAATCTACAAACCCCTGGTCCCACTTATCAATGCTTTTCTCTAAAGAATTTGCAACATTCTTAAAATGGCGCTAAATAAAAGAAGCAATTTGCGCAACATGGGAAGTAACCTGATAATTTTGGGGGGCTGTCCCACGGAGGATGTAAAATATTATCTCCACGAGACTACAAAAAATGTGCGTATGGCCATGAGAACATTTGTGAATCCTCGTGGAGATGATATTGTGCCTCTTCCATGGACCCACAGCACAAATATATATATATATCTTCTATGACCTTGCTGCGACTTGTGATCCAGGTCAATTACTTTCTAAACTGATTGTTGTTTTTTGTCTGCGTTGGTGGCGTCCCTCGAACCCCATATCGAATGGCAATATATCCATGGCAACGATTCATCACAAGAGCAGCAGCATAAATCATACAATTTAAAGCTGTTCAGAAAAATACGCTGCCGGTTGTGTCATGTGAGAATAGAACATAGATAGATGGATAACAGAGCACTGCTGGTACGATGAATGTTTGAAAGCTTCGCCCGTGACCAGCCAGAAGAAACATTGTTCGTGAGTCAGAGAATATTGGATATTAAGGGACATTCGCTGGGAAAATTTATCAAGAGAGAGTGACATGAAGTGAGTAGATGTTTTGATAAGATGTTCACTAAATAATGTGGCTCAAGATCAGCAAGGCTGTAAAATTGTATATATTCTAGATAGCAACATACAGTTGTGAATCATGGACAATCTCGCAAATAACCAGATAGAAAATCGATTCATTTGATAACAAATTTTTTAAAGTAAGGAAAGTACTCCCGTCACGCCAAATGGCGTATAGGGATATGGTGTTAGTGACCATAAATTTTACAGACCTTCGGCACATGATTTTTGGGGTAATGTGGTTGGTATTACGCCCATGCCGCTTTACTTTCCCAGAAAAAAATCAGGTACCTATTAAAGGCTGGGTGAACCTGAAGCCGTCGATTTGGATCGAACTCTACCTCTTGTCCTTTGTAGTCCAGTTCACTAACCACTAAGCTATCGCTGCTCCCTTTTGAAACAAAATGCTACAGAACATTTTTTAAAAATATCTTGGATAATACATATCCAAGAGACATATTAAATGATTTAAGCATTTAAAAGAACTGACATATAAACACCATTCTACAGAGGCAATTAAAATACTATGGCTACGTCAAAAGACACAGCGGGCTGGAAAAAAGCAATCATGGAAGGCGTGGTTCCTGTGCGACACATCAGAGGCAGATCAAGGTGGTTTCCATAAATCAAAGAGACATTGAAACGTAAAACAGAAGTGGGAGATCCGGCTAGGGACAGAGATGCTTGCAGACGTGCTGTAATGAGTGCAACTTTCTGCAAAAGACATGCAACCTGATGATGATGGTTCACTAATTAAATGTTGTCAAAATATAGAGGCGGGATTTGCGCTAATGTTATGTTATGAAACTAATGTTATAGACCTTTGCAATATATTTTTTTACGTTCGCCAGCTTTTTACCTCTGATAAAGTCCTTAGAGACTAGGTACTGAGTTTTGCTTATTAATCCGTTTCTCCCTGGCAGCCGTGTGCACAGGGGTGCTTCGCCGCACAGGCAGATAACTCCGTATTCGGAGGAACTCATATTTTTTTCTGTCCATGATGAATTGAAGTTTTAAGCCGGGCCTCTCTGATGAGACAAGGGGTGGTTGCTGCAGAGAGAAATCGCAAATAAAAATCCTAACTGATGCCGCCGAGATTAGAACCCACAACCTCTCTGTTTCGAGGCCGGCGTCTTGCTTCGAGACCAGCCAGTTCCAGAACCTTTGCAATATGAGGTCATCGGATCATTAGAATTCGTCCCCAACACGCATTTGTCTGCTATTGAGGAGATGATTGTGGTTTTTGATAATCTAAGACTGTAGGCCTCACTTGGGTTTGACTACGAGACCTTCTCCTGTTGCACTTGGAAGTTCATGGAACTTTCTGACTGAATCTGTTAGCACAATTTACTACCACGCTGTCACGAGTCGTTGTAGCTCAGTGGTTTATGAACTGGACGACTAAGAACAAGAGGTCGAGATCGCTCTTGATTGGAGATTTAATTACGTCATAGATCTACAGTAGACGAAAACCAATCACCCGCGAAAGAACGGATCAAGAACTACAGTTCCTTATTAAAGGACATATAGCAGTAGTCATATAAAGTGCAAATTTAAACAAAAACACTTGGAATAGCCAATATCAAAACAGAAATGATTGCAACATCAGGCGACAGGTGATCAGACTGACTACAGAGAATATTTAACACAGGCTGGTATCATCAGAGGATACCAGAAGACTGGAGAAGAAACATCATCGTCCTTATATGGTAACGAAAATTTAAGCAAGACGGACTACAAACGAATACATTTCTAGTGAGTTACATAAAGAACAACACATTAGCAACTTAAATTTGAGTTTCCGAGAACAAATAGAGATGAAGCGATACAATACTCACATCTATCGAACCTGACTCTCATCCCATACAAGGACCACATAACTGGCCATCCCAACCGATACACAAGAAACAAACGAACCATTATTCACGGGCAACCAAAATTTAATTAATCAAAACAGAAAATCTGCAAGAACAATTTTGATAATTTGGCATGAAAATTAACATTGATAAAACCGAAGTAATAAACATTTACAGAGGAAAATAAAACGTCAGCATAAATATAGGCAACGATTAAAACAAGCAGGTGAATTTATTTACCTAGGCCGTCTCTAACAAACATGCATGGGAAATAGATTTAAGATGCATTAAATCGTGCCAGATCGTTGGCCAAATGGCCCCATTATTGGCAAACAAAGAAATCACAATTGAAACAAAATGAGCGCTCCTCAACACAACCTTCATTCCAGCGTTGTGGTATCTATGTCAAACAGGGACACTAGATTCTGGAACAGTCATTAAGATAAATACCACCGACATAAGCTGTGTCAGGCGTATGATGGGAGCCAGCTTGAGAGAGACAATTAGAAGTGAAGAACCGAAAAGACAGGGTCAGTTCAGCTGTAGAGTAGATGCAGTAACAAATTTAATGCTTTGGTTACGTCACAAGGTAGAAACAAATTAAATGGTTTGATTACGTCGCAATACATTCACAATACGCAATGATTTACTAGTGGCGAAACATACCTGGCCGAAATTGGCATGGCGCACAGTGCGTCGAAACGCACGGAAAGAGTTAAGTCACAAGACATAAACAAATAAAATAGTATGGTAACGTAACTTGACAACAAACAAATTAAATGGTTTGGTAACGTAACTTGACAACAAACAAATTAAATGGTTTGGTAACGTAACTAGACAACAAACAAATTAAATAGTTTGTTAACGTAACTAGACAACAAACAAATTAAATAGTTTGGTAACGTAACTAGACAACAAACAAATAAAATAGTTTGGTAACGTAACTAGACAACAAACAAATTAAATAGTTTGTTAACGTAACTAGACAACAAACAAATAAAATAGTTTGGTAGCGTAACTAGACAACAAACAAATAAAATAGTTTGGTAGCGTAACTAGACAACAAACAAATAAAATAGTTTGGTAACGTAACTAGACAACAAACAAATAAAATAGTTTGGTAACGTAACTAGACAACAAACAAATAAAATAGTTTGGTAACGTAACTAGACAACAAACAAATTAAATAGTTTGGTAACGTATCTAGACAACAAACAAATCAAATGGTTTGGTAACGTAACTAGACAACAAACAAATAAATAGTTTGGTAACGTAACTAGACAACAAACAAATTAAATAGTTTGTTAACGTAACTAGGCAACAAACAAATTAAATAGTTTGTTAACGTAACTAGAGAACAAACAAATTAAATAGTTTGGTAACGTAACTAGACAACAAACAAATTAAATCGTTTGGTAACGTAACTAGAAAACAAACAAATTAAATAGTTTGGTAACGTAACTAGACAACAAACAAATTAAATGGTTTGGTAACGTAACTAGACAGAAACAAATTAAATGGTTTTGTAACGTAGCAAGACAAAACTAAAGTAAATGGTTTGGTCACGTAACTAGACAGAAACAAATAAACTGAAGCAACACAGCTCTCAATAAACGCTACGAAACAACGTAAATTTTAACGCGCTCGAAAAATTTGCATAGATAAGAACACTAAACATACTGTGGAGGCTAATCATGGAGCAACACAACGCAACATTCCCTCTACGACGCTGAAAGGGAAATGAGAAAGAAGAAGAGAAAGAATATAAATGGCCAATGTTAATTGTTTATTGCGTAGTTAACACCACACGTAATTGTCAGACCATTTTACTGGTTCGACTAAGTTTAGTGCCAGTAATTTATAAACAGTCTGGTGTATATATAGAAACAGGTCTTCTCCGATGAGCATTTGTTTTATCTTTGAGCCCACACACACTGGCACACAGTAGACAGTTGTAACACGTTTGATGTGTGGTCTAACATACAACTCCCAATAGCTGTCACAAGTGGTACCTGTATCTCTGCACGTTGTTCATGTGGTAGCAATGGAATGTATCTAGCGAGGTCTAACATACAACTCCGAAGAGCTGTCACGAGTGGTACCTGTATGCCTGCACGTTGTTCACGTGGTAACAATGGAATGTATCTAGCGAGGTCTAACATACAACTCCCAATAGCTGTCACAAGTGGTACCTGTATCCCTGCACGTTGTTCATGTGGTAACAACGGAATGTATCTAGCGAGGTCTAACATACAACTCCGAAGAGCTGTCACGAGTGGTACCTGTATCCCTGCACGTTGTTCATGTGGTAACAATGGAATGTATCTAGCGAGGTCTAACATACAACTCCGAAGAGCTGTCACGAGTGGTACCTGTATCCCTGCACGTTGTTCATGTGGTAACAACGGAATGTATCTAGCGAGGTCTAACAACATACAACTCCCAAGAGCTGTCACAAGTGGTGCCTGTATCCCTGCACGTTGTTCATGTGGTAACAATGGAATGTATCTAGCGAGACATCAATGAAATCAGGTTGCAGCAATCTGCGTGTGCGCGATGCTACTCTTTCCACCCATCTTGTTTTCGTGGAATTAGACAAGATTTACAAGTAATGAGGCATCACGGGATCGGCAACGGCTGTTTTTTTAAAATTACTATTATTTAATATTTTAGGCTAGAAATCGCATGGGAAGGGGGGTGGTGGTTGGAGGTATATATATATATATATATATATATATATATATATATATATATATATATACGTATAGCAGTAGTAGCCTCCGTCAGTCACAGTTAACTATGCATTTTTCAGCGTCCTAGAAATGTTATTTCTTTCTTTTCTATCGTAGTGTATTATTTTTCTATCAATCTGTCTGCTTCTTGTTCGAGTTGGATATATGTGTATCTATATATATATATATATAGAGAGAGAGAGAGAGAGAGAGAGAGAGAGAGAATAAAACTGAAAACTGTAATAAAGTAAAATATAGGATTTTTTTAAGATACGGATTGTTAAGAAAAAAAATGTAACAATTTGTAAATAGGGCCTAGTATTTAAAATGTGGTTGACTTTATGAACCACATCAACGGTGATAACTACAATTTACTGTTTTAATTATAAAATATAGTGAACTTTTATTTTTAAATGTATTTATTTGTATGTTTGCATTTTGTTTAAAAGTGTTCTTTAGTTGCCACAGAAGGTGGATGCATTGCAGACAAAAAAGGAAAAATGCTAACAGACAGTAAAGATATTATAGATAGATGGCAGGAATATATAACAGAACTATTCATGACAAAGGGACAAGAAACCAGTTATAAAATGTACATTCAGGCTAT
Organism: Megaustenia siamemsis; assembly: GCA_032433765.1. Classification (NCBI taxonomy): domain Eukaryota; kingdom Metazoa; phylum Mollusca; class Gastropoda; order Stylommatophora; family Ariophantidae; genus Megaustenia; species Megaustenia siamemsis. Next base: position 118,284,898 of record JAVIAB010000051.1, on the reverse strand, counting down.
AAAATCTGAGGTGGAAAAAGCTATAAAAACAATGAAAAAGGGAAAAGCAGCAGGACCTGACAGCATACAGATAGAGATGATACAGGCACTAGAAGATTTTGGCATTGAAGTGATTACAGACATATGAAACGACATATACCACATAGGATACATACCAAATGAACTAAAAACATCAACTTTCATTGCATTGCCTAAAAAGAATGGTGCAGTTGAATGCAGTGACTTGAGAACAATTAGCCTAATGAGCCATGTTACAAAAATCTTGCTAAAAGTTATACAAGGAAGGATTCAGAATAAAATCAATACTGAATTAGATGAGCAGCAATTTGGATTTAGGAAAAATAACTGGACAAAAGAAGCCATATTCTGCATGAGAACATTAATCGAAAAGTACACAGAAGTAAACAAACCAATATATGCCTGCTTTATAGACTACACCAAAGCTTTTGATAGAGTACACCACAAACAACTTATAGAATGACAAAAAGAGATACATCTAGATGACATGGACATACGACTAATATGTAATCTATACTGGGAGCAAACAGCAGTAATAAAATATAACGAAGAGAACTCTACACCCATTGATGTAAAAAGAGGAGTAAGACAGGGATGCATCCTATCACCGAGCTGGTTCAATATATACACTGAGCAAATCTTTAAAAACATCACAGAGATGCCAGGCCTAAACATTAATGGATAGATACTCAATAAACTAAGGTATGCTGATGAAACTGTATTACCAGCAGAAAATCATAAAGATCTACAACAATTATTTAATGAAATAAACATGATAAGCAAAAAATATGGACTAGATATGAATATCAAAAAGACTAAAACTATGATCATAAACAAAGGAAATACTCAAAACCCACAAATGGACATCAAAATTGAAGGAATAGACCTGGAGACAGTTCAGAACTACAACTACCTTGGACATACTATAACCAGTGATGGAAAATGTACAACTGAAATAAACAAAAGAATAGGAATGGCAAAACGTAATTTTAATGCCATGAAGAACAAACTAACATCGAAACAAATAACACCAGGGCTAAAACTAAGAATAGCAAAATGTTGCATCTTTTCAGTATTCCAGTATGGTGCAGAAACATGGGCATTAGACAAGAAAACAACAGAAAATTGAAGCCTTTGAAATGTGTATTTATAGAAGAATATGTAGAATTGGATGAAAGGAAAAGAAAATAAACGACGAAGTCTTAAAAGAACTAAAAATGAAAAGAGAACTACCAAGCACAATTCAAACAAGACAAATGCGATTTTTGGGTCATGTTAAAAGACACAACAGCCTACTAAAAGTAATCCTGGAGGGGAAAATACAAGGTAAATGAGGCAGAGGCAGACCAAGACTAACATGGACAAGTAACATCAAAAGATGGACAAATCAGCCTATGACAACCTGCACCATCAAAGCTAGAGACAGAGCAGAATGGCGCTCCATGGTAGCCAACCTTCCTTGCGGAGACGGCACTCGATGATAATGATGATTCTTTAGTTAACATTTGTATCTGACAAGTAGCTATTAAAGGGGCTATTTTATTCGTAGTTACGTAACGAGCTATCGTTTATGATAGATGCAGGTAAGGTAAAAGGTAGAGGTAGTCACATAGATGTTGCCTTTATGTAATGAATGAAGTAATGTTTTAACCTCACCAATAGTTCTCAGCTTCATGAGGTGATGTGACCATTTCCAGTTTGTTTGTCTTGTCTATCTATAGGTTAGCTCTTTAATACCATGTTATGTTTATTGTTCATGTTTCCAACAACTTTACTGGCGGTGGCACGATATTTGCTCTATTTTTGCTCTATTAAAAAAAAAGTAAAGAACCCCGTTACGTCAAGTGGCGTATAGGGAATATGGTGTTAGTAGCCATAATTTTTACAGCACATGATTTTTTTAGGTAACGAGGTCGGTATTACGCCCGTGCCGCTTTATTTTCCTAGAAAAAAAATCCGGTACCATCGTAAGGCTGGGTGAACCCGGAAGCTGTCGATCAGGATCGTACCCGACCTCTTGTCCTTTGTAGTACAATTCACTAACCACTGAGCTAATACATGTTCCATATTTGCTCAAAATTTCCTCGATATTCTATATTGGTGATTTTATCCTTCACATCGAATATCTCTGGTATCCATTTAAAAAGGCTTGGTGGCCACCGAGAGTCTTCGAGATGATGATTATACCTCAACTGTCATTCTAACCCAAGCTCCCTTCAGATTGGTAGCCGTGCGCACTATCCAGAATGTCACTAGCTTTTCTTAATGCTTCTTCTTCTTCTACGTTTCAGGCCCCTGTGGAGCATAGGTCTTCAACAAACACTTTCCAAGCCGTTCTGTTTCTTGCCATTCTTTAAGATCGTATCATGTCTTCCCCATCATCTTCATCTCTGCTTCTATCTGTCTTCTCCAAGAATTCCTTGGTCTTCCTCTTTGTCTTTTTCTCTTTCACTTGTCCATGTTTGTGAAGTTTTTTTTTTTTCAGATTATTTTTTTTTACAGTACGGGATAGCCAGTCCCATGCCCAACCCTCCTTAGTCTTTTCTTAATTGCGTGAACGTAATTATGGTACTTCATACCAGTGGCGTATACTGGTTTTGGGATCTGGGCTACCGCTGACATAATAAATAAAAACATACATCATATTCATTTTCTAATGACATCACTACATTTTAAATTACTTACTTATTTATGTTAATTATATCCGTCTTGTTTGGAACAAAAAGGTCTTGATGACTTTGTCATTGAAAGTACTGTTGGATTGGTTTCTTAGTTGCTGAGGGAATGATTTCTAAATGGACATTAATGCCAAACCAGATAAGCGTTCTTGTGTCTGAGTTGCGCGACAATAAGTTTTTATTCTTTTGAAAGCAGAACAAGTTCTTTCTACAGATGCTGATGCGCATAACGTAGTTATAAATAGCTAAGGCAGTTCCAGTAATAAGACATTGTTTCACTTTCACTTTGTGACGATTCTGATTGGCTAGGGCTAAAAATAACCCATGAAACCGCATTAGTGTAGAGGCAGCTTTGCCCTATTATTTTGATGGGAATTTTTGAATGTCATGGTCGTTAATACAAGGTCCGGATAGAGGAAAAATGTACCGCTGGCTAATCTTCCTCTTTCCTTCCTCATCTGCCTTTCAGCTTCGAGAGGAGATATAATTTGCGGTACCTTGCTCTTCTGTTAGCTCTGTTACTGTTATGTTTCCGAGTGCTTCTAATATTCCATCGACCCATCTTTTTTCGTGGTGGACCCTTGAGTCTGGTGTTCTCACAACGTTTCTTGAAGACTCGTTGTGTTGTGTTTTGTTCTCTCTGCCTTGTCACGTGGCCAAAACATTTTATCTGTTGTTTCCTTATATATTCTATGGCGGGGGCTATTCCTAGCTTTTTTCTCAGTTCTTCAGTTCTGATCTTATCTCTCAGACTGTTTCCTGTCATTCGTCTAACACATTTCATTTTTGTAGAAGTTATCTTTCTTATTGTTCTTGTATGTAGGGTCCATGTCTGGCATTGGTAGCACAACGTTGGGATGAAGATTGTATTGTATAGTGCTCGTTTTGCCTCCAGAGTTATTTCCTTGTTGGACAATAGTGGTGATAACTGTCCAATGATTTGACAAGCTTTGTTGCATCTTGATTCTATCTCTGCTGTTGAGAATTATCGTTTGTCATTAGACTTCCTAGGTATTTGAATTCCTCTACTTGTTTTAGTTGTCTGCCTTCTATAGTTATGTTGATGTTCTTTTTATTTTTGGCGACATTCATGACTTCTGTTTTGTTGATGTTGATTTTCATGTTGTATTTTGTGCCTGAGATGTTGAGTTTGTTTAAGTGTTCTTGTAAGTCTTCTATTGTTTCATGTATTAGTGCCTGATAATCAGCAAAAAAAGCTCGTTGATCACCTCTGTCTCTGAATGGGTTGGCTAGCTTGCATATATTCTCCATGTATGTAATAAACAGTAGGGGGGATAGTACGCACCCCTGTCTTACACCTGATCTAACTTCGAAGTGGTCTGTGCAGCCTGCTGCTGTTCTGACCCTGCAGCTGCTGTTGATGTAGAGACTTTAAAAAGGTTGGTTAGATGTTGGCTTGCTCCGTATGTTGTTAGTATCTCCCACAGTTGTTCTCTGTTTACTCTGTCGAATGCTTTTTCCTGGTCAATGAAGGCTATGTATAAGTTTTGATTGTGTTCTGTCGTTTTTTCTGCAAGCTGTTTTAATGTGAATAGAGCGTCAGTACACCCTCTGTTTTTTTTCGGAACCCCATTTGAGAATCGCTTAACTGTAGTTCTACTATTGGTCTCAGCCTTTTTTCCAAGATTTTGGCGTATAGCTTTCCTACATGGCTGAGAAGAGATATACCTCTATATTGATTGCAGTCTCTTTTGCTACCTTTCTTTTTCCATATTGGTATGATGATTGCCTGTTGCCAGTCTTCTGGGGCTTGTTGTTGGTGCCATGCTGTATTAAATATTCTGTGCAGCCATTGCACTCCTGTTTCTCCTGCTGCTGCTATTATTTCTATTGGTATGTTATCTATCCCCGGAGATTATTTTTCTAGGTACATATTTGTTACTTCTTCGATTTCCTCTTTCATGATGTTGGGTCAGTATTTGTGAGTTCTAGCGTGGTTTTTGTTGTCTTATTGGTAGTTGGTATGTTTAACAGGTCTTCAAAATATTATTTCCATCTCTGTTGCATGCATTGGTTATTTCTATCTATCTATCTATCTTTCGTTCGCCTGAAGCATTGTCTATATCTGCAATGTCGTTTCCTGTATAAATGTTACTGTCTTTTGTAATTCTTGCAGTGGCCCATATAGTTTTGTCTGTAGTGTTGTATCTATGGGCCAATGGATTTTCCTCAGTCTACTATATTCAGTGCAGTCTTGAAGTATGTGTTCAGCAGTGGGGCGCCTGTCCACATGTACAAGTAGTGAGGTGCCGATCTTGAATTTTGTATACATGTGACTATGGAGTCGATTGTGTCCTGTTCTGAGACGTATAATGATAACTTGTTCATATCTATTCATATTATAAAAGGCATCCTGATTTGGGCTTGTGGTCCTCTGATTGATTGATTATCTGTTCTTATGATGTATGTAACAGGTGTATCTAGTTGTGTGCCTGTTGAACCTTCCTTTGCCAACTGATCTGCTTTCTCATTTCCTGGTATTCCACAGTGAGATGGGATCCACTGCAGGGCAACCCTGTGGTGCTTGCAGAGTTCAGTCAATAAGGTCTGCAGATGTGGTAATTTCTGGATTGTAGTGCCTGGAGTACTGATCTTGCAATTGGTTATTTGATATTGGCTGTCCGTCTTTGTCATTTATCAGCTCAGTAGGATCATGGTTTTCTTTTCTCGCTCTCGGAGCTTTTACTGCTTTGTAGAAATCTCTTGTGGCTGTCTTGAAGTCCCTGCTCATGCTTTGTCCGAATTCTGTCCAATTCTTTTGCATAGCTTCTTTAATCAAAATTTTAACTCTTTTTCGAACTAAGGCATATTTTTCTTGGTTCTTGTTCTCCCTCCAATTTTTTAACAGTTTCTTCTTTTCTTTAATTGCTTCTCTGATTGTTTCGTTCCACCACGTGGTGCTCTTTTTCCCTTCTCTTGTTCTTAGCTTCGTTCCACAAACTGTTTTAGAGATGTTGGTTACTGTTTCCTTAAATTGTTTCCACTCTTCTTCTACTGTGCATTATTCGTTAGGGAGTTTCTTGAATTCCTCTGTTAGTTTTTCTTCTAGCGTTTTCCTTGTTTCTTGATCTTTTAATTGTTCTATTTTTTATTGTCTGTTCTTTTGGCTTCTTTTGTTTGTTTTCGTATATTCTCTTTATTTTTGGCTGTCTTAGTGTGATCATAACCGCCTTGTGATCCGTGTCATCTGTAATATTTGGGATTGCTCTACTGTCGGTTACTCTATTCTTGTTCTGTTGTCTTGTTAGTATAAAATCTATCTGGCTTCTGCATGTTGTGTCATTCCATTTGTACCAGGTGTATGTATACCTGCGACTCTATGTGCTTGAAGAATGTGTTGGTGATAAATAAATCATTTTGATTGCATAGATCCAGCAGTCTGCTTCCATTTTCGTTTATTTCAGCTTTTTATCGCCAAAGTGTCATAAGATATCACTGTTCTCACTGTTGCGTTTCCCAAGCCTTCCATTAAAATCTCCCATCACTAACATGTCGTCGCTTTCGTCAATTTTGTTAATGATTTCACTCAGTGTGTCGTAGAATTCTTCGCTGTCTCTTTCATTGTTGTTGCATGGTGCATAGATTTGAATGTAATTTGTTTATCGATCGTCTTCTAGTAGTTTAATTGTGATAATTCTTTCTGAATGGTATTTTATTTCAAGAATGTTCTTTGCGTGTTCTGGGTCGATGATAAAACCTACTCCATGTGTTGCTCTTTCTGTGTTGTCGACTCCTGATAATATTTTCGTGTAGTTCATGTGTGTTTTCTTTATCTGTTGTCCTTTTACTCTGGTGTCCGCTAATCCTAGTATTTTAATTTTCCTTTTCGTCATTTCTTCTATAAGTTCGACTTCTTTATTTTTTTATCCCGCATATATTTATAGTTGCTACTTTATTTTTATCTATTTCCATCTTGTGTGTATTTATCTGAGCATAAAACATGTATCCCTTACCGACCTGCTGAGTCCGTCGTAAGTTAAGGGCTTAACTTAAGAAAAACACACGTTGGGGGTTTAGCCCGACTGATGTGTTCCCCCCCCCTCTTCACACCCCCCCCCCACCACGTATTTGATCGCTACGGTCTCACATGCGATCTTTTACGATCTATATATACAACTTTAGTTGTTTACATTTTTTTAAAAAGTACTTATCAGTTCTTATCCTCCTCCTTAGTAGAAAACTTTACACAACTTTTCGAAAATTATAATCCTTTGGAAACACTATATTCAATCACTTTAATCACACAAACTTCACTCCGAAAATAAAACAACCGCCATCTTCCTGTCCTCCTGCTGTCCTTGCTGGCTAATAGAGGTTTCAATGTAGTTTCGGTTTCATTCATAAATGTTATAGTGGCCAGAGGAAAACCTTACTTTAATAAATGCAAATCAAAGCAAATAAATCATATTGGCCTACGAAATGTGTAATAGAATATTCGAAAATTTTTAATATAATTATGAAAAAAAAAATATAGGAAATTATCATTTCCTTTTGTATTTCGTTAATATGTTCAGGCTACGGGCGGTAGCTGCGGTATCATTGAGAATACACCACTGGTACATACATATATGGTATGTCGACGATACACAACATTACAGTCTATTAGTTAGGTGGCAGCTTCCTTCCTGTAATCACCTGACAGCCTGGGGTCATGTGGTTGAGAATGTCTCAATTAACCGAACGTGGAAGACGTCATTATACGTTTCTTGTTTCTTCACTGCCACTTCCGTCTTCCAAATTGTATTTGTTATATCATTTGTTCTGTGTATCTGTCTTTTTGTTGTTTCCTCGTTCTCACTTTACTCTCCCTAATTCATTCAATCATTGTATTGTTGTTTTTTTTATTTCATGCTCTCGTATATATTTCTTACTTCCCTCTACCTTCCACTTTATCTCCTCTCTCTATCTCTCTCTCTCACCCTCTTCTCCTTCCATCATTGACCAATGTTCCTATGTTCTTTATCCCTCCTTTTATGTTTCCTCTCCCTTATTCTATTCGCGCCCCCCCCCTTATCTTCACCACTTTCTTCTTTCTTCCATTCTCTACCCAACTTGTATTCTCCATTTCCTGTCCCTTTAATGCTTTCTTCTATCTCTCCCTCCTATAACATTTTCTCACTCTCAATATTTTATTTACCTAATTCTTGTTATTTCTCTGACTCTCTTTCTCTTTCTATTTTTCCCTCGTATGTTTCTCCTTTACTTCTCTTCTCCCTCTTTGCACTCCACATAAACTCATATACCGGTAACAAACGAAATGCTCCTTGCACGACATGGCTGAGCCTATTATTTATTATATGCATCTGACAGTTATAACGTCTATGATATTGCTCTTCCTTGAGTAAATATAAACTGCACCAAATTGAATCAACGTAGCCCATAAGAGACGTTACAATATTTATCCAACAGAATGTGCCTAATGCATCGCCAGTATCGCCATCTTTTAATGAACGTCAAATTAGTTAAATTCAAACATTACCACTGTGATCTCAAATATCATTAAGCAGGATAGACATATAACATTTGTTTTAAGGGTGTATAATAACAGTTTATGTGTGAAAACAACAAAGATGTAGAGAAATAACACGAATAGAAAATGGGTCACGGCCATCAGTGACCTCAGTGCGTGGGCAAGCACTGGTAACATAAACACAGCCCTTACTCTGCGACAGAATATAGCACAGCGGCAGAGAACAACGTAACATACACACAACAGTGCACAGAGCCAAAATAATGGAGAAACAATCGCGATCATACAGACATAATGTAAATCAAATTGCAACCATCAATATTTGCGGTATCAGAGACAAAGAAGAACAATTAATCGATGCAATGATAAAAAGAAGAATCAAAATACTCGGAGTAGCAGACACAAGACTGAAGGAGAAACAAACAAGGAAAGCGTACATGAATTATACCATAATAAACTCAGGAGTTAACACCAACGAAGTAGCAAAACACGGAGTAGGATTCATTGTAGACCCAGAAACGTCCGAAAACATCATAGAAATACATCAACATTCAGAAAGGATAATTACCCTAAGAGTAATAGAAAACAACGTCAATATAACATACATCCAAATATATGCACCTTGCAACAACAACGACGAAGAGAGCGAAGAATTCTACAAAACACTGAATGAAATCATAAAAAAAGTAAATAAGAACAAAGATCTACTGGTGGTGGGGGACTTTAACGGGAGACCAGGAAAACGCAATTATGAGAACTCCAAATATCTGGTCCCATTTGGAGATAACACAAATAGAAAGAAAGAAAATGGCAACCGAATGCTTGAATTATGCAATCAACATGAATTATACATAACTAATACTTTCTTTAAACATAAAGACTCACAAATATACACCTGGTATAAATGGAACGATAACAAATGTAAAAGTCAAATAGATTTCATCCTAGCGAGAACACATAGGAAGAGGAAAATCAGAAACAGCAGAGCAGTACCTAACATCACAAATGATACAGGTCATAAAATGGTGCTAATAACCATCCAGAAAGCAAAACAAGACAACAAGAACCAATTGAAAACAAGAAACCAATCCGAAAGGACAATAAAATTAAGCCAACTTAAAATAGAAGACAAAAAGAAAGAAATAGAAAAACAACTAGAAAGCCAATTTAAACAACTACCACAACAAATAACTACAGTAGATAACGAGTGGCTCACATTTAAAAAATCATTGACGAAAATAGCAACCACAATATGCGGAACGAAACAAAGGAAGAAGGAGGGAAAGATGAGCACTCCATGGTGGAATGATATAGTCAAGAACGCCATAAAAAGAAAGAAAAAACTATACAAAATCTGGCTAAAAACTAAAAAGCCAAGCGATTATGATATATACACAATAGAAAGAAGAGAAGTGAAGAAATTAATCAAAGAAGAAAAACATAAAGCATGGATAAAATTTGGAGAAATGATTAGTAACAATCACAAATCAGCATCCAGAGACTTCTATAGAACAATTAAAGCCATAAGACAAAAGAAAGACAATTAGGACCCAACTGAAATCATCAATGATAAACGAGGCCAAGCAATAACAAACAAAGCGCAAATCTTAACGAGATGGAAAGAATATTTCGAAGAGCTTTTGAATGTAGAAACAAGTCCAAAAACACACAAAAAGCAACTTACAGTTGTCGATAAAGAACCAAATATACTAATGGAAGAAATAGAAGAAACATTACGACTAGCACCAAGAAACAAAGCCCCAGGAATCGATAACATCCCAGTAGAAATGCTAACAGCAGCGGGAGAGACAGGATGTAAATGGCTACACAGAATATTCAACGCTGCATGGATACAACAGCAAGTCCCAGACGATTGGAAACAGTCCGTCATATTACCAATATGGAAAAAGAAGGCCAGCAGAAGAGACTGCAACCAATATAGAGGAATATCACTATTAAGCCACACAGGGAAGTTATATGCCAAGATAGTTGAAAAAAGATTGAAACCAATTATAGACCCACAACTAAGCGATGCTCAGATGGGCTTCAGGAGGAACAGAGGTTGCACAGATGCCCTATTTATCATAAAACAACTAGCGGAGAAAACAATAGAGCATAATAAAACACTGTATACAGCTTTTATTGACCAAGAAAAGGCGTTCGATAGGGTGGACAGGGAACAACTATGGTCCGTATTGCCCTTGTACGGAGTGAGTCACCACCTAGTAGAGATATGCAAGAGCCTCTATGAAAGTAGTCGCACTACAGTAAGATCTTCAGCAGGCTACTCTAAACATTTCAGCATTAACTCCGGAGTAAGACAAGGCTGCGTGCTTTCCCCCTTACTTTTCATCACATATATGGACAATATATGCAAATTAGCATGCCCAATCAAAGGAAATATACCAAAACGGATGACAACAAACGATAACACAGAAGAAAACGAAATATACGTACCAGAAAACTACAGAAGAGAGGAAGAAATAAATGAAATACTATTTGCAGACGACCAAGTTCTGATACATGAAACAACTGAGGACCTACAAGAACATATCAACAGGCTAAACAACACTTGTAAACAATACAACATGAAGATCAACATAAGCAAAACCGAAGTAATGGCAATAGCGAGAAAGAAAGAAAAACTAAACATCATAATAGATAATACATCTTTGAAGCAAGCAGACAATTTTAAATATCTGGGTAGCACTCTAACACAAGACAATAACCAAGAAACAGAGATAGATATTAGGTGTAACAAAGCATGCCAAGTTATAGGCCAAGTATCAACACTATTGAAAAACAAAGCAATAACTACGGAAGCAAAAAGGGCAATATACAAATCAATTTTTTTACCAACGCTGTGCTATCAGTGCCAGAATTGGACGCTGGACTCTAGAACAATAAGAAAGATAATGACCACAGAAATTAAATGTGTCAGAAGAATGACAGGATACAGCTTAAGGGACAGAGTAAGAAACACTGAGCTGATGAAGAAACTCGAAATTGAACCAGCCATCGAATACATAAAGAAACAACAGATAAATTGGTTCGGCCACATAACAAGATAGAAAGAACTAACAATGAATCAAAGAGCCATAAACAAACGCTACGAAAACGCCAGATTAAGAGGAAGACCGAGAAAGAGATGGATAAAGGGAATACTAGAGTCACTAGGAGGAATAACATCAGAAGAGGCCAACAGAAGAGCAAAGAATCGCAGATTGTTTCTCCCCTCGACGCCAACGGCAACAGAGGAAGGATAGAAGAAGAAGTAGAAGTAGAAGACCACTGTGCACTCTAACGTATGTGTGCGCCCATTCCATTCCTTAAATTTGTAGAAAATTGTCCACAGAATACTTTACTAACGTTTGTGAGTTGTGGTTTCAGACTGTAAAGAAGGGGGCTTTGTCTGAAGCAAACGATTTTGGTGACTAAATAGTGAAAGTCGATGCCAGATTAACTGACTTAGGAACGGTATTAACAGCGCTTAAAACATGGCCTTTTTTCTAGTAGTAACAGAATTAAGTAAAGGATTCCTGTAATCTGTAGAGTCGTAGGGAAGTGAAATGACTAAATGTTACTGTATTAGACCAGAAAATGTGAAGGTAAAATGGAGGAGGGGGAGAGGTGACCAGTGCTTCGCTCGTTGTCACAACTTTCCTTTTAACTCATTGAGTCAGGAACCCATTTGCTTCATATGGGTCGACTGGATAACATCAATCAACTTGGATCGAGCTCATGTTCATCTTTCCCAAGCCGCTGTGTTACCAACACGCTACTGTCGACCTAACGACAGGATGTAGTATTAGTAACAGTAGCCAAACATTGGAACTATTAGTATTAGTAACAATAGCCAAACATTGGAACTAATAGTATTAGTAACAATAGCCAAACATTGGAACTATTAGTATTAGTAACAATAGCCAAACATTGGAACTATTAGTATTAGTAACAATAGCCAAACATTGGAACTATTAGTATTAGTAACAATAGCCAAACATTGGAACTATTAGTATTAGTAACAATAGCCAAACATTAGAACTATTAGTATTAGTAACAATAGCCAAACATTGGAACTATTAGTAATAGTAACAATAGCCAAACATTGGAACTATTAGTATTAGTAACAATAGCCAAACATTGGAACTATTAGTATTAGTAACAATAGCCAAACATTAGAACTAATAGTATTAGTAACAATAGCCAAACATTGGAACTATTAGTATTAGTAACAATAGCCAAACATTGGAACTATTAGTATTAGTAACAATAGCCAAACATTGGAACTAATAGTATTAGTAACAATAGCCAAACATTGGAACTATTAGTATTAGTAACAATAGCCAAACATTGGAACTATTAGTATTAGTAACAATAGCCAAACATTGGAACTAATGGTATTAGTAACAATAGCCAAACATTGGAACTATTAGTATTAGTAACAATAGCCAAACATTGGAACTATTAGTATTAGTAACAATAGCCAAACATTGGAACTATTAGTATTAGTAACAATAGCCAAACATTGGAACAATTAGTATTAATCACTGTAGCAAAACATTGGAACAATTAGTATTAGTAACAATAGCCAAACATTAGAACAATTAGTATTAGTCACTGTAGCCAAACATTGGAACAATTAGTATTAATCACTGTAGCCAAACATTGGAACAATTAGTATTAGTCACTGTAGCAAAACATTGGAGCTATTAGTATTAGTCACTGTAGCCAAACATTGGAACAATTAGTATTAGTCACTGTAGCAAAACATTGGAGCTATTAGTATTAGTCACTGTAGCCAAACATTGGAACAATTAGTATTAGTCACTGTAGCCAAACATTGGAACAATTAGTATTAGTCACTGTAGCCAAACATTGGAACAATTAGTATTAGTCACTGTCGCCAAACATTGGAACTAATTTAGCTTAGTCCACAGATCATCGTCTTGTAAAACGGACAACTCCACAGTGCTCAGACACCCACTCCCTCACCACACTGCTCAGTATGAAGCAGGCCTACCACACATCGAAACCATTGAAGGTGGGTTAGCTCAGATGCACGAACTCCGAAGCACCAACGAAGACCTTGACCTCAGTTTCCTTAGTCACATGTTATGTCATGCACAAGCGAGAAATTTTAAAAATCGGAAAAAGATATTGTAAAAGCTTTATGTAATTAATGGACAACACAAATGTGATTACATATCTGTGTGTGTGTGTGTTGTTTATTGTTCCTAAAAAGTAAGTAAAGAACCCCCGTCACGCCAAGTGCCGCATATGGAATATGGTGTTAGTGACCATAAATTGTACAGACCTTCGGCACATGATTTTTGGGGTAATGTGGTCGGTTTTACGCCCGTGCCGCTCAACGTTCCCAGAAAAAAAATCCGGTACCCAGTAAAGGCTGGGTGAACCCGGAAGCCGTCGGTTGGGATCGAACTCTTGTCCTTTGTAGTCCAGTTCACTAACCACTGAGCTATCGCGGCTCCCTGTTTATTGTTCCTAATAAAGCCCTATTGAGCCGAAACGTCGTTCGAATGTCAGTCGTCCATTTATTACGCTATGCTTTAACCATACCGAGCCGCAATATCTCAGTGGTTAGTGAACTGGACTACAAAGGACAAGAGGTAGGGTTCGATCCCAACCGACAGCTTCCGGGTTCACCCAGCCTTTAATGGGTACCGGATTTTTTTTTCTGGAATAGTAAAGCGGCATGGGCGTAATACTGACCACATTACCCCAAAAATCATGTGCTGAATGTCTGTAAAATTTATGGTCACTAACACCATATTCCCTATACGTCACTTGGCGTGCCGGGGACTCTTTACTTGACTTACTGGAGTTTCGCTTTTGTATGCACTTAAATGCATTTCTTTGCCTTGACCACATATGTCACTAGTAGCAGGTGTCGGTAGTTCTATTCTCTTGTCCCTTACAGTAGTCAAATGAGTGAGTTCGGATTAGGAAGAAAATTACGACAAAGGTGTCTCTTATTAAACCCATCATTTTCGACTGTCAGAGACTGTGAGAAACCGACTCTAGGGTACAATACTGAAAAATGCGATGGACTCAGTACTTTAACTCATAAATAGCTTATTTATTCAGTCCACTCGGTGGTTTGAGTTGTTACATAAGAACATCCAAGATGGGCAAAATTCAGCATTCCCAGCAGAACCCATGAAATCAAGAAATACCGTTTAACCAACCATGTCGCCATCTAACAGCTAATAGCTTCAGCCCCTCTGTTTTATAGAGGAAATTACCAACAGACAAGAATCTGACAGGAAAAAGCATAAAATATAATTTCAAGAAATGAGGAACTGAGAAAAAACATATGAATAATTCCCGCCATAGAATACATAATGAAACAACAGATAAAATGGTTTGGCCACGTAATGAGACAGAAAGACCAAATGGTTTGGCCACGTAATGAGACAGAAAGACCAAATGGTTTGGCCACGTAATGAGACAGAAAGACCAAATGGTTTGGCCACGTAATGAGACAGAAAGACCAAATGGTTTGGCCACGTAATGAGACAGAAAGACCAAATGGTTTGGCCACGTAATGAGACAGAAAGACCAAATGGTTTGGCCACGTAATGAGACAGAAAGACCAAATGGTTTGGCCACGTAATGAGACAGAAAGACCAAATGGTTTGGCCACGTAATGAGACAGAAAGACCAAATGGTTTGGCCACGTAATGAGACAGAAAGACCAAATGGTTTGGCCACGTAATGAGACAGAAAGACCAAATGGTTTGGCCACGTAATGAGACAGAAAGACCAAATGGTTTGGCCACGTAATGAGACAGAAAGACCAAATGGTTTGGCCACGTAATGAGACAGAAAGACCAAATGGTTTGGCCACGTAATGAGACAGAAAGACCAAATGGTTTGGCCACGTAATGAGACAGAAAGACCAAATGGTTTGGCCACGTAATGAGACAGAAAGACCAAACACGACACAGCGAACATTTAGTAAATGTTACGAAAGCACCCGACTCAAAGGTCGGCTACGAAAAAGATGAATCGATGTAATATTCAAAATACTAGAAAATATAACAGCAGGAGAAGCCAACAGAAGAACAAAAAACCATAGACTGCATCTCTCCACGACGCTCATAAGCAAATACGGAAGGAAAGAAGAAGAAAAGATACAAGAAAAATAAACAGATGAACTGCACAATAAATTTCAACAAGTTACATTGAACATAGAAGATAAGCAATTACACAGCTTGAAGAAATGCTCCGCGTATCAAAATAAATCTTCTAATGCTTTTCTTAGAACTATACTCTTCATTGCTAATTTCCAATATTCGGAAGAAACAATCATCATTTTTTGGCCATGCAATGAGAAGGAAACAGCTGGAATATATTGTAACAACTGGAAAATGGTGGGACAAAGAGATAGAGGGAAGCAAAGAGAAAAGATAGCAGACAGCTTAAAAGAATGGCTTGGCAGAAGATCAACAACAGAAGTGATAAATTACCGTCGTGATCGAAAGTTGTGGAGAGACATGATCACCTACGCCAGCAAGCTTGGTATTTGATGATGATGATGATGATGATGATGCTCTTCATCAACCAGCTTTTAGATGGGCGTTTAATTAGCGTAGATGCGTTGTTTACATCAAGCTGCGATATCTGCGCCTTTCGGTCTGACACATCGCTACTCATTTGTCAAACTGAGGCTCATCTGTTGTCAGACCTACCGCGTTGGAGTGCATCGGGGTCCGCTTTATGTCAGTGATCTTGACTCAAGCAGTCAGCTGGGAGTGGCTGAACGCTTTCCTGTTCAGGTGCCGTGGTTGCAGCTATGCACGTGAGCTCTCTGAAGGGAATAAATTCACATTCTTTGACAGAACTGTAAATCCGGCTGGGAGAGCTAGAGATGATACGAACAAACAAATAAGCAATGTCAAATTTAGCCAAACAGTATCTGAAGATTTCCCAATACAATGTAAGAACCAAACTTACCATACGTGGAAGATGACGCTTTCATTGTTTTTCTATGGATCTGAATGAAGAACGACAGAGAATGGAGTGTCTGGACGATCGTCATTTCATAGAAAGTAAATGAGAAAACTTCTTGTGACATTTTGACTGAACACAAATAAGTAACCACGATTTTCTAACTGGCTGCAGCCAAGATTTAACACAGTAATAACAGGCGGGAGTTGGATGTAGATAGGACAAGTGAGCAAATTATATACATGAAACGATCAACACTTGAGCAAGTTGACTGGAAATGACTTATAAACCGAGAAGTTTTTTTATATTAATAAATAACAACGCGAACATTAATTAACCGTCACAGGGTCCATTATTTTCATGAAGCGAACATTTACGACACAAGTAATTCATCCTATATGTGTGTGGGGCTTTTAATTAATGATAGGGAACTCAAAATAGAATTGTGTCTATAAATGAATTCCTCAACCAGTGTTTCCAACCGAATGCTCTAGTCTTGTATCGACGGTGAGCATGGGCGATTTCTCAGCAAGCTATTACTGTGTGGATAACGATCTGGCGGTGTTACGGAGTACAGGTCTCTCTAATGGCAAACCAGGCAATCGGTACGGAATCAAATCTATTATAGTTCAAATCTAGTTCTTTGGATTGAGTATCTTCTCTGTGGGGTATCTTTAGTGAATTGACGATCTCAGTTGAAATTGTTCTCTCTGTTCTATGTTCTTTGTTTATAGATTTCTCCCAGTATTTTAAAAGAAAAAAAAACACCCGTGTTCTTGTATATTTATATTTGTCTCGCCACGGCAGATTCTTCTATAATAAAAGTATTCAATTATTTATTACGGTTTTTCTCCAGCATTATCTCCCTGTTCAGCCCTAAATCTTTTGAGAAAAAAAAAATACAACAAATGTTCTCGTTCGTTGCCTGTGTTCAAACAACCTCTACTATTAAAATCGTCACTCTCCTTATTAAAAGTTATCGAGGATCTAAACAATCCTGAAGATGTCAATAGCCTCAGAGAATTTGTTTGTTTATTAATTATTTTGTTATTGAAGAAAAAATATTTATTTTGTTAATGCTCGATTTTTCTTTCCATAATGGAACAATATCCCCTTTTCAAGAACACCTTTTACTTTTTTTGTAACGTATTCTATGATAAGTTGTAGTTTAAAATAGAACAGTTACAGAAATATGGTGACAGTAAGTAGCTCTTATTTCAAAAGATAACAATTCTGTCTACACTGGTAGGGATAATGAAGGAAACAGCCAGAAAAAGAAATGCGTTAATTGCCAATAACTCATGTTTATGTTTCAGACTTGGTTCTACACCCCAGTAAAGTAGTCCAGGTCTTGCATTTATCTGTTTTCGCTCTGTCTGCCTGCTTGTCTATCTACTTACCCATCTATCTTTCTGTCCGCCATTCGACCTACCTCCCACCCACTTCACTCCAACCCAAACACGCGTCCGTAACACACACACACACACACACACACGCACACATACAATCATACACAAACACACAGACAACTCTTTTGAATTGGGGGATTTCTGTTAATATAAGTGTCCTTATTGATTTGGGGGAATTTCTGTTAATATAAGTATCCTTATTGAATTGGGGGAATTTCTGTTAATATAAGTATCCTTATTGAATTGGGGGATTTCTATTAATATAAGTAACCTTAATGAATTGGGGGATTTCTGTTAATATAAGTATCATTATTGAATTGGGGGATTTCTGTTAATATAAGTATCCTTATTGAATTGGGGGAATTTCTGTTAATATAAATATCCTTATTGAATTGGGGGATTTCTATTAATATAAGTAACCTTAATGAATTGGGGGATTTCTGTTAATATAAGTATCATTATTGAATTGGGGGATTCCTGTTAATATAAGTATCCTCAATGAATTGGGGGATTCCTGTTAATATAAGTATCCTTATTGAATTGAGTATCTCTGTTATCTGAGGGTCTTCGTTGATGAAAGTATCTTTTCTGAACTGAGTATTTATTTTTGAATTTGGGATCTCTGCTGATTTGAGTATCTCTGTTGGCAATCGCTGTGGATTTGAGTCTGTCTTTAGAAATGGGGACCTATTTGGATTGAGAATCTTCTCTATGGAGTATCTCTATTGAACTGCTGATCTCAGTCGAACTAATAATATCTGTTGAATTGACGATCGCTGTTGATTTGGGAAAATCTGTTGAATTGGGAAACACTGTTGAAGGGATTATCTCTGTTGAAATGAGAACAATCCGTAGTTTGAGTATCTCTGTGAAGTATCTTTATTGAATTTGGGATCATTGGTGAATTGATTATCTCTTTTGACTTGAGATCTCTGTTGATTTAAGTATCGCTGTGGAATATGTCTGTTAAATTGGGGATCTCTGTTAAATTGAATATCTCTATGGAGTATATCTGCTGAACTGGAGGTCCCTGTTGATTTGAGTATCCTTCTGGAGTATCACTGTTGATTTGAATATATTATTCGAATTGTGGATTTCTTTTGATTTCAGCATCTCTGGTGCTGTCTGAATTTCTGTTGAATTGGGATATCTGTGTAGTATCTTTGTTGCTGTATGGATTTTATTTGAATTGGGGATCTCTGTATAGTATCTCTGCTACTTTAGAGATTTCTGTTTAACTGGGGATCTATGTGTAGTATCTCTGTTGAATTTAGGATCCCGTTTAAAATGAGACATGATACCTTCTCACATTCATCAGCTCAAATCCCACATGCATGGATCGTTTTTGTTGTTTTCATTGCTCCGTAATCTTAGAGCACCTGTGATCAAATGCCTAGTCCTATCTGATACTGTTTTAGTCCAGTTCTAGGGCATTGATAGTGGGGACTTGAGGGCAGCCATACATTGTCATTCTGGAATCGTGACACCTTGATTGCTCTGAAGCTCCTATAAGTATGAATCAGTGTCTAGACATTTTGAAAGAGAGATTTATTTGTGAGTAATATGCAACCGATAGAAACAATCAACTTTCATTTCTTGTGCCAAATTTTGAAGAAGAAAAAATGATTGCCTATTTGTGATCTACATATGATGTCATGAAAATGATTCTTTCAATCAGCGATTAATAATCAGTGATATCAGTGAATACTTCCATATCAGTCTATCAAATGTGTACTGTATAACCTCTACAGCTTACAGGTTAGGTGTCCCACGATAATTTAATCACAAAACTCACATTACTACATTATCTATTACATTATCTACTACATTATCCATTATATTATGTACTGCATTATCTACTACATTATCTACTTCATTATCTACTACATTACCTACTACATTATGTACTGCATTATCTACTACACTATCTACTATACTATCTATCTACTACATTATATACTACATTTTCTACTACATTATCTACTACACTATCTACTACACTATCTACTATACTATCTATCTACTACACTATCTACTATACTATCTATCTACTACATTATCTACTACATTATCCACTACATTATCTACTACATTATCTACTATACAATCTACTACATTATCTACTTCATTATCTACTACATTACCTACTACATTATCTACTGCACTATATACTACACTATCTACTATACTATCTATCTACTACATTATCTACTACATTTTCTACTACATTATCTACTACATTATCTACTATACTATCTACTACACTATCTACTACATTATCTACTACATTATCTACTACATTATCTACTACATTATCTACTACATTATCTACTACACTATCTACTATACTATCTACTACATTATCTACTACATTATCTACTACATTATCTACTACATTATCGTGGTAGCTGCAGTGGTGGCACCGTATTTCAATAACGAAAGCAAACAGCCAATGAACATGGCCCGTTCTGTTTACATTATCGACAACCACTTGTTTATATCTCTCTCTTTCTTTCACCCTCTCTCTCTCTCTCTCTCATTCTGCCTGTGTCTGTCTGGTATTTGTGTGCGTGTGTGTCCAATCAGATATACTGATCTACCCATATCTCTTGCTCCTCCGATTATTCTTCTTGTGTTTACTCTTCCCATGATGAATAAGCCCTTAAGATCTAATTTATCTCTAATTTAGCATATCCAAATAACCGTGACTGCCTTCTCTTTATGATATTAACTATAATGAGCTGCGGCGACGCTTGTTTGGGAACCTCTCCTAACTGTTCATGGCATCCAAAGCATATTTCATTATGATCTTATCTCCGCTGTCTCTTATTCTTTTGTTGTCTTTTTTTTTATTGCTTGATCATATTATTTTTTTTTAAAGCGTTATTGTCCACGAATTGCACCAAAGTAATTAATTCATCATATCATTAATCTTCGCCGTTTCATCAACCTTCGCTGTATCATCAATCATCGCCGTTTCATCAATCTTCGCTGTATCATCAATCTTCGCCATTTCATCAATCTTCGCTGTATCATCAATCTTCGCCATTTCATCAATCTTCGCATCACCAGACCGCAGTCCGTGGATGTCAACGAGGCGGGAAGAAGATTGCTATTCCACATTGCAATTACCTTCCCTTAACCCCCGAACCATATAGGCATAACGTGATATCAACCATATCACAAATAAAATGTGCCGTTGGACCTTGAGTAATATTATCACCAACACCACATATGACACATATTATCACCAACACCACATATGACACATAATCACAAGTGAGCCTTAAGGAGTTGAGAAAACCATCACTTTCCGAGTCAAGTGTGACTTCTATGTGACGTTTAGTAAATATGAATTTAGTGTCAATATTTTTTTACCATCGAGACACTTGTGAGTAATGTGGTCAGTACTACGCCAGTGTCATCTTCCTTGTTCAGAAAAACCCGATACTTATTTAAGGCTGGATGAACTGAACCCAATCAGAACAGTTCCCGGCGGTTGGGAAGCTCTATTTATGGCTATTACTAGAAAAGTGAGTAATATAAACATTTACAACCTAAATGTTCAACTTTCAGTGTCATTAAATCCCGAAGAGTCAGACATTTATCATCATCATCATCACGTACCGAGTCTGCTGACGTAGGTGATCATGTCTCTCCACAACTTTCGATCACAACAGTTATTTATTATTTCTGTTGTTGACCTCCTTCCAAGCCATTCTCTTAAGCTGTCTGGTATCTTTTCTTTTTGCTTCCATCTATCTTTTCGTCCCTCAAATTTACCAGTTGTTACAATATATTCCAGCTGTTCTCTTTTCATTACATGGCAAAAAAATGATGATTGTTTCTTCCTAATATTGGAAATTAGCTCTCTTTTTTGCTTTGGCCTCTTTCAGAACGTTTTCATTACTCTTCTTGGCTGTCCGTGGTATTCTCAACATTCTTCTGTAAAAACCTCATTTTTACAGATTCCAGTGATTTTCTTGTCTGTTGTCCTATTGTCTACATAACATGTAAGACCTCTTTTTTTTTGTTTCTATTGTCAAAAATGGATTGTATAGTATCTTCCTCATTTTCTGGAAAGCTGCTTTTGCCTGAGCCATTCTGCATCTCACCTCTGTTGTACATCTTCCGTCTGAGGTTAACAAAGTTCCAAGATAACAAACATTTATAGGCAGACTGATTTACAATAGGAAGTTACCATCCATAATAACCGCCTTAAGCTGACCTTTCCCCATGGCGTTCAAGTAAGTGCCACACGCTTTCTATACGTATTCCATAGCGACATTGGCAAAAATAATATTAAAGGAGGATACTAATTTTGGCTTCAAAATTTTGTGTTGGAGTTATTATCTCCCATAATTCTGGTAGAGGAAATCACAATTTAAATTTTGTGATGCGAAAATGTAAACAGTAGTTTGAACAATCAAATGTGCTGTAGTGTATTTGGTAATATCGTCTATCAGAAGTTGATTTTTTTTTCGTTCCCCAGCTCTCACCTCTGGCGAAGACCCTAGAGTCTAGGAACTGAATGTTGCCTTTTAATCCATTTTTCCCTGGCAGCCGTATGCACAGGGGGTCCCTCGCCGTACAGGCAGATAACTCCGTCTTCGGAGGTACTCATATTTTTTCGTCGGTGAGTAATTGATGTTTCATATTATATTAAAAATTGATTAAGAAGTAACATTGAATTATATGTTTTTATCATAAACAATTGCAGCCAATATCATCATCATTGAGTGCCGTCTCGGGATCGAAGGTTGGCTATCACGGAGCGTCATTCCGTTGTCTCTTGCTTTAATGGTGCAGGTTGTCATAGGCTGACTTGTTCATCTTTTGATGTTACTCGTCCAGAGTCGTTAGTCGTGGTCTGTCCCTGCCTCTTTTACCTTGTTTTTTCCCTACCATGATCACATTTAGTAGGCTGCTTTGTCTTTTAACATGCCCCAAAATCTAATTTGTCTTGTTTGAATTGTATTTAGCAGTTAACTTTTCATTTTTAGTTGTTTTAAGACTTCACAACGAATAAGAAATACCAATTTGTAAGATGGTGACATTATAAGGAAGAATATTCAGTAAATCACGAACGGATAAATTTATGAGATGTTGAATACAAATTATGAGATTTGGAGGTCTTGGTAGCCGAGTTGGGAAAGCCACTTGACTGGGTTACCGACGTTCAAACAACTCGTGTCGATTCCCGCTGGAAGTCTTGTGAATTGTAGTCGTGGTTGAAAAAAAAAAAAACAACCCACGATCGACCTAGCAGCTAGCAGAGATGAATACCAGGGAAGTACACTGGGAAGGTGATGAACGCAGTCTCGTATCGTGAGTTTCGATTCTTGAAGCGACACTATCCAGAAGTCTCCGAACACTCCTAAATAGACGGCCGAGCACATGTGAGTGAAAACTGGCGTGCTAACAAGCCGATTCAAGTCTTGTACTTTATCTTTAAGAGATAAATCCTCCTTTTTTTTCTTTAAAGAGGATATTTGTTTGACCATACTAATGGAGAATAAATGGTCTTGACATATTTATTGTCAATAGCGGGGAAAAAAGGAATGAAACACAAGTCAAAGGAGATAAAGAAGGAAGATCTGTGATGGCATTAACGAATGAATGACATTTGAAGTGATTGGCACATGCATGGAAAGACATTAGTAGTGCTAGAAGTTTCTTGTTAACGCAACAAGATGTGGCATTTGATGGTGGTGACTGAGTTATAATTTATCCGTTATTGTAATCGAGACATATCTAAAGGTGGTCCAAGTAGTTATCTACGACACTCATTTCAGTCAGTTACCCCTTGCCTAGGTCTCCAGTAGAATTCATTAATCATTACGTTGAACAGGGAGATAACCTGGAATGTGCACTGGATCATCTTCCTTTTCTGCTCTTATGTCCCCTTGCTCATAGTAAATAACGATACTGGATCGTTTTGAAATGTATAATTTTAATACGCATTTAGTTAAATGTGCGACATTTCACATAGAACAGTTTGTCAATTATGAAAGTGTTGTAGCAGTTTTAAATATAAATTAAAATGGCATCGATGTACACTGCAATGTTCCGGAGTTCACCCAGCCTCTAAAAATGGGCACCAGAGATTTTTCTGAGAAGTAAATGCGGCCTGGAGTGATACCGACCACAGCACCCTAAAATGTTCCGTTGTAATAGAAAAATATGGTCACCAACACCATATTCCCCATACACCTAGCAAGGCATGGAGGGAGCCTTTACTTTACACAGATGAAGCGCGTGTTCAGAAGAGACGAAGAAACAATGAAAGAATTGTCATAAAGTGGAATCTGAAAGGAAGATAAAAAAAGTATTCGAACCAAAACATTCTGATGAAAGAAGTGGAAGCAAAGATTAATGGTGTCAAGCTTCGAGCACACTGTGGAGTATGACCACGGGAGATGAAATAGAGCAAATGTGATAGTACAGCTCCCATGTAATCACAAACCAACCATTATTTTGTGGATCTGTGACGAGGTGAATAAACCAGTCACGGGAGGTAATTTTGTTGGCGTGCCATTTACAGCCTAGCGTTGTATTGAGGGTAATGAGCTGGCAGTGCGCGATTATATAGGTTTTACTAGCGGCAAAGCTCTGTTTCGAAAGATATGAGTCCGAATCTTGATATGTGATGTCTTTTGTCTTCTGTTCCCTGTTTTTGTTTGTAGAGTTTCCCACGTGCTATATGAATCGTGTGTCTAGCCTCGGAATTTTTCATGTAATAAATATTTGTTTATTTACTATCAATCTCTTCAGTCCGAACCATCAATTTTCTGTCGTGAAACCAGAGCACAGCAATAATACAAGGCTTAGACATCAGTCCTTAACGATGCTCCGCCTATAACAACATAACACATCATCTATAACAACATAACACATCATCTATAACAACATAACACATCATCTATAACAACATAACATACCACCTATAACAACATAACACACCACCTATAACAACATAAAATCCCACCTATAACAACATAACACACCACCTATAACAACACAACACACCACCTATAACAACACAACACACCACCTATAACAACATAACACACCACCTATAACAACATAACACACTACCTATAACAACATAACACACCACCTATAAACAACATAATACACCACCTATAAACAACATAACACACCACCTATAAACAACATAACACACCACCTATAAACAACATAACACACCACCTATAAACAACATAACACATCACCTATAACAATATAACACACCAGTTTTCGCCCTGATAACGTCGGCATGCACGAGTAAGTTTATGATCAATAGAACTGCAGGTGTTTCTAGAAATACAATTCGTTTTGCTTTATGGACCAGATGAAACAAACCTGGACATTTAATCATTTACTTTATGTGAAGACAAAGGAGGAAAAATCAATATTGTGACTGTAAAGGTAGCCATAAAACACTTATTAAGAAATAATAGCCTAGAGCGCCACGTCCTGTGCTATAAACAGTTAATTCCAAAGTGAGCGTGCATCGAGCTGCTACCATTATTGCATGCACCAAATTGTTAAACTATCTCTGACAGAGAACATTAAATGTTTAGGCTTCTTCTTTCTTATTCTATCCTTCCTCTATTGCCGTTGACGTCGAGGGGAGATACAATCTGCGATTCTTTGCTCTTCTGTTGGCCTCTTCTGGTATTATCCATCCTAGTGACTCTAGTATTCCCTTTATCCATCTCTTTCTCGGTCTTCCTCTTAATCTAGCGTTTTCGTAGCGTTTGTTTATGGCTCTTTAAGTCATTGTTAGTTCTTTTTGTCTTGTTATGTGGCCGAACCAATTTATCTGTTGTTTCTGAATGAGGACATTAAATGTTTAGTCTACTACGGTTTATTTTAGCAGCGGTGGCGAAGTGGTTACATGACCAAATCGACCAGAGTTCAATTCCCAAATATTTGTCAAATTTCCTTTCTGGCCGACACCCTTACTCTGTATTTGATAGTACGTGATATCAAAGCTTTGCCCTGGAACGTTACAAGGGCATGACGTTAAGCAGAGCACATCACCAATAGTAGCTACACATGCAGGTTGGGAACCACTGCCCTAGACTACAGGACGTGTCCTCCCATCTTTATTCGCCCCTGTTCATTTTCTTAAAAAAAAAATACACCTTCATGTTAATAAGATTTACACTTGTGTCGTCATCAAGACAGGTTTCATTTTAATTTTTCAATCCACCATGTTGGTTTAATTTGTCTAAATTGTTTTAATTAAATAACGTTGTTCTTAGGTTTTTGAGATGGCGCGGAGAGCAGTGATTGGTTAACTAACTTATATAGGACAGGAGGTTGAGTTTACTTCCTGTGGTTGGTTAACTAACTTATAAGGACAGGAGGTTGAGTTTACTTCCTGTGGTTGGTTAACTAACCTATATAAGATAGGAAGTTGAGTTTACTTTCTGTGGTTGGTTAACTAACTTATAACCACAGGAGGTTTGAGTTTACCTCCCGTGGTTGATTAACTAACTTTTGAAGGACAGGAGGCTGGGTTTACTTCCTGTGATTGGTTAACTAACGCATAATGACAGGAGGTTGAGTTTACTTTCTGTGGTTGGTTAACTAACGTATAATGACAGGAGGTTGAGTTTACCTCCCGTGGTTGATTAACTAACTTTTGTAGGACATGAGGCTGGGTTTACTTTCTGTGATTGGTTAACTAACTTTTATAGGACTGGAGGTTGAGTTTACTTTCTGTGGTTGGTTAACTAACTTATAAGGACAGGAGGTTGGGTTTACTTCCTGTGGTTGGTTAACTAACCTTTATATAGGACAGGAAGTTAGATTTACTTCCTGTGGTTGGTTAACTAACTTTTATAGGACAGGAGGTTGGGTTTACTTCCTGTAAATGGCGAAATAATCTACAGAGGACGTGAGACTGTGTTTACTCTCTGAGGTTGGTTAACTAACCTATATAGAAAATGAGGTTGGGTTTACTCTCTGAGTTGGTTAACTAACCTATATAGAAAATGAGGTTGGGTTTACTCTCTGAGGTTGGTTAACTAACCTATATAGAAAATGAGGTTGGGTTTACTCTCTGAGTTGGTTAACTAACCTATATAGAAAATGAGGTTGGGTTTACTCTCTGAAGTTGGTTAACTAACCTATATAGAAAATGAGGTTGGGTTTACTCTCTGAGTTGGTTAACTAACCTATATAGAAAATGAGGTTGGGTTTACTCTCTGAAGTTGGTTAACTAACCTATATAGAAAATGAGGTTGGGTTTACTCTCTGAAGTTGGTTAACTAACCTATATAGAAAATGAGGTTGGGTTTACTCTCTGAGTTGGTTAACTAACCTATATAGAAAATGAGGTTGGGTTTACTCTCTGAAGTTGGTTAACTAACCTATATAGAAAATGAGGTTGGGTTTACTCTCTGAGTTGGTTAACTAACCTATATAGAAAATGAGGTTGGGTTTACTCTCTGAGGTTGGTTAACTAACCTATAAAGAAAATGAGGTTGGGTTTACTCTCTGGGTTTGGTTAACTAACCTATAAAGAAAATAAGGTTGGGTTTACTCTCTGGGGTTGGTTAACTAACCTATAAAGAAAATGAGGTTGGGTTTACTCTCTGAGTTGGTTAACTAACCTATATAGAAAATGAGGTTGGGTTTACTCTCTGAGGTTGGTTAACTAACCTATATAGAAAATGAGATTGGGTTTACTCCCACTACCTACCGTTTTCTAGGTCACCAAGCTTTTAATAATAACACGATTTTTTTTTCTTTTTAACAAATATGGTTTGGCGTAAGCTGACCAGACTACCGAAAACTGCACCGAAAATCTAAAACTATATAACCATATGTCTATATCTTCTGCACGATGTATGATTTCTTTCTTTTAACTATTTCAAGAGCCTTGTTTGTCCCTTTATTATAGCCTACAGAGAAGGAAACACACAAAAAATCAAAAGATGATTGGACAAGAGAAGTTGATAAAGTGATGCAAAAGGAAATGAGGAAGACATGGAATGTTTTTAAAAAAATGGAACAAAACAAGCTTTTTGTACAATATTTGAAGAATATTTGATATCCATAATGAATTTGAGTGGAAATTTCCACGGTGCCTTTGTACACGAAGCTAGGGCAAACCGGCCCCCATTGGAGAAGTCTTCAAAAATTCCAGCTGGCACTGGGCAAACTATGGTCATGATGGCGAGATCGTCATGCCTGAAGCAAGACAATGTTAAATAAGTACAATTAAGAAATGAAAGAATGACTCAGGCAGAAACATTAATTAAATATATATATATATATATATATATATATATATATACAAATATAAGCTGATGCCAGTTAAAGAATATGATAATTAAATTCATTTTTATGAAACTAAATGTGGCCTCTTGTTGGAATCTCCAGGGAAACCAAGTCAAAGAGGAAGACCAACACATTCTTGGAGTAGACGTGGAAGTAGAGATGAAGATGATAAAGAAGACATGGAATGATCTTAAAAGAATGGCAAGAAACAGAACGGCTTGGAAAGTGTTTGTTGAATACCTATGCTCCTCATGGAGTTGAAAGGAAGGAGAAGAAATGTAGAGCTCCTATAGCCAGGTATTAAACTACCTAACGTATTTTAGAATCAGAAAATGAATGTTACCTTTTGTTGAATACAATGATCTAAAAAATAAACAGTTAACTGGTCCATAAATAAGAGGACATTTTCTTCTTGTTCTGCATCATTACACTAGGACATCGTTCAATAGTACCAAGAATTTATGTCTGAATACACGTGAAGATCACAAAACAGAAGGATTACAGACAATGTTGGAAGAAGACCTAACTCTCTCTCTCTCTCTCTCTTTCTTTCTTTCTTTCTTTCTCTCTCTCTCTCTCTCTCGTGTTATTTAACTGTGCTGTCAAGAATGTAACGTGTCGTGTCGCTGTAACCAGGACATGTTTTATAGATCACAAGAGACAAGGCGCACTGCGGCACATTTTATCGATCCGCCATAGTTCCAGACTCTCAGGCATACCCTCCCCCAGTCTCTCTCTCTCTTTCTCTCTTTCTCTCTCTCTCTCTCTCTCTCTCTCTCATCTGCTGCATGTACAACTAATGTGGAGACAAATCACCTGAAAATACAACCTTAGATGATCGGTAAAATATATTCGCATTCTGTGGTCACGACCGTCACATGTTTCTGGTCTAAACGATACAAACGTACATGTAATAATAAACTAAAGTACATTCTTTATTCCCAAAATATCCAGTATAATTGATGCCACTTTGAGCAGACATTGAATCTTACAACCTGATCGACCTATAAAGCGTTGCATGCAGTTTGTCAGTGAAACCGAGACGATTCTAATACGGACTTAGCAACTACATTTCTTCTTTATATTTCTCAGTTAATACTTTTTCGATATTTTTACTATATGTTAGAATTAACTCAAGTGTTAGCTAGAGAAATATGATTGTATGTAGGATTTGTGTTGTTAATACAAGTATAAATAAAATCGTGTATCGATATCAGCAGAAAATGTGTAATTGCTGCCGATGTCAGTCTAACACGAGTCCGTTACGGATGCGCAGCTTTCTTGTGATAGAGCGAGTTCATATTCCTGGAGCGTGTGGAAAACATTAAAGTGAGCATATGTCGTTTAACTATGTTGTTTGAGAATTTAAAACATTTTGTTCAAGGACAAATACTAACCTTTGCCACTTCGACAGCCTTGTCGGTGACAAAGGAACTGACATAAATAGGGGGAACTAATTATTTGACATTCACAAGAACATAGATCGTGTATTTCCAGAGGCTTTTTTCGGAGAAAGTGTAAGATGACATTCATGAGGCTTGTTTCATCGAACTGGGTGTGTGAAGCACGAGTGCTGCTATTGTAATGTCCTGTTACAACTACGGCATTTTGAGAGCTTTCGGTGTGACCGACAGGAGAAGGAGGGTGGTTTACTATCGAGAGGTAAGAACAGTAGAGATATTTTTAGCCGTGACATGAATGGAATTATATTGTTTGTAGACGCCATGACAGTTAGGAAAACAAAGCTGGGTCATTAATTGTATGTGTTTAGAACTCATTACAGTTGTTGGTATTTTATAACAGTGTCATAACCCTGTTCGGTATTTTAATCTATTTCCTATCCTGTGTCATTTTACGCTTTAATTCCTTCTTTTTGTTCTAACACTGCTGATGTTATGGAGATGCAGTTTCCTCTACATGAACTTAGTGTATCGCACTGCAGTTGGTATGCTGTGCAGCTGCAGAACTCCTATCATATTGTCTCTTCATGTAACGGTTAACGCTTGTTATTCCAGAATTATATTTGTTGAGAGACATAAGTTTACAACTACGAATTAAGCTTGGCGCATTATCTGTACAGCACACTGTACCGGAGGATTGACTGATTTCATTGTAATAATTGCATATTTAAAAAATTGTTAATGGGGCATTTTATTTCTGAAGCAAACAAGTTTACAAAATATATTAGCATTGACCCTACATTTGTTCAAATATTTCAAAATATAATGCTGATTGTGATTATGCAGGGAGCCGCGATAGCTCAGTGGTTAGTGAACCGGACTACAAAGGACAAGGGGTAGGGTTCGATCCCAACCGACGGCTTCCGGGTTCACCCAGCCTTAAATGGGTACCTGATTTTTTTCTGGGAAAGTAAAGCAGCACGGGCGTAATACCGACCAGATTACCCCAAAAATCATGTGCTGAAGGTCTGTAAAATATAGGGTCACTAACACCATATTTCCCTATACGCCACTTGGCGTGACGGGGGTACTTTATATATATTTTTTTGTGATTATGTGTGTGTGTGTGTGTGATGTGTGTGTGTGTGTGTGTGTACGCGCGAGCGTGCGTGTGTTTTTGTTCGTCTTTCCTCATTCACAGCCAAACAACAAAGAGCTCATTATCGTCCCTTCGTGTTTGGATAGATGAATGTGCTCATCCAGTGCTTCGTGTATAATTATTCTTCATGTTACATAGCTCTTGCCTTTCAAAACAAATGCATTCTTAAAGTCAAATATTTATTTATTAAAAATCATGAAATTCAATGAAAATTGCACACATCGCATTGACAAATGAAACTTCTGCTTTAAAGCACAATTACTGTAGCTGTCTCTCTGTTTAGAAATCTCATATATGTTTAATGTATAAATACTGCAACGAAAACCACGTCAATACAAAAACTCTGAAACTGTAATTTCTGGCATGCTTTTTTTTTTAGCCATTTGGTCTCCAGATTTAGCTCTGTTGTACAAATTAACTCTTTTAGTACGGAAGTTTGTTATCTATTTAGCAGTTGAGATTTCAGAGACAAAAATATTAATGGTTTTAAATATCAATCTACATGTTTATATCTATATAACACTTAATATATGATATCTAAATGTTTAGATAATTAAACAAGGAATTAAATTTCACCAATGCCAAGATGATACAAGATATATACAAAGAATATAGTTTGATGGGTTTACACTAATCAAATTGAGAGTGACGCACTGTGCGGCTGAGCGTAAGGAAAGAGTCAATGGACTTGTTTCAAGAATAATTATTGCGACATTTAATTTTTCCTTAACCCTATAGGTGCCCTCGCTAGTATTCTGGCTGAACGATCTTCCAGAGACCGCTTTATTTATTTTAACCTTTGACCTTTCCTTTTCAAATTAAACAATGCAAGGTCTTTGATTTGCCTGGTTGGAAATGTCGTCAAAGGTCTAGTTCTAGCACAAAAAGGTAACTCTTGTTCTTTTGAAACTAAAAAGGGGGAAAACAATAATACCCGTCATGCCTTGTGGGGATATGGGTAATGTGATGTTAGTGGCAATATTTTCTTTTCATGAGTTTATGACACAGTTATGGGTAATGAGGTTAGAGTCATGCAAAGACGAAAAGATTTCTTTTTAAAAAATCTCTTGTACCCGTTTTAAGAGACCGGGTGAATAGCTTCCAAGCTGTGTTTTCCGAAAACAAAATTCAATAGTTTAGGTAGGGCCTGACACTAGTCTGAGGTAAAATTCACATTTTACGGATCAGTTTTCTTCTATCGATTTTGACTGCACCCATAATGCCATAATCAGTTACTTCTACTGATTTTCACTACACCCATAATGCCATAATCAGTTTACCTCTACTGATTTTCACTACACTCATAATGCCATAATCAGTTTACTTCTTCTGATTTTCACTACACCCATAATGCCATAATCAGTTTACTTCTACTGATTTTCACTACACCCATAATGCCATAATCAGTTTACTCCTACTGATTTTCACTACACCCATAATGCCATAATCAGTTTACTTCTACTGATTTTCACTACACCCATAATGCCATAATCAGTTTACTTCTACTGATTTTCACTACACCCATAATGCCATAATCAGTTTACTTCTACTGATTTTCACTA